>CM053623.1:385850276-385868699 GCA_028646595.1 Phalanger gymnotis
TCTTCTAACTTCAAGAAAACTTTGCCACCATGTAGAGGTATCACTAGCAATCCCCACAGCAGCCAGATCTTTCTGAATATCTTTCCTTATTTTTAAGGATTCTTTATATTCCTCTGCAACAGTAATTTGTCAGTTATTTACTTTTTTAAAAAAACTTGCTTTCCTTTACTCCAAGGTACAACCAGTGAAATATTATAAACAGCAAATTGTATTCTTTAAGAACACATATCAGCTTACACAAATATCCACTAATAAAAGCCTCAGCAGAGAAAAAATCATCAAAAGAGAATAATGAAACACACATTATACACACAGATGCACACACTTATAATCCATCATTTAACAGTCAAGCACAGAAAGGTGGATATACAAGATCCATCCAGTTTCATCTAATCATAGTCCTTTGTTTTGAGTCACCTTGGTGTCAGTTTAAAAGCACAGATATCTGACCATTGTTATAAACAAATCAAACCTTACAAAAAATATTTTTTCTCCTAAATAATTCACATACCACTGGAATAAAGAAATGTCTGAGGCCCCTCTGAACTAAATATATGATCTTTGTACCTCACATTGTTATGAGGATTTAATGAGAATAATACATTCCATATACTTTAAAAATTCAATTAAATATAATGGAATAAGCATTTATTAAATGTACATCACGTACAAAACACTGGGGTAGGCATGAAGGATGCAAAAGCAAAATTAAAAACTGTCCCTACACTAAAGGAGCTGGAGGGGTACAGACTTTATATAATTAAATAAATGCAAGATAATTTGAGTCAAGCTAAAGCACTAACCAGGGAACTCAGAAAAGTCCTCCTATAAAAAGGGGATTCCTTACCAGAGATCTATTGATTACATTTGTAATTGAATGTATTTTATTTTATGCACTTAAAAACATTATTCTGAGAAGAGGTCCATAAGCTTTTTCAGTTGGTCAAAGGTTATCTCACACAAACACACACACACACACACACACACACACAAGTCTTTTAGTCTTTTCACTAGAAGACAGCACTTAAACTGAGACTTGAAAAGAGCTCAGGATTTAATAGGTCAAGATGAATAGAAAATGCATTGTAGACATGGGGCACAGCATGTGGAAAGATATATAGGCAGGAAATGTAATGTCAGCTATTAAGTAGTCTCCTTCCTTCATTTCCCATTCAGGTTTGCTCCTGACTTTCCACACTTTGGCACCATGCCTTAGATACCTCAAAAGAGGCCTGGGGCCTCTTCATCCTGTAAGATCTAATTACCCCTGTGAATTTCTTACTGTAGAACATCCCTCTGCCATGTTTGCCACTTTCTTTCATTTTATGAATTCATTTTGGGGCCTCCATCTTTAGTAGGAGCCAAAAAAGTTCATCCTTCATGCCCCCCTACAAACTGTTCAGTTCCTACTTCTATGTCCCATTGCCCCATTAAAATGTAAGTTCCTTGAACTTAGGGAGTTCATTTTTTCATATCTCTGCAAAACAGTTCCTGACATGCAGTAAACATTTAATAAATGCTTATTGTCTTTCCTCGCCTCTTCACCACTGTGATAGTGTGTGTATAAATTTTCAGTTTTTTAAATTTATTTTCGTAGGACACGTTTGTAAAAAGAAAAGTCTAATGAAAAAGTAATTTTTCTTCAGAAACAACAGGAGTCAGGAAGACTTGAGTGCAAAGACTGAAGTCAATGAAGATGGCATCTCCCACACTTACTACTGCCATGTGGCCTCTACATTCTAACCCAGAGACTACTGGCACCAAGTTTCATCCATATCCAAGATCACTGAAGATTAGTGTTTAGAAATAATGTGTTATAAACTTTTGGAATTTATTTTATACTGATTAAAGAGAGTTTTGTTAAATATTCATATATTCCCAGGAGGGAAAGGAGGTGTTTTTGTTTGTTTGTTTTTGCCATAGTATGGATAAAGTTTTGCCTGGTGCCACTTATGCACAGCAAACCTTTCCCTTAGAGAAGTCTCTTTGTGCAGAGTTATGGCTGAGGACTCTGGATACCTGAGGCCACTGTTCCCAATCTTGGACCCTAGAGGCCAAGGAAGACATTTCATTCATGAAACAGAACTGGTTTTTCTTTTATATATTGACTTTAATTTTTTTCTTTAGTTTGTTTTCTATCACAATTTCCAACATCAAGGCCAGTCAGGGCACATTTACAGCAAGATATTTCATTACTAAACTGTCATATTCATGTATTTATGTCCTCATATTCATTGCAAATGAGTATTTTGAGTTATTGGGAGACCCTACCCCTCTAATCCATAACTTCTGAATACAAACTGCTCCTTATTTGTGATTTCCTCCAATTCTCAGTGGCAACAATTTGAAATAGTATGTCTTTGGTCTCCTCACATGTCCCCAATAAATGGTATAGAGTTGTCTAAACATCACCACTCCAAAAAAAATAGTGAGCAAGTTCCCTAGAAGTTGGGGTCTTAAGATTGAGGTGGGAAAATCATTTGTTGGTAAGTTGCAGGGTATTTCCATTCAGGCACGGCCTGGACAAAATCACATCTGAAGTATTTTTTTTAAAATCTGATATGCTGACAGAACAAGTCTGAAGAATTGGAATGCTTTGCAGAAAAGTATCATTATATATAATTAGAATATTATGATTTCCAACTTTATGTACCTTAAAGAATTTTGGCTATTTTGGCTGGCTGCTTTAATATCAGGCATTTTAAAAAGCAATCCAAAATACCTAATTTTTGTAGGATACAGTTTTGTGTCTTGTTTCTAATACAGAAATTTCAGAAAAATCAATCCAAGAAAACTAGTATGCTTTGACAAATTATATAATATGGCTCTTTCATATGGAGAGAAATAAGAGAGGAAAAATTGAAATTCTAGCAAAAAAGAAAAGGAAGAGAGAGAATGGGGAAATCTGATATCTGAAAATTAGTCCAAGATTCCTAATATTCCAGTTTCAGACTAAATAGGAAACTGAACATGTTCCTTGTGTTTATTCAGTAGAAAGTTTTTAATTGATAGGAAAAAAATAACACTCTGCTACAATACATATTTAGAACCAATGACATAAGTTTTCAATTGGACATGTTCTTGTTCTATAGACTAGTAAAATCAGAATTTATGAATCAATGGAGAAAGATTTCCTGGGGTTATGAAGATACAAGCAGTGTAGCACAGAGGATAAAGAGTTGGCCTCAAAGTCATAAAGACCTGAGATCAGGTATTGCCTCTGCTATATACTGTTTATATAACCATTGCTAAGTGATTTTCAATTCTTAGTCTTCTAAGAAACTCTCTGAGATTAAATTGAAGACAAGATACCGACTTGAATTGGAAAAGAAAGTTTCCTCACCTTGGAGTTACTAATATTATTAAAAATCACAGTTCCAGATCCTATCCCTTTACACATACACATCTATGTGCATATAAACATATATTCAATTGTCTATTTATATTTTAAGATTTTTTTTTTTAATTTTGAGCTTGTTTAATTCTCTTTGACTTTTTTTAAGCATTCAAAACTGGCTCACAATGTGAGTATATAAAAATACACACATATGCATATTAATAAGCAAACTGTCTGATCTCGACAGAAACATTCAAGGCCACCAAAACAGCATTACTTATTTATGTGGTTGTTCTTTCCTTGTGTCAACTAGAGCTGTAAAATCTTTCAAATTAGCGGATGGGACCTGCACCAAAGAATTAAAATCTCTTCTTGCATGTGCCATTACAATGTATCATCCTATCTGATATGCTGTATTTCTTTTCCCAGGTACCTTTTCCCGAGACTCCACAGGACTTATGGTGTTCTGCAGAACAAGTTGAATAGCACACCATATATTCTATCCTACGGAGTTAAAAGTTGAGTCTCCTGTCCTTTGTTAGTGAGTTACATAAGGTGATTAACTGCTTCATCAACAAAAGAAAGACTTTTAAAGAAGACCCCATACTGTGCTCATGAGTTTATGCAGAAGTACCCTGTTTATGAAGAATTTATGGACATGTTTTATTTATGAAATATTGTGGCAGCTACATACTAAGACAGCATGTAGAAGACAGAATAAATGACTTGGAATTTTTGCATGACTTGATTTAAAAAAAATAGCCTCTTAGACAAACTCATTGTCTTCTAAATATTGATAAAGATCATCATAGACTTGACCACCTGTTCATTTTGTTAAAGGAATACCAATTTATCTCTATGTTCTTTCATCTAAGAAAAGAATATGCTCTCAGGGAAAGGAGACAATTTTAAGTACTAATGAACAGATGTTTCTGCTTTAGTGTATTAAATTATGTAGGTTGCATGAATGTTGCTATCTATTAACGTGCAAATTAAAAATGAATTTCAATGTAATTTTCCTCAGATGCCATAACCCTAAAAATGACCAATTAAAACACATATTTTCTTTATAAAGAGCAAGTTGAGGCAAGCATAAACAATGAAATGTTATTTAGCAAGCAATGAAAATCAAGTCCAGGATAAATTCATACATTCTTGCCATTATTAACCATACCTGGTCCCTGAAATTATATTCTTGATATCTCTGTATCATTAACAGCAATGGCCTGACATGGAGCCAAGGCTTTCTGGTTATAACTCATGGCGATATTGAAAACATTCATAATTTAAATAGCCTAGCCACAAGTTTCTTTACAGTATACTGATGGATTTTTAGGTAGTAAATGAGTAAAACCAAATGAATTTATTCCTAAAATTTCTTTTGGATTTGACTATGAAGCTGGAAAGTAGACCAAAGGAAATCTGATTGTGAACATGGGATTAATGCTTACAAACATTTGGATTTTTGACTCATATAAGCCATTTCTAAAAGGTATTGTACAGCATCAATAATACCTAATTATTTATTTGGAAACCTGGATTCATAAATTAAAGAAAGATCCAAAGGTCATTTATCCTTACATCTAGTTCTCAAAATAACTTGAAATTCCAGTAGCTGAAAATATTGCAATATGGCCTGTTTACGATCAACATAATATCATCTTACCAACTTTTCTTTATATGAGAATGTTGCATACACATCCTCCTCCCCACCACCCCCTGTCTCTGTCTGTCTGTCTGTCTGTCTGTCTGTCTCTCTCTTTCTTTCTCTCTCTCTCTCTCTCTCTCTCTCTCTCTCTCTCTCTCTCTCTCTCTCTCACACACACACACACACACACAATATCAGTTATCCCTAGGATAAAGCAGGCATACACAAAAATAGTAAAATTATAAAAAAATATATCTTCAAGAAAATTTTGGATAAGCACACACACACATACACAAATATTTCCCTTAAAAAGGATGAACTTCATTCCTATAGATATTTCTGTATTTTTGGTGAACTGAAAATGTTTAGGTTATCTATGAGAAAGTATTTCTAAAAACTGATAAAATCTTAGTATGCATAATTTTACCTAAATTAAAGCATATTCATTCATTCATTCATCCTTAAAAATATTTCTTTTGCTGGGTTATAGGGATGGTATAAAGATAAATAAGATACTATTGCTTCCCATCAAGGAGTAGAAATGACATAACCTTGATCTAAACTAGTATAATTATATTGCAAAAGATAAAAATAAATTGCTAGGAGTTCAGAGAAGGAAGAAAGATTATAGCTGACTGTAATTTCATGGAGGGAGAAGAATTTGAGTGGGTCTTTGAGGGATGTGTAGGATTTTAAAAGGGAAAAGCCCAAGAAATATGTAAAGTTCATTCTAATTCTAGGTATTTAGCAAATGTACAAATACCAAGATGCCTTATATTTTTAGGAGATGGTGTATATTTCTGTTGGGCAGGAGGATCAGATGGTATGTAGCATTGTCTAACATATATCATTAGTTTTGAAAGTTAAGTTGAAATAATATTTTCAACTACAGAAAAGATCTTGTGATATAAATAATCACTTTATAACCAAAAATTCTGGAAAAACTATTACTCATTATTATTTATAGGGTAACAGCTAAATTTGGCAGCTGTTTTTATGGCATACAGGCAAGAATATGAGCCTAGCCAGGGAGACAGTTAACAAAGGCCAGCACAATGACCCCATGAAATAATTTGAATTATTTTTGTTCATTCTGTTCAGTGCTGATAAAAAGTCTAGGGGTCTCAGAGCAGCTATCTTACTTGAGTTTGAGAATTCATTTTAATTCCTGTTATTTTAGTAATTTGGATGCTGTGCTTCCAAAACAAACTCCATAAGAATCATGTGTTAGCTGGGAGAAGGAAGACAATCTCAATCCAAAAATCTTCTTTAACACACAATTAAGAGTGCAAAGCCATGATGATGAAGAGAAAACAGCTAAGTTCTCCCAATATTCCCCTCCAAACAGCATTCAAATAATACCTGAAATAGAATTCAAGAAAGAACACAATGTTTGTGGGGGGAGACATTTTTTCAGTCCAACACAACTTGGGACGTAAGAAGTAGAAATCTAGGACACTAAGGTGGGGATAGCCCAGAACCCAAATGGCAGCAACATTAACAGTGGGCATTGTAAATGGTAACAATGGCAGGAGCAGCTTTGGGACCTTTCAAGCCAGAGGTAGTAAAAAGATTGGGCAACTGGTAAGAAAGAGACTAGAGAGGATCCCTGTGCTAAGACTGCGCACAGGATGAAATGCAATTTGCCAAATTCACTACCTATATGGCTTCTAGGATAATGATAAAAGACAGGGAGGAGCACTTACTGTCCCAACAGAACAGGGGCAATAAATAGCAGTAAATGTTCTAGGCACAAGAAAGCAGTGGCCACACCTCTTCAAAGATCATGCCTACTTGGAAGCACCATAAACTTGTAAATCTGCCCAAAATGACTCTGGAAACAGTAATGTCAAAAAGCCCAAAACTTGGGACTGTATTTCCCTACAGCAACCCTGAGAACAAAGCCCAACTTTAACATAAAGTTCAAAGTCAAGAAATATGCTGGAAAATGAGCAAAAAAAGTACCTGACCATAAAAAGCTACTGTAGGGACAGTGAAGATAAAATATAAAGAGAACAATACAATGATGTCAAAAAAGCCACAAGCAAAACCTCCAATAAAAAAATGTGAATTCAAGATAACTCCAACAAGAATTTTTGGAAAATCTAAAAAAATGATTTTGAAAATCAAAATAAGAGGAAACAATCGGAAAAGGAAGAAGGGTTATGTAGGAAAATGATTTTTAAAAAATAACAGCTTGGTAAAAAGAGACACACAGACACACACACACACACAAAATAAACCTGAAGAAAATAACACCTCAGATATACAGAATTGGCCAAAGAGAAAAAGAGGTAATATTGATGAAGATAACTTTTTAAAAAGAAGTATTGGCCAATTTGGAGGGGGTGAAAATCCAAACTAACTGAATAAAATAATTTCTTGAAAATTATAATTGCCAAGTGGAAGCTAATGACTCCAGGAGACATTAAGAAACAATAAAATATAGTCAAAAGAATATTAAAAAGTAGAAGAAAACATGAAATATCTCATCAGAAAGTAATTGATGTGGAAAATAAATCAGGAGAGATATTTTAAGAATTTTTGGACTACCTGAAAGCCACAATCAAAGAAAGAGCCTACATATCATACTTCAAGAAGTTATCAAGGAAAGCTGCCCCAATATTGTAGAACCAAAGGGTAAAATAGAAATTGAAAGAATCCATCAAGAGATCCCAAATTGTAAACACCCAGGAATATTATAGATAAATTAAAGAGCTCAAAGTTCAAGGAGAAAATATTGCAAGCAACCAGAAATTCCAATACCCTAGAGCCTCAATTGGGAAACACAAAATTTAGTAGCTTCTATGTTAAAGGAGAAGAGGGTTTGGGGTATGATAGGCAAAGGAGTTAGGAGTACAACCAAAATTAATCCACCCAGCAAAACAGAGTAAAATCCTTCAGTGGGGGAAATGGATATGTATTAAATCTTTAAGGACTTTCAAGCACTTCAGATAAAAAGACCAGAGCTGAATAGAAAATCTGACTTTCAAATACAAAACTGAAAAGAAGCATAAGATGGTAAACATGAAAGAGAATGCGCTAAGGACACAGTAAGATTGAACTATTTATATTCATATATGGGAAGATGATACATGTGACTCATAGACTTTATCATTATTAGGGAAATTAAAAAGGACCATGCATAGATAGAGGGAATAAGAGTGAGTTGACTGTGGGAATTATTTCAAAAGAAAATGACAGGCGAGAGTGGGATACACTGGACTGAGTGGAATGGAGAAGAATAATGGGGAAAATTATCTCACAAAAATATATATGTACAAGGAAAACTTTTAAAGTTGAGGAGAGCAGCTGGGTGGTACAGGAGATAGAGCACCAGCCCTGGAGTCAGGAGGATCTGAGTTCAAATCCACCCTCAGACACTTTCCACTTACTAGCTGTGTGATCTTACATGTCACTTAACCCCAATTGCCTCACCAAAAAATGAAATGGGAGAGGGGACATTGGGGGAGGTGGTAGAAACTCTTCAATTTCATGGTCATCTGAATTGATTTGAAGATATCTAGATAGATAGATAGATAGATAGATAGATAGATAGATAGATAGATAGATAGATAGATAGACAGATAGATAGACAGAGTACACAATTGAAATTGATTGGCCGTAGTAACCTACTGTTAGATTAACTCAAAGATCTAAGCTTTTGCTGTAAGACCTCAACATTTGACAAAACTGCTGGGAAAACTGAAAAGCAGTTTGGCAGAAACCAGGCACAGACCAAGATCTGACACCATATACCAAGATAATGTCAAAATAGGTGTGTGATTTAGACATAAAGGGTGGTATCGTAAGCATATCAGGGGAACAAGAAAAATTTTATCTGTCAGACCTGTGGATAAGAGATAGAAAGGATCATGGGTGGAAAGATATATAATTTTGACTACATGATATTAAAAAGATTTTGCACAAAGCAAAGCACTCAAAATGAGAAAACCCAGAAAGTGGGGGAAAATTTTTACAGCAAATTCCTCTGATAAAAGCCTCATTTTTCAAATTTATTGGAAACTGAGATAAATCTACAAAAAAAAAAAAGATGAATTCCCCAGTTAATAAATGGTCAAAATAGACAAATGGGCAGTTTTCAGATGAAGAAATGAAAGTAATCAATAGTCATGTGAAAAAATGCTCTAAATGACTACTGGTTAAGGAAATACAAATTAAAATAACTGAAATACCATCTCATACCTATAATATTGACTAACATGATAGGAAAGTAAAATGACAAATGTTGGAAGGAATGTGGAAAAATAGGGACACTAATGCAGTCTTGGTGGAGTTGTGAACTGCTCCAATTACTCTGGAGAATAATTTGGAAATATACCCAAAAGACCATAAAATTGCTCATACTCATTGGCTAACCAATACCACTAGTAGTTCTGCATCCCAAAGAAATAAAAGAAAAATGAGAAAGGACTATTTATACAAAGATATTTATAGCAGCAATTTTGTGTTGGCAAACAAGTGGAAATTGAGGAGATGGCCATCAATCAGGGAATGACTGTCCAAGATGTAGTATGTGATTGTGATAGAATACTATTGTGACAAATTAAAAGATAAATAAGATAGTTTCTGAAAAACCCATGAAGTCACGTGAAATGATGATAAGTGAAGTGAGCAGAAACAGGAGAACATTGCATAAAGTAAGAGCAATATTTTAACAATGACCAATTTTGAAAGACTGAGCTACTCTGATCAAGTCCATGATCCAAGACAATTCCAAATGACCCATGGTGAAAGATATTATTCACCTCAAGAGAAAAAGAAAGAAAGAGAAAGAGAGAGAGAAAGAGAGGCGGGGGGGGAGGGAGCTGATGAACTCTGAGTGTAAACTGAAGAATACTTTCCTTTCCATTTCTTTATATTTCTTGTTTTATTTTACACACACATATATATTTCACAACATAAGTAGTATGGAAATAAGTTTTGGATTACTTCACAGTTAATTGATATCTTATTGATTGCCTTCTCGGTAGGTATGATGGGGTGGGAGAGAGGGAGATAATTTGGAACTCAAAATTTTAAAAATACTAGAATTAAATTTTAATAATTATTCAATAACAACTTAAAATACAGTTAAACTTGGGCAAGATCAAAAGTGAAGAAAGCAATATTTTTCACCAGAATATTACATATTGCAGTATTTAATATGTACATCTGCCACACACACACACACAAAAAACCCACTCCCCACCTCTCAGTTTTTTTATTCTTCTCTGGTCAATTACCTTAGAAATTCATTACAAATATTATTTCATTGAGCATAATATTTAAGTTTTAGAAGTTTTATCCATCTTTCTCCTTGTATACTTAAAAAGCCATTGTGGATAAGAATTGTGATTACTCATCATTTTCTGTGATAGGATAGATGGGATAATGATTATGTAAAATACAGAGAAAATAAAACTACTCAATTTATATTATGTGTTAGTTTTATCAACAATGGAGAATCATGTTCGGGCTAGAAATGCACAAACAAAAATGGCCACCAGACACTTGAATAAGGTTTACCTATATTCATAACTCCCTTATTTTCCTATTTTTGTGTGCTATTAATTCTCAAATTTGAGTCACAAACAGAATCCACCTTTTCTTTCTACTCCAAAGCTACTGAATGGTAATAGGAATTATGAATTTGCATGGATTGTGTCCATTACTATTTCTTTGTACCCAAACTCAGCTGGACTTTTGCCACTGAAATCTTCTTATTCAACTATCTGTAATGGATGTTTCTCTTTAGCCCCAAATGTCCTTCTCTTTTCTAAGGCTGTTAACAACACTATTGCTCCCTTTTATCTCAGTGGATGAAGTTACCAAGACAATTGAGACCAATTTTGATCTTTCTTACCCCTTCTATATCTCAAAACCTTTCTCAATGCCCCCTCTTCTCTTTGCTTCGATCTGAGGAGATAGTTGTCCTTCTTCCTCATCTTTAACTTATGCCCTAGTCTTCTCTTCTCTATAGTGTTTTTTGGGGATTTGGTCTCCAATATACCCTTTCTTATATCCAAATCTAATGATTCCATATACATTCACCAACAGTCATGAAAAGGGACTATCTTCCTATCCTTAATAAAAATATTTCCTTGACCCTGGCATTCTATCATGCTATTATTTTATATCCTCTCCTTCACTAAATTTTAAATTCACATTTTCAGTTAACTTGACCATTAATATTAAAAATTATTTATATCAATAAGGAGTGGGTGAGAAGTAAAGAAATTTTGTTTTTCTTGAACAAGACTGTCCTGGAGACATTCTAAAAATATAATAGAGTATTCCGTGATTTTCATCTAAATCTTGTATCCATGACACAAAGTAGGTACTTAATTAATGTTTGCTGAATGAATCTAAAGATTAATTTTAGTAGAAGTTTTATCGTGCCAACAATCAAGCAGGAAATAGCACCACAATATAGAAGCCCTTATGAAGAAATATATTTAAGGTAAGAAAATGTTCCTCGGATTTCATGTCATGTCTTTCCATAAGGTATCTGTCAAACAAACATAACAAACATAACAAACAGAGCCAACATGCTCTGCATTCTATTCTTCAAAGTTTAAATGCTTTTATCCTTCATGTTGATGGCCTCTAAGAGTCATGGTGAATCTCTGTATTCTGAAAAATAGCCAATAACATTTGTGTGGTCTTAGATGTCCTTAAAAAGCATTCCTAAGAACTCGCTATCAGGATGAATGAAATATTTAGAGATGACATTCTTGGAAGCCCAAGGAAAAGGCCTCCCTGGAAAATAAGAATTCTGTTTGATACATTCTATAAAAACACCAGATTATTAAGGCATTTCTGGAAGAAGCTTTAATCATGGATGACTAGTAGCTGGGAATTACAGGAATTGAGGACTATTTTCTGGAACCTTGGTATTTTATTGATGAATTGTCAATAAGAAATATTTAAATATTTAGAAATTTCAGAAGATTTAGTTCTACTAAAGACATTTCGCTTTATATTCTCTGTCTCCATAAGAGTAGATTTTGTACATATATTATAGACATATATCATTTAACTTTAGGGTGTGCCATACATGTGACCTTTCTTGCATATTATCTTGGTCAGAAGGCTATACATAAAATCTAATCAGTATCAATGACTTGGCAATGTTAGTCTGAATCTAGAAAACCATTTATATATGATCTCTTCCTCCTCCTTCTCCTCTCTCTAAGTATTGAATTTCTGTATCCTGCCCAGGATGGAAGTTTGATGCCATTGTTATCAGAATGGGAGCATTGACTTCCTCCATTTTTGGCCTAGATCAATTTGTCCCTCCTTAGAAAACCTGGCTGCCCTTATTCTGGGTTGGGGAGTGAGTATATTAAAGCTAACTTTAGTACAGACATCCAATTGGCTTTGTCCCCTTTCAATTCAAGACTTCCAAACTCAAAAGATAAGAACTTCAATGTTGCCATTCAGCTGGGATTACAAGCATATGCCACAACATACAGCTTTCTCTTTCATGGAGGATGAAACCACTATCATCTACAATAAGGAATTTTATTCTTCATAAGATCCCATAGGAGACACTACAAAGTAAAGATGTTGCACCATTCATCCCCATATCTGCAAAAACGAAAGAGCAGGTGAAGTTATTTCTAATCTTATGGAAGATTTACCATTACTAATGAAGCAGGCTTATTTAAAAAAAAAGAATTAAGAACATGTTTATACCAATAATTTTCCTAATAACATTAAAAATAAACTTCTTTTACCTTGGATCCTAGTACTTCATTCAATGGCAGTTGGCCATTCATAAAAAGAGTACTACTTTCTTAATGGTGATGAGAGCATAGATATGTCCTATTTCTATCCTGGGCCAGATTCCCCTCCTTAGGGAGTCTAGTAATTGTCTCTTCTCCATTCCCAAAAGTTTACAATATTTGTGATAAATTTAGTGTGGACACCCAATTTGCTGTAGTACTACTACAGCTTATAACTCCCAAGCTCAATTGATCAATAAACCAACCTTAGTTTCTCTACCATCAGGGATATGCCACCATGCCTAACAAGTTCTGAAACATAAGCAACAGTTTTAAGAAATGTAGAAAGCCTTCAAAACATGATTTATGGAAAAGCAATTTGTTTGTTGAAAAGCTAGGAGGTCTAAGAATTTTATGAAGATTGAGTACTTAAAACGATAATGACAGTTTCAAATTGTTGATACCTATATGGAAATTTGATCTTATGCATTTTTAAAAAATGTCATGTTGAAATTTTGTTTCTTTCCATCATAGTCATTTCATATCTTCCCAACAGATAAAAACCTCCCTTTGCATAAATAAAAAACTATTAAATAAAAATCACATAATCCTGTGATTGTATCTGATTAATAAATGCGCTATTTTGTTACATAAATCTCTTCCATCCATCTGCCGAGGGGAAAGAGATATGATGCATTATGTCTACTATGACGACTTAATAACTATTTAGATACTCAAAGTTGACCTTTTGATTAATCAAAAAGTTTGGCGAACTTTTGATTGTTTTACTCAGTGTGAGTGTGTGTGTGTGTGTGTGTGTGTGTGTGTGTGTTTGTATTTTTTTCTTCTTGGTTTTACTTGGGCCTTCATTAATTCATACATATTTATCTCTTATTCTCTGCATTTTTCCAGTTGTTGTTCATTCATTTAAGCTGTTTACAATACTTTGTGACCCCATTTAGAGTTTTCTTGGCAAAGATACCAAAGTGGTTTGCCATTTCCTTCTTTAGCTCATTTTGCATACGCAGAAACTAAGATGAGCAGGGTTAAATTTCTTAGACCAAATTTGAACTTAGGTATTCCTGACTCCTGGGTCAGTGCTCTAACCACTACGCAACCCAGCTGCCTCAATTTCTTAGTCATTCTCCATTGCTTAAAAATAGTATATTGCAGTCATATACCCTAGGTTTTTCATCCATTTCCCATTCAATAGTCACCTACATTTTTGCCACATTTTTTGCTATCTCAAAGAATACTGCTATAAATATTTTGGTATATGGAACCTCTCTTTGACTTCCTTGACATTTTATACCCAGAAGGATATGCAGGATACAGGAGTCAACTAATTTTTGTTTAATTTAAAATTCAAATACAGAATGGTCGAAATACATCATAATCCACCAACAGTGAATCTTTGTGCTTGTCTTCCCACAGTCCCTAGAACATCGACTACTGACATATTTTGTAATCTTAAGCAATTTAGATGGTATAAAGTAAAAATTCGGAATGATTTTAATTTATATTTCTCTTACACTTTTAATGTTATGCCTGATTACCAATGGGATACTTCACAGCTCTAGATAAAATAACAAAATTCATTTAGAAAAACAAAAGATCTAGCTTATCAAGGGGAATGATTAAAAGAAATAGGGGTGTAGGGGGGAATATGACTTCCAGAACAAAACTATATCATAAGGCAGCAATCTTCGAAACCATTTAGTATTAGTTTAAACAAAATAGAGAGGCAGGGGCACTACATGGCACAGTGAATGGAGCACCAGCCCTGGAGCCAGGAGGACCAGAGTTCAAATCTGACCTCAGACACTTGACACTTACTAGCTGTGTGACCTTGGCCAAGTCACTTAATTCCAATTGCCTTGCCTTCCCCCATCCAAAAAAATAGAAGCAGATCAATGTAACATACTAGAAGGAGAGAATCAGAAGACTATGTAATGCAATATAACACTGTGTCTGATAAAATAAGAGAATATAAATTATTTGGGAAAAAAATTCCTTTGATACAAATTTCTTTGAAAACTGAAAAAAAAAGTCTGCCATAAATTAGTCTAAGAACAACACTTTAAATACAATTCTATGACACATTTTAAATGGATATGTGACATTAATACTAAAGATCATACTATTAAAACTTTGAAAGTATAAATAATAAACTTCTCACATCTATGTGAAGTCACATTCTTAACAACACAAGAGATAGAGCCAATTATAAATGATAAAAGAAACAATTTTGATTACATGAAATCAAAAATCTTCCGCATAGACAAAATTAGCTCACCTAATAAAGAAAGTGGTCAATATGAAAAAATATCCATATCGACTTCCTCTAACAAAGGTTTGGTATTCAAGATAGCACACAAAAATCCCTTATGTAACTTTGCTAATGCTTTGATATTATTTTTTGAGAACTATTTATTCATATCCTTTCACAACTTATCACTTGGTCAATGTCTAATGTGTATTTGTGTGTGTGTGTGTGCATGTGTGTGTGCGTGTGTGTGTAGAGAAATGAAAATGAAAACAATGCTAAGGATATATCTTGCACCCTAAAAATTGGTCCAAAACTGTCAATAGTTGATGTTGGAGAGGTATTGGAAGAATAGGCATGCTAACACATTTTTGGTTGAGATGTGAAATGGAGTGACCATTTGGGCAAGCAATTTGTAATTAGGAAATAAAGTGACCAAATAGTCCATACTCTATGAATTAGAATCTCTTACTTGGCTTATATCCCAAGGAAGCAAGTTCTTACATAGTAAAGTATTTATAACAGGACTTTTCTAATGGCAAATAATTGGAAAATAAGTAGATGCCCATCATCTGGGAAATGGCTGAATGAATTGCTGTATAAGAATGCAATGTAATATTACTATGCTACAACAAATGATATATGTGATGAATGCAGAAAAACCTGGAAAGGTCTATATGAATGGATACAGAGTGAAGTAAACAGAGCCAAGAAAACAATATATACAACAACTACAAAAATGTAAATAAAAACAAGTAGTCTCTAAAAAATCAAAAGTGAATATAACAAAACTATACATATCAAGAATGATTCAAATGAAGAGATATGAGAAGATGCTATATCATTTTTTGGAGAAAGAAGGTCCACAAGTTTTATGTATTGACTATAGTCTTATGCTTTTCCAATGTATTAGTTATTTGTTCTGATTTTTCTTTACTCTTTAAAAGTAATGTGATATGGAATGGCTTTTGAGGAGATGGTGAAGGATACTGGGGATAACTATGACAGTATAAGAAACAAAAGACATCAATAAACACACACACACACACATATATATATATATATATATATATATACCTACCTATACATTTTCTCACACATATTTATCTTATAGTTCATGATTTATGCTGTGTTATATGTACTCATTTTTTGTTCTCATTCTTCTTTTGAAAATTACTAACATCTTTAGGGCATTTATATATTGGTAAATGAACTTTGGTTTAATAATACAGTATTTGTTTCTGTTTTGTGTTTATTTAGGGTATCAGACAACTTTCTCTATGATATTTGCATGTATTTTCTCTGTCCTCTCTACTTCTGAATTCATTGATTTTTTTCTGAAATAATTTTATTTAATATAATACAGTAAACATTTATCTTGATTTTAGTAACCAACTTTATCCATTTTTTCTGGATAAAAGTCTTCCCATTAGCCATAGTTATTAAGATGCCTAATATTTTTCTAATTTGTTTTTAATGGTATGATCTTTTAAAGTTAGGCCACATATCCATTTTGAGTTCTTGCATTATATAGTATAAGGTCTTAGTTTAAACCTATTTAGTGACACAATGCTTTCCATTTCTCCAAGCAGTCATTTCTCAGTAATTTAGGCTCTTTACTTAGACAAAAGGCAAACAAACAAAGAAATAAACAACAAAAACAAAAACAACAAACATGACTTCTGGGGGCAGAGCCAAAATGTCAGAGTAGAGAAAGCATTCAGCTAAGCTCTCCCAATATTTCACTCCAAACAACTTTAAAATAATACCTCAATTGAATTTTAGAGTAGCAGAGCCAACAAAAGGTTAGTATAAAACACTATTCTAGCCCAAGACAACTTATAAGGTCATAAAGAGAGATCTGTGGCTCAGAAGTGAGGCGGGAATGGATGAAACATCAGTGGTGGGATTAAGTTGTGGTGATAGAAGAAATAGCAGCTTTGGAAGTTCTGAAGACAGAATGGTAAGGAGAGCTGGAAATTGGTCAGAAAGAGATTACAGGAGACCTCTATGCTAGCATGTGACACAGGACCAGATACTGTTTAGCATCTCCAGTGAGCCCTCCTCCACATGCAAATCTCTTCTTGGAGAGGAGCACTTTTGGTCAAGGGGGAGCAGAAGTGCTGAGAAGCAGTATCACTTCTGGTCCCAAGGGGGAAAGGGCACTAATGACAATCAAGTAAAATCCCAAGAGATCAGAATCCTTCCCGGTTAGGACAAGAGTGAAGACCAGGAGAGCAATGAGCATGCCTCAACCCAGATCATACCACTTGAAAGCACTAAAAACTTTCAAGCCCAAACTCACTCTGAAAATAGCAATACAAAAAACCTGAAGCTTGAGATAGAGTCCTTCCCTCTCCACAACAATAATAGATACCAACTTTAACATAAAGTTGCAAATCAAGAAATAGGGTGGAAAAATGAATAAACAATAAAAAGGAACTTTACTATAAAAAGCTACAAGGGTGACAGAGAAAATCAAGACATTAACTCCTAGGAAGACTATGTAGTTTAAAAAGCTACAAGCAAAGCCTCAAAGGAAAATTAAATGTGAATTGGATACAACTAGAAAAGAATTATTGAAAGAGCTAAAAATTGTATTCAAAATCAAATAATAGCGGTGGAGGAAAAAATAGGGAAAGAAACAAAAACAAAGGAAGAAAATTTTGAAAAGACAATTTAAAGTTTGTTATAGGAGGCACAGAAACACTGAAGAAAATAATTTCTTAAAAATAAGAATTGTCAAAATGGTAAAAGAGATTTAAAACTTCATTTATGAAAGTAATTCATTGAAAATTAGAACTGGGCAAATATGACTTCCTCAATGACTCCACAAGACATCAAAGAACAATGAAGCAATGTCAAATGAATGGAAGTAGAAGAAAATGTCAAATATTTCATTAAAAGAACAGCTGATCTGGAAAATAGATCAATCAGAGATCATTTAAATTTATTGGATTCTCTGAAAGCTTTGATTGAAGAGAAAGACTAGACATCATATTTCAAGAAATTATCAAGAAAAACTGCTCCAATATCCTAGAACCTGGTGGTAAAATAGGAAAAAAAAAAGTATATACCAATCAGTACTTGAAAGAGACTCCAAAATGAAAAATCCCAGGAGTATTATAGACAAATGCCACAGCTCTAAAATCAAAGAGAAAGTAGATTAAGTAGCCAGAAAGAAACAATTCTTTTTTTTTACTTTTGAACATCTATTTTTTTAAAACCTTGAGTTCCAAATTCTCTCCCCTCTTCCCTTCCCATCCACCCTCCCTAAGAAGTCAAGCAATTCAACATGGGCCACATGCGTATCATTATATATAACCCTTCCACAATATTCATGTTGTGAAAGACTAACTATATTTTGCTTCTTCCTAACCTATCCCCCTTTATTGAATTTTCTCCCTTGACCCTGTTTCTTTTCGAAAGTGTTTGTTTTTGA
>CM053623.1:385869199-385889113 GCA_028646595.1 Phalanger gymnotis
GATCAGCCACTTAATTCCTCCCACCAGGTGGGCCTGGGGCCAGAAGCAACTGCAGCTGTAGTTCTGTAGCTGCCCCACCACCGCTGCCTCAGGGGCAAGTAGCCGAACCGCAAACTCTCTGTCCCCACAGCTTTTCCCACTAACCTTCTCTGTTGTCTTTGCTGTTTGTGGGTTGAGAGGTCTGGTAAATGCCACAGCTCACTAATTCAGGGCGCTAAGGTATGCTCCACCCAGCTCCTGGTCTGGTCAGTCCACGGTCTGGTTGGTCCGTGCTGCCCACGCTGGGCTCTGCTAGTCTCAGCTCCGCTCCCCTTAGTTCCCAGCTCCATGCAGGATAGACCTCACCCAGAGACCATCCAGGCTGTCCTGGGCTGGAGCTCTGCTTCCCTCCGCCACTTTGTGGGTTCTGCAGTTCTAGAATTGGTTCAGAGCCATTTTTATAGGTTTTTGGAGGGACTTGATGGGGAGCTCATGATAGTCCCTGCTTTCCAGCCGCCATCTTGGCTACGCCCCCCCCCCATACTACAGTTTCTTAGAGCCACAGGTGAGAGTTGGATGAAGGTGAATGCCAAACGTAAATGAGCAGCCACTGAAAAGGGCTCAGCACACCCTGACACCAGAGATCTTAGGTATCCCTGAATAACAAAGCCCAAATTGAAGGCCACCTCCACTCAGAAGGTCATAAATCATGACCTTCCCCATTCAATAAGACTTCTCCCTCATATTTTATTTTGCAAATTTATAACATAATAATTATATTTTGTATTATAGTTACCTTTGTCTCTGTGTTATCCTCCAGTACTAGATACTCTAGTTAGCCTAAAAGCATAGACCAACTCCATTGCTTAGTATGGGATTCTATGTAATTATTTCATTTACAAAGAAGTGTGAATAATGTTTACAACAGAAGAAAATAATAAATATAGTAATTTACTCTCCTCAACATGTAGAAGGCATAGTCTTCCCACCCTTTTCTACCACTTCAATCTGTTTAGAAAAGAAGAGGATTAGCATGATAGTTTAGTTCAATACTTATAGGGAACAACACCAGTTCCAAGTCCAAACCATCCCCAACTCAGGTTTGAGTCCTAGGTGACCTGCCTCTTCATAAATTAGATGCTAGGATGGCTGGCTTACTGCCCAGTCTGACATCCTGGCTCCAAAGTCACCACAGCCCAAACTCCCAGCTCACCCATATCAGCTTTGAGACCTAACAGTGAGGACAAACAACACAGAACAGAAACAAACACCACCAGACACATTCTCAAAGCCAGGATAAAAGTGAGGGAAGCAACAGAAGGTAAATCCTTCCCATCTCACAAGCTGAATTCATAGCATCTACACCAAGAAGAGCTCAAAGGAGTTGCCAAAAAGAGCAATCCAAAAGACATTGGAAAAGAGAATGAATGTCTTGGTCTTATCAGTTGTAAAGATACAAAAAAAATCAATCAATCAAAGGAACTTACCCCTGCACACATAGTAGAGGATTCAGCAGGATCCATGTTATGCAGACTAATCATATTCAAAAAGTCTCTCTCAATATGGTTTCTGTGCTACAACTGGAAATGCCCAGGGAAGCCCAGGTTACAGAAGAAAAAGAAAAAAAGGAAAGACATAGTAGAAGATTAATGTTTTTCTAAAGATATCATGTCTACCTTGTTTGGTTATAATTTATTCATGCATTTATTAAACAATAATGGGTGTTCACTATGTAAGTACCTTTCTGGAAATGTATTTGGAAACTAGATTTTAACACATATTATTAGAAAAAAATGATAACCCATTGTGAAAAGTGAGTAGTCTAGAGTGCAAATACAAAAGCAAATCAGGATAATGAGGACTAAATTAGGTCTTGAATCAATGGTAAGATTTATGTAAATTGAGAAGTGCAAGAAAAATATTCCAGAAGGAAAGGAGAGAATGAAAGAAAGATTTAGCTTGAAAAACATGTCTAAGCAAGAAAAAAAAAGTAAGAATACAAACCTAATTTGAAAGCAGGGCACGTTAGGAAGCAAAGAAGAAGTGGAATTAGTAAGTTCATATTTCAATTGTGCTTGGTGTTACAACAAGTTAAGATTGGTTGAATTTTACTCTATAATTCAAACAGATTTTTCTTTTCCAAGTAGATTCAGAGTTTTACGTTATAAGTCAAGTGAAACCACTTGAGTTTATAATCTCATATAGTCTAAAATCTCAGACTGCTCTAATTCACCTTCACTTAACAGCAGGACCATAATAAACTGGTACTTTGGGATTCATATGATTTGGATCTTTTGTTCAATCTAAATTGATTATGTTCCATTATGATCAACATCAGTATTGTCCTACTTTTAGACCTTAGCTAACAGAAGTGCCTCCATGTTTGACCATTTCTGTGTAACAGAAAGAGCTTCATCTAGGCTATGTATGCAATGTTGTCCTAATCAGGATGCCCTTGCAGTTGATAATTCAGGCCATTGAACTGGTTGACTGCCTCAACAGAGCTCTTCCTGTTGAATCTGCCAAGTCACAGAAATCAAATGTAAGGGAAGAAATTCAGAGTTCTGGGCTCTTGATGAGGGTACACATCCTACAATATACCTGAGCCTACATCAGTGCTTGGCCATGGAACAGAAAGGGTAGGAAGTCACAAGCTTTCATGTCTGTGAGTGATAAAAATGTCTGACTTTTGATCTTTGAATACTTGTATCCTTTTTTACAACCTCTCCCATGGTCTCACATCAGATGTGATGAAAATTAAAAGCAAAATGAGAATCAGGAAAATTTTTGTGGACTATGGGAAAGGAGGTATTTTCTTCCCTACAGATTTCCTAAAGTGTTATTTTCAGAAATTCCTCTGATCTCACTACTTTAAATTAATAAAAAAGAATCCATTAAATACTTACTATATACCTATCATTTATTCTAAATTCTATGATTCCAAATGCAAACAAAGCATCAACAAAACTAGACTGCACTTACCTTCAATGAAATCATGATCTAATGAAAAGGAATTCTTAACTTTTCACTTTTTTAGAGAAATAAGTCCTTTTAGCAGTCTGATAAAGCTATGACTCCCTTGTCAAAAAATTATTTTTTATTTCATAAAGAAAATAAGCAGGATTACAAGGGAAACCAAAGAGAAAATAATTTTTTCCCATCCAAATTTGCTGAATTCATAAAATCTATCTATGTACAGATGTTATTTTGGGAGGAAGGGACCGTGAACCTCAGATTAAGATCCATGCAATAAAATGAGATTTAGAAGAGTGGTGAAGCAACAGAGTTGCTTTAGTTGGAGAAGTCACAGAATTAATAAAGTACCTTGATGGAGTTAATTGTTATGTCTTTCCAGAAGCAATATATATATATATATATATATATATATATATATATATATACATATATATATGTATATATATATATATATATATAGTTTCAACAACAATTTCTTAATTATAAAGCACAGTATAGAGAATTACATATATGATGGCAAGTCATATGATTTTAACACAGATGGATACTGTATTTCATCGAAAGCACTTTGGGGCACATCTGGACATAAAAGTACAATTTCATTGTATTACCAATTAATATGCCATATTATGTTTTAGATTTCGTGATGGCAAACCAATACTGTCTTCCTTATATAAATCTCATCTAATCATAATATATGTATGTTAATTTGTTGCCATAGCTTTTTTATTAATATTTTTTGCATCAATAGTGATTTGAGGAAGTAATCTATAGTTTCCTCTTTCTTCTTTTTTTTTCTCCCTGGTGCATCAGAAGCATAATTGCCTCATGGGAGGAGTATCATAGAATAACTTGTTTCATCTTTCAGATAGTTTATATCATATTGCAATTGTTATTTGAATGTTTGGTATAAATACCATACAAATTCATCTGGCCTGCCCTCTCCTGAGTACCCCTAAAGTTCATATATAGCTTTTTTGATTATTTTTTCCTTCTTTCTTTCCTTTCTGTTTTTTCCTTAATTTATTTTTTTATAATTTTAGTTATTTTTTCTTTTAATGTTTTAAATTTAATAAACTCTAATCAAGTCACTTAACCTTTATCTGCTCCAGTTTTCCCAACTGTAAAATGGGGATCACGCCACCACCTATATCCCATGGTAATTGCAAAGATCAAATGAAATATTTGTAAAGTATTCTACCTAACAAATAGTAAGTACTTAATTGATTATTGCCTTTCCCCTCCTCTGGCCCCTATGCTTGGTATGTAGCTATTGCCTCCATGTCAATAAGTCCCTTCTTTCCTTTCATGAATTACCTATTCTACAATTACCGTCACTGACTCCATCCCACAAATAAATTTATCTTCTAATGTATAGATGGAAAAGAGGAAACAATGGAAAAGATAAGTGGGACTGGACAACCCAATCTCTTTCCAGACAGGAGGGCTAAATAACATTTTGTCTGGATTGGAGAAGAAGGGGGGAACAAAAGCACATCTTTGCCTAATTTGAGACATTTATTAAAATTAATAAATCAATGTTAATTTCTCTTATACCATTTCCAAGCTTCAAACTGGTCTCCAGATTTACTAACAGTTAGCGTTAACTGTTTCAAGACTATGTTTCAAGACTAGTAATAGTTCCCCTCTTTTGCAATCTCTTATTTACAAATAATGAAACATACAATTAAAATAAATAATGAGTAATCACTATGTCACCTAGAGTAAAGTGGCATTTAAATACTATTTAGTCAGGAATTTTTAATAAAGAATTGTAAAACTTTCAAGTAAATGTCTCCCCTTTTGGAAAATGAGTAGGGGACAGAGACATTCCCTTCAATGCCTGATGCTTATCTTTATAAATGGAAAATCAGCAACTGCTGGAAGCTTATGTTCCCTCTGTCTTTGCTGTCTCATAATATTCCATTCTTGCCACTGTATGTGGTCTTTAGCATTTGTTTAATGTTTTAATTTCTAGTACACAAGTCAGTATTTTGTAAAGATGTCATGCAAAAATGAGTAATATTTATGTTTGTTTTGACATCCATTCAGAAATGTCTATGGAATATTCATGTATGTCTAACCTTTGAAAAATTATATTCAAGTCTTGAATATCTTTCCAGTGTATCTTTTGACTAAACTTTTTTCTTGATTCAAAATGGGAATCTCACACACTAATTTAGCCTTGCTGATTGTTTCTCTTTTTAATTCAATTAGCCTTTCCTTTAATTGAATGTTATGCCTTTTAGGCCATAACATATTTAAATTGTTTCTTTACCTGTGACTCCTTTAAATTTATTGTTAAGTTTACATATATATAGAATTTTAAATTTAAATTTAAAAAAATCTTTATTTTGAGTTTTAAACTCTCTAACGCCTCCTGTTCTCTTCCACTCACTAAGAAAGCGAGCAATGTGGTATGAGTTATACATATGAAATAATGAAAAAAACATATTTTCATATTAGCTATATGACAAAAAAGCAAGAAAAAAAAGAAATTGAGGAAAAATATACTTCAATCTGTACTCAGAGCTTATCAGTTCTCCCCCTGAAAAGGGATAGAATTTTTTCATCATAAATCCTTTGGAATTGTCTAGGATCATTGTATTCATCACAGTAGACAAATCTTACACAGATGATCATCACTACGATTTTTCTGTTACTGTGTACATCAATATCCTGGTTTTCCTTACTTCAATTTACAAGAGTTCATATAGGATTTTTTTCATGTTTTTTTTTTTCTTGAACCCCTCCCCCCCCATTTCTTCTTGTCATTTCTTATAGGACCATAGTACTCCATCAAAATCATGTGACATAATTTGTTCAGTCATTACCCAATTATTGGACACCCCGTAAATTTCCAGGTCTTTACTAACACCAAAAAAGAGCTGCTAAAAATATTTTTGCACATACAGGTCTCTTTCCTTTGATCTCTTTGGATTACACATTTAGTTGTGATATTTCTGGATCAAAAGATATGTAAAGTTTTATAGCACTTTGGAGATAGTTCCAAATTATTTTCCAAAATAGTTGGACCAGTTCACAAGTCCACTAACAGTTCATAAGAGTACCTATTCTCCCTTATATCTTCCAGGATGTCATTTCTGATAGGTGTGAGGTTGTACCTCAGAGTTCTTTGCATTTATTTGCATTTCTCTTATCATTAGCAACTTAGAGATTTTTTTTTCATATGACTATACATAGCTTCAATTTCTTCTTCTGAATACTTCCTGTTCATATCCTTTGACCATTTATCAACTGCAGAAGGGCTTTAATTCTTATAAATTTGACTCAGTTAATTATATATTTAGGAAATAAGGTTTTATTGGCAAAACTTACTATAAAAAATTAATATTACTTCATTTTCCGTGGTACCTTTAGCAAAATGTACTTTCCGTGATTATTCCTTTTAATTAGGGGAGCAAGATGGAGCAGTAGAAGCACTGAAGCACTCTTGCAAGGCCTGGAATCAGGAAGACTCATTTTGAATTAAAATATGGCCTCAGACACTAACTAGTTTTATGACCCTGGATAAGTCACTCAACCGTGTTTGCCTCAGTTTCCTCTTCTGTAAAATGAGCTAGAGAAGAACATGGCAAACAACTAGCATCTTTGCAAAGAAAATCTCAAATAAGTTCATGAATAGTCTGACACAGAGGAACCTGTGGCCTTGAGGCCATGTGTGCCCCTCTAGGTCCACAGGTACAGCCTTTTGACAATCCGAGTTTTACAGGACAAATCCTTTTATTAAGGGAATTTATTCTGTGAAGTTTGGACTCAGGCAAAAGGCTGTACCTGAAGACCTAAAGGGCCACAGTCTGTCCCAAGCTTCAGGGCTTTGGCACAGCTGTCTTCAGAGATCCTTCAAGGTACCTGTAAATTTTCCACTCTTTTAAGGTGGTATGATCCAAAGAGAGGTGTTTACTCCTCTACTGGCCTGTGCTCTGGTCTGTGAGTGACCTCAAGCACTCTTTTCTGCCTTGAAACTGCAAGAAGGATTCCCTCTTCACAGTTGCCACAAGCTGTACCACACCAGGACTCCTCCTCACCCTAGGACCACCACACAGGACTGCAACTCAGAAGCAATAAGAACAAAGCAAAAGAATCCTGCCTCAGCCTCAGCAAAGAAATCCTTGTGATCCCCCTCTGATCACCCATTGGATCCCCCCACCATCTGTGGGCCTGTAGCTCCCACTCTGCCACCCTGCAGCCGGAGACAGACCTCACTCTTCTCCCTCCCAGTTCTGACAGAGTTTCCCCACTGACCTTCTATGTTGTCTTTGGTGTTTGTGGGTTGAAAAGTTTGGAAATCACCACAGCTGCCAGTAATTCCATCTCTTCTGCCTGTTCCAGTCCCATCTGTGTCAGCGCTGCCCATGCTGGACTACACTCCACTCCCAGCCCTGTGCAATAGGACTTTTCTGTCCATCTTCCTAGGTGTCTTGGCCTGGAAATTTGTTTCATTCTGTCATTTTTTTTGAGTTCTGTAGTTCAAGAATTTGTTTATAGTAATTTTTTACAGATATTTAGAAGGGTTTAGGAGAGAGCTCAAGCAAGTCCCTGCTTTTAGTCTACCATCTTGGCTCCATCCCCTCCATCCTGTTTTCTTCCATTTATAGTTTTCTCTTTCTTTTTATTCTATTCCCCTCTCGGAAGCTTGACACGCAATTATTGCTTCATTTAATCCCCCTACTCTTTTATTATCCCTCTTTTCCTTATGCCTATTTCCTCATATGTTATGTAAGATAGATTTCTCTAAAGCAGCTAAGTGACACAGTGGATATAGTTCAGGGTTTGCAGTCAGGAAAATACATCTTCCTAAGTTCAAATCAGGTCTCAGACATTCACTAGCTGTATGACCCTGATAAGTCACTTAACCCTGTCTGCTTCAGTTTCCTCAACTGTAAAAAGAGCTCAAGAAGGAAATACCAAACTACTCCAGTACCTCTGCCAAGAAAACCCCAGATGGGGTCACCAGCTTAGCATGTATATATTTATTCTTCTCTCTTTGAAATTTCTAATGAGAGTGACGTTCAAGCATTGACTAGGACACCCTCCATTTCCCCCTCTATTGTAAAAGTTCTTCCATCCATGTGTCTTTTATCTGAGATAATTTTCCCCATTCTTCCTCTTCTTCCTTCCTCCTCCAAATGCATCATTTTTTCTTTATCTCTTCAGTTCAGAATATTTTTTTTTCTTTTAAATCATCTCAGTATAATGAACTGACACCTATCCCCTCTGGCTATGCAGACTTTTTAACTTTTCTAGTAGTGAGAAAGTTCTTAGGAATTACGTGTATCATCTTTTATTGAATTTCTTATGATTTATCTTCATATTTTTTTTTAGTTTTATGATTAGATGTCAAACTTTCAATTTAGCTACGGCCATTTCATCAGGAACACTTCAAAGTCCTCTACTTCATTACATATCCATTTTTCCCCTAAGGGAGTATACTCAGTTTTGCTGGGTAGATTATTTTTCTTTGTCATACTAGCTATTTTGCCTCCTAGAACATAATATTCTAAGCTCTCTGTCCTCTTATTATAGTAGTTGCTAAATCTTATGTGAGCCTGTGGCTTCAACATATTTGAATTGTTTCTTTTTGGCTGCCTGCAATATTTTGACCTGAGAACTCCATAACTTGGCAATAATATTCCAAGGAGTTTTCATTTTGGGATCTCTTTCAGGAGGGGATCAATAGAGTCTTTCCATATCTCTGGTTCTAACATATCAGGGCAGTTTTCTTGACAATTTCTTGAAAGTTCATATCCATTCTTTTTTGTGATCTTGGCTTTTAGGTAGTTCAGTAATTCTTAAATGATCTCTTCTCAATTTATTTTCCAGGCCAATTGTTTTTCCAATTAGATATTTCATGTTTATTTTTTTCTTTTTTTAAATATTTTTGACTTTATTTTAATGTTTCTTGATGTCTCATGGAGTAATTAGCTTTCAATAACTCAATATTAATTTTTACAGAATTATTTTCTTCAGTGAGCTTTTGTACCTCTTTTCCATTGGGTGAATTTTGTTCTTAAAAAAAATTGTTTTCTTTAGCAAATTTCTGTTCTTCTTTCACCATTAGGCCAATTCTGATTTTGAAGGTGTTATTTTCTTCAGTATTCTTTTGCCTCTTATCCCAAGCTCTTAATTATCTTCACAATTTTCTTACAACATTCTCACCTCTTTACCCAATTTTCCCTCTACCACTCTTATCTCTTTTTTAAAATGGTATTTTTTGAAATTATATGTAAAGATAATTTTAACAGTTTTTTTTTAACAATTTTGAGTTCTAAATTTTTCTTTCTCCCTCCAGTCCCCCTCCCTAAAATGGTATGCAATTTTATATAGGATTTATATGTGTACTCATATAAAAATATATTTCCCTTATAAAAAATATTTAGTACTTCATTTTCCCAATTACATGTAAAAATAATTTTTAACATTCATTTTTAAAAATTTGAGTTCCAAATTATCCTCCTTCTTCCACCCTCATCTCTCCTCATTAAGAAGTTAAGCAATTTTGATATAGGTTATACATGCGTACTCAGGCAAAACAAACATAAACCAAAACAACCCGAACCTCAAGACAAATAAAGTAAAAAAAGTATGCTTCAATCTGAATTTAGACACCATCAGTTCTTCTCTGAGGATAGCATTTTTCATCATAAGTCCTTCAGAGTTGCATTGGATAATTGTATTCCTCAGAAGAGCTAAGTGCTTCACAGTTGTTCATCCAACGATATTGCTGTTACTTTGTAGATGGTACAATTCACTTTGCATCAGCCCATGAAAGTCTTTCCAGGTTTGTTTGTGAGAGCATACTGCTCATTCCTCATAGCACAATAGCAGTGCATCACATTCACATAACACAATTTGTTCAGCCATTCCCTGATTGATTGACATCCTTCCAATTTTCAACTCCATGCCACTACAAAAGAAATGTTATAAAATTTTTGTACATATAGGTCCTTTTCCCCTTCTTAATCTCTTTTTTGATATAGACTTAGTGGAGGACTGCTAGGTCAGAGTATCCATACTTTTTTTTTAATATTTTTAGTTTTCAGAATTGATTTCCACAAGATTTTGAGTTACAAATTTTCTCCCCATTTCTACCCTCCGCCCCACCCCAAGATGGCATATATTCTGATTACCCCATTCCCCAATCAGCCCTCCATGCCATTACCCCAACCCCCCCCCCATCCTCTTTTCCCTTACTTTCTTGCAGGGCAAGATAGATTTCTATGCCCCATTGCCTATATATCTTACTTCGCAGTTGCATGCAAAAACAACTTTTTTTTTGAACGTCTGCTTTTAAAACTTTGAGTTCCAAATTCTATCCCCTCTTCCCTCCCCACCAACTCTCCCTAAGAAGCCAAGCAATTCCACATAGGTCACATGTGTATCATTATGCAAAATCCTTCCACAATACTCATGTTGTGAAAGACTAACTATATTTTGCTCCTTCCTATCCTGTCCACCTTTATTCAATTTTCTTCCTGGACGCTGTCCCTTTTCGAAAGTGTTTGCTTTGGATTACTTCCTACCTCTATGTGACCTCCTTTCTATCATCCCCCCTTTTTTATCCCCGTCCCCCTTCTTTCCTGCAGGGTAAGACTCCTAATTAAATGTGTATGTTATTCCCACCTCAGGTCAAATCCAGTGAGAGCAAGATTCACCCATTCTCCCTCACCTGCCTCTTCTTCCCTTCCAATGAACTGCTTTGTGTGTGGTAATTTACCCCACTCTATCTCTCCCTTTCTCCATCCTCAATATATTCCTCTCTCATCCTTTAATTTGATTTTATTTTTTTAAATATCATCCCTTCATATTCAACTCAACCTGTGCCCTCTGTCTATATATATGCATATTCCCTTCAACTACCCTAATATTGAGGTCTCATGAATTATATACATCATCTTTCCATGTAGGAATGTAAACAAAAGGATTCAACTTTAGTAAGTCCATTATGATTGCTCTTTCTTGTTTACCTTTTCATGCTTCTCTTGATTCTTGTGTTTGAAAGTCAAATTTTCTATTCAGCTCTGGTTTTTTCACTAAGAAATCTTGAAAGTCCTCTCTTTTATCGAAAATCCATATTTTTCCTTGGAGCATGACACTCCGTTTTGCTGGGTAGGTGGTTCCTAGTTTTAATCCTAGCTCCATTGACCTCCAGAATATCATATTCCAAGTCCTCCAATACCTTAATGTGGAAGCTACTAGATCTTGTGTTATCCTGACTGTGTTTCCACAGTACTCAAATTGTTTCTTTCTGGTTGCTTGCATTATTTTCTCATTCATCTGGGAACTCTGGAATTTGGCGACAATATTCCTAGGAGTTTTCTTTTTGGGATCTTTTTTAGGCAGTGATCGGTGGATTCTTTCAATTTCTATTTTGCCCTGTGACTCTAGACTATCAGGGCAGTTCTCCTTGATAATTTCCTGAAAGATGATATCTAGGCTCTTTTTTTGATCATAGCTTTGAAGTAGCCCAATATTTTTTAAATTATCTCTCCTGGATCTATTTTCCAGGTCAGTGGTTTTTCCAATGAGATATTTCACATTGTCTTCCATTTTTTCAGTCCTTTGGTTCTGTTTTATGATATCTTGATTTCTCATAAAGTCACTAGCTTCCACTGGCTCCAGTCTAATTTTTAAGGTAGTATTTTCTTCAGTGGTCTTTTGGACCTTGTTTTCCATTTGGCTAATTCTGCCTTTCAAGGCATTCTTCTCCTCATTGGCTTTTTGGAGCTCTTTTGCCATTTGAGTTAGTCTATTTTTTAAGGTGTTATTTTCTTCTGTATTTTTGGGGGTCTCCTTTAGCATTGACTTGTTTTTCATGGTTTTCTCTCATCCTTCTCATTTCCCTTCCCAATTTTTCCTCTACTTCTCTAACTTGCTTTTCCAAATCCTTTTTGAGCTCTTCCATGTCCTGAGACCAGTTCATGTTTTTTCTTGGAGGCTTTTGATGTAGGCTCTTTGACTTTGTTGACTTCTTCTGCCTGTATGGTTTGGTCTTCCTTGTCACCAAAGAAGGTTTTCAAGGTCTGAGTCTGAATATGAGTCTGTTTTCAGTGCCTGTTCATGTTCCCAGCCAACTGCTTTACCCTTGAGTTTTTCATCAGGGTATGACTGCTTGTAGAGTAGACAGTACTTTGTCCCAAGCTTGAGGGGTTGTGCTGTTGTTCTCAGAGCTCTTTATATACAGCAAGCTCTTCCACACCAGTCCTCCTCCTCCCCCAAGAACTGCCAACCTGTAACGTGACTCAGATCTATGCAGGCTCTGCAATCCTGCTCTGATCTGCCACTTAATTCCACCTACCAGGTGGCCTGCCCCACCTCCCCTGCCCTTGGGGCTGAGGTCAACCACAAACTCGTTTCACTTTGTCCCTGCAGTTTTTCCCACTAACCTTCTCTGTTGTCTTTTGTGTTTGTGAGTTGTGACGTCTGGTAACTGCCACATCTCACTGATTCAGGGCACTAAGGCCTGTTCAGCTGGGTTCCCAGTATGGTTGGTCCCAGCGCAGCCCATGCTGGGTTGTGCTCCACTCAGCTCCCAGCATGGTGCAATAGACTTTATCCAGTGACCATCCAGGCTGTCCTGGGCTGGAGCCCTGCTTCCCATGCTATTTCATGCATTCTGCAGTTCTAGAATTTGTTTGGAGTCTTTTTTATATGGGTTTGGAGCATCCTGGGGGAGAGCTTTAGGCTACTCCCTACTTTCCAGATGCCATCTTGACTCTGCCCCAGATCCCAAGCTCGATGTAAGCTTTTTGACCTTGATGACTTCTTCTGGCTGTATGTTTGGGTCTTCTTTGTCACCCCCCCCCCCAAAAAAAAGATTCTAAAGTCTGAGTCTAATTCTGTGACTGTTTTCACTGCCTGTTCACATTTTTGGCCAACTACTTGACCCTTGAGCTTTTTGACATGATATGACTGCTTGTAGATTACAGAATATGTTGTCCCAAGCTTGAGAGGCTGTGCTGATCTTTTCAGAGCTACTTCTACACAGCAAGCTCTGCCACACCAGTGCTCCTTCTCTCCCAAGAACTGCCAACCAGAATTGTGACCAAATCCCAGCAAGGCAAAGTAGGCTTTGCACTCCAGATCTAATCTGTAGCTCTAGAAGCAGCCTCAGAGATGCACCACCTCCACCACTCCCAGGGTGGTGGCCAACCACAAATTCCTTTCCCAGAAGTCTTTCCCAATAACCTGCTCTGTTGTCTTTGGTGTTTGTAGGTTGAGGAGTCTGGTAACTGCCACAGCTCAATGATTCAGGGCCCTACAGCCTGTTCCACCAAACTTCTGGTCTGGTTGGTCCTGGTGTGGCCCACACTGGGCTCTGCTCCACTCTGCTCCCAGCATGGTGTGATAGACCTTGACCATCCAGTCTGTCCTGGTCTGGAGCCCTGCTTCCCTCTACTATTTCGTGGGTTCTGCAGTTCCAGAATTTGTTCAGAGCCATTTTTTGTAGGTGTTTGCCGGGACCTGGGGGAGAGCTTAAGCAAGTCCCTGCCATCCAGCCTCTGTCTTGGCTCTGCCCCTTGAGTATGCATAGTTTTACAGATCCTTGGGCAAAGGTCCAAATTGCTCTAAAGAATGGTTGAGTCACTTTACAACTACACCTGTAGTGCATTAATATCTCATTTTCCCCCACATCTCCTTCGACAATTCTCAATCTCCTTTTCTGTCCTATTAGCCAATCTGATAGGCATGATGTAGTACCTCAGAATTGTTTCAATGAGCATTTCTCCAATCAATAGTGATTTAGAGCACCTTTTCTTGTAGCTATAGATGGCTTTGATTACTCTATCTAAAAACTGTTCATATATCCTGTAAATTTTTCAATTGGTGATTGGCTTTTATTTTTACAAATTTGACTGAGTTCTCTATATACTTGAGAAATTTGGCTATTATCAGAGAAACTTGCTTTATTTTTTTTCACAATTATAATTGCTAGATCTATTTCCCTCCATCCTGATCCTTCCCCCATTTATTCTATTCTCTCCCCCTTCACCCTGTCTCTCCTCAAAAGTTTTTTGCTTCAGACTATCCCCTAAATTGCCCTCGCTTCAATCACCCCATCCTTTCTCTTTTCCCCTTCCTCTCCTACTTTCCTGACTAGTAAGATCTATTTCTACACCCAATTATAGCGTATGTCATTCTCTCTTTGAGCCAGTTCTAATGAGAGTAAGGTTTGCTCACTCTCCCCAACTCCCCCATCTTCCCCTCCATTGTAAATGCTTTTTCTTGCCTTTTTATGGTAGATAATTCACCCCATTCTACCCCCTCTTTGCCCTTTCCTCCAGTGCACTCCTCTTTCTCACTCCTTAATTTTACCTTTTTTATTTTTTGAGGGGGGAAGGCAGGGCATTTAGGGTTAAGTGACTTGCCCAAGGTCACACAGCTAGTAAGCGTATCAAATGTCTGAGGCCAGATTTGAAGTCAGGTCCTTCTGATTCCAGAGGCAGTGCTCCATTTACTGCCTCACCTAGCTCCTCCAAATTTTAAATGTTATTTAAGATATTATCTCTTCATATTCAATTCACACCTATGCCCTCTGCCTATATATACTCCTAACTGCCCTCATAATGAAAAAAAAGGTTTTATGAGTTACAAGTATCATCTTCACATGTAGGAATATAAACAATTTAACCTTATTAAGTCCCTTATAATTTCCCTTTCTTGTTTTCCTTTTTATGCTCCTCTTGAGTCTTATATTTCAAGGTCATATTTCCTATTCAGTTCTGGTCTATTCATCAAGAATACTTGAAAGTGTTCCATTTCATCGAACATGCATTTTTACCCCTGAAGGATTATACTCAGTTTTGCTGGGTAGGTGATTCTTGGTTATAATCCTAACTCCTTTGCCCTCCAGAATATCATATCCAAGCCCTCCAATCCTTGAATGCAGAAGCTGCTAAATCTTGGGTTTTCCTGATTGTGTTTCAATATGACTTGAATTATTTCTTTCTGGCTGCTTACAATATTCTCTTGTTTACCTTGGAGCTATAGAATTTGGCTCTAATATTCCCGGGAGTTTCCTTTTGGGGATCTCACAAGGTGATAAACAGATTCTTTCTATTTGTATTTAACTTTTTTGTTCTAGAATATCAGGGCAGTTTTCCTTGATAATTTCTTGAAACGTGACATCTAGGTGTTTTTTTTTTTTTGATCATGGCTTTCTGATAGTCTAATAATTCTTAAATGATCTCTTCAATTTTGCAGGTAAGTTGTTTTTCCAATGGCATATTTCATGTTGTCTTCTATTTTTTTCATTCTATTATTTTTTGTTTTATTGCTTTTTGATTTCCCATGAGGTCATTAGTTTCCATTTGCTCAATTTTGATTTTAAAGAATTACTTCTTTCAGTCAGCTTTTGTACCTACTTTTTCCATTTGGCCAATTCTACTGTTTGAGAAGTTTTGTTTTGTTTTGCTTTTTCCTTCAGTGAATTTTTGTGCCTCTTTATTCCATCTGGCCAATTTTGCTTTTGAAGGCATTTTTCTCCTCACTTACTTTTTGTACCTTTTACCATTTGGTCTGTTCTGTTTTTCCAGTTGTTATTTTCTTGAGTATTTTTGGTGTGTCTCCTTTACCAAGCTGTTCACTCTTTTTCATGATTTTCTTGCATCACTTTCATTTCTCTTCCCAATTATTCTTCTACCACTCTTACTTGATTTTCAAAATCCTTTTTGAGCTCTTCCATGACCTGAGACCAATTCATATTTTTCTTACAGTCTTTGGACATTGGAGCTTTGACTTTTTTATCTTTTTCTGAATATGTGTTTTGATCTTCCTACTCTCTACAGTAACTTTTTTATGGTCAGAATTTTTTCTGTTGTTTGCTCACTTTCCCAGTATATTTCTTGATTTTAAAGTCGTTGTTAAAGTGGGACTTTGTTTCCAGGGTAAAGGGCATGATGACCTAACTTCAGGGGTTTTGTGGAGCTGTTTTCAAAGATACTCCTAGGAACCTGTAAGTTTTCAATTGTTCCAAATTGTTAAGATCTAAAGAGAGGTGTGTTTACTGCTCTCCTGGACTATAGTCTGGTCTGTGAGTAACCACAAACACTCTTTTCTGCCCTAGAACTGTGATGAGAGTCACTGTTCCACTGAAGCTGTAAGGTCTGGTGTACTAGTGCTCCTCCTCACCCCAGAAGTGCCACCCAGGTCTGTGACCTAGCTCTGAGTAAGTGCAAAGGAACTTAGAGTTGCCCCCCAATGCCAGCAAAGAGACCACTGTAATCCCTTTCTGATCAGTTGTTCAACCCCCTTACCATCTATAGGCCAAGAGTTCCAGAAGTAGCCACCACCACTGATGCAGTTGATGATGATTCAGTCACCAATAGGCCTGCTTCTGGTTTGCTTGGGCTTGGTCTGGGCTAGTGCAGCCTGGACTGGACTGTGTTACATTCTCATCCAGGCATGACACAACTTTCCTGCTGACCTTCTAAGTTGTCTTTGGCTGGAAAATTTTTTTTACCCCATCCTTTTGTAGGTTCTGCTACTTCAGGAATTGTTTGTGACAATATTTAAAAATGTTTGGAGGAGTTTGGGGAAGAGGTCAGGTAAGTCACTGCCTTTTCTCCACCACTTTTACTCTGTTTCTTAAGATGTTTCCTTATTAGTCATTCTGTGAAAGAAGCAGATGAAAAGAAAAATAAACATGAAGAAATAAAGTGAAAATAGTATGCTCCAATTTGTATTCAGACCCCATCAATTCTTTCTCTGGATGCAGATAGCATTTTCTATCATGAGTCCTTTGGAATTGTTTTAGATGACTGTATTGCTTAGAAAAGCTTAATAAGACAGTTGATCATGACACAATGTTGCTATTAGCAAGTACAATGTTCTCCTGGTCCTTCTCATTTAACTTTGCATCAGTTTCATTTAAATCATTCCAGATTTTTCTGAAATCCACCTGTTCATCATTTCTTAAAGTACTATAGTATTCCATTAAAATCATTTACCATAACTTATTCAGCCATTCTCCAATTGAGGGGATCCTCTTAATTTCCAGTTCTTTGCCACCACAAAAAAGAGCTGTAATAAATATTTTTTGCACTATTGCTGGATCAAAGAGTATGCACAGTTGGATTGCCCTTTAGGCATAGTTCCAAATTGTTCTGAGAATGGTTGGATCCATTTATAACACCATCATCAGTGCATTAGTGTAGTAATTTTTCCACATCTTCCCCAAAATGTTTCATTTTCTTTTCCTGTCATATTAACCAATCTGATCTGTGTGAGGTGGCACCTCAGGGTTATATCACCTCTTTTCAAAAAATTCTTGAAGGAATTCTTGTAGGACTTGTATACAATTAACATTCTTTCTCTGAGGCTCTGGTTGTACTTGTTTTCACATTGTTGTGTTCTTCTGAATTTGTGTCTTGGTCTTCACACTTACTTGCAACCACAGTAGCATTTTATGGTCAAATTATCTTTGTTGTTGATTGTTTATTTTTCTAGCCTATTTCTTGACTTTGAACTTTGCGTTGAAGTTAGGGCCTGGCAGTATCCCAAACTTCAGGCCTTTTAATGCTGCTGTTTTCAGAGCTGGTTTTGAGGATCTACAAGTTTTCTGTGCTTCCAAGGTGGCACAATCCAGGAAAATGTGTGTTCACTGCTCTCCTGGTCTGCACTCTTATCTTTATGCAGGATGGTCTCCTGATCTCCTGTACTCACAAGCAATAGTGTTTTTCTTTACCCCAGGCCTGTAACCAGATTCCCTCTTTTCCTGCAGCTTCAAGTGTTGGTATTCCTCACTGCCTTGGACCAGGACCTCTGCTCCCTTGTGACTGACTACAAGCATTCATTCATCCTGGAACTGTGACTCAGAATGTTTCTAGAGTAATAGCTCCCAAAGTTGCTGTAGCTTTTTCAAGGCCCACTGCAGGTGCTGCTGCTGCAGTGTGCACTCTGGGCAGTCCTCATCCCAGGGTCACTGACCTCTCCTGTGGACCTCCTAAATTTAGTCCGGAAAAATATCTCACTCTGATCTTTTGTTGGCTCTGTCGCTCTAAAATTTAATTTGAGGCATTATGTTAAAGTGTGATGGAGGGGTATCTAAGGAGAATTTGGATGAATTGCTGCTTTTATATCACCATCTTGGTATTACTCCTACTATTCTATTTATTACCAGCAGCACTTTTGTCAAACCCTCAAGTTTCTTCAAATGTAAGATGAAAAGGAATTGCTGAGGTCCTATCTATCTCTAAATCTAGCATCTTCTACAAATTTATTTAATCTCATTATATGTAGATATGTAGATACAAATGCTATGGGTAATAGAGAACACACAGTATTATTTATCTAATTTATCTTTACCTTCTTCAGGCAGTACTACCTTACATTGACTATGTAAATCGTAGTGTCATAGGATCATTATTTGCAATCTAGAAGGGACCTTTGAGATTATTTACTATAACCTCTCCTCCTTGCATCTTTCACCTCAAGAAAATTAATCTATAAATGAAGAAATCTAGAAAAATGATATAACTTTACCTAGGTTGCAAAGCTCATAAAAAATAGCAAAGCAGGATTCTAACCTAGACCCTCTGACTTATACATACAAAACTCTTTCCATTATAAACAAATTCATATTCTACAGAACTAGAGATTTTACCAGTGAATGTATAATATATATCATTTGCTTTTACATAGAGATTAAGATATTTTTTTCATTAAGTCGAATTGGGATGAGTTTTCTTTTATCTCCTCTTATAAAACAAAGTGCGAATCTATAGCCAAAGTTCCTAGTCAGAGGTATAATGTATTCTGAAGAATAGTAACCATTCTCTTGGCATTTTGATTGTATAGGGACACATCTTTATGAATCACATTACTGTCTTTGCCAGGGATTTGCCTAGATAGGCAGGTAAAATTGAAATGTTTGATATGGGATTAAAACTTAGCTAGAAAAGTGATTGGCTGTAAAAAAAAAATCAAAAGAAAATATGGAATTATATTGTGAAATTACACATGTAGTTTGTCAGAGACAGAGTTGAGTTTTTTGTTTTGTTTTGTATTTTTTCCCCTGGGAAGACTTCTGGAAATTGGTTCTTTGCTTATCTTGTTCAGTTAGGTATAACCAAGATAAGATAGTTGCACCTCACAAATAGAGTCAAGAAAACAGGATTTGAACAGCTGAAGAGAATTTTTTAAGAGGAAAAACAGTAAACAGAAAAGTTCCTTAAGGACAGCAAAATGATCCAAAGGAAAAGCAGAGCATTAAAAAGTTTCTGCCTTAAGACTCCAAATGAGAGGCAAAGCAACTATATTTAGAAAATGAGAGAATTGTAATTGTAAACACAACATGCAAAAGTTGATTTTTTAAAAACAATTAGACTAAAAAAAGATAAGACCACAAGAAATGTAATAAAAATACTCAAAAAGAAGCTATACACATATGAGAGAGGCCTAGCTATCAGACATCGCATATTTTGTGATGAACATGGTATATGTTATTATCTTGCTGGAAAAAAATGTTAACATCTATAAAACTATCCTTCTGGGAAAATATATATGAGTCTCTCTCATGTAACACATCTTTTCCCCACTATAATTTCCTAAGTAGTGTTAATTCTTCCTTTGATATTAAAAATACAAGTGAAGAGTAGTTGGGGACAAAAGATAAGAGCTTGTATATAAAGCTGAGTCTTTTATGCAAGACTCCTGATATTGATATGTATTTGGTTTATTTTTTTTTAAATTTATTTTTGACATGTTTGGTTTTCAGCATTGATTTTCACAGGCGTTTGAATTACCAATTTTCTCGCCATTTCCTCCACCCCCCCACTCCAAGATGGCGTACACTCTGGTTGCCCTGTTCCCCAGTCTGCCCTCCCCTCCATCACCCCATTCCCCTCCCATCCCCCTTTCCCTTCCTTTCTTGTAGGGCAAGATAAATCTCTGTGCCCCATTGCCTGTGCATCTTATTTTCTAGTCACATAAAAAAAA
>CM053623.1:385889613-385906920 GCA_028646595.1 Phalanger gymnotis
CTTGATTTCTCATCAAGTCACTAGCTTCCACTTGCTCCAATCTCATTTTTAAGGTAGTATTTTCTTCAGTGGTCTTTTAGACCTCCTTTTCCACTTGGCTAATTCTGCCTTTCAAGGCATTCTTCTCTTCATTGGCTTTTTGGAGCTCTTTTGCCATTTGAGTTAGTCTATTTTTTAAGGTGTTATTTTCTTCAGTATATTTTTCAGTATTTTTTGAGGGGTCTCCTTTAGCAAGTCATTGACTTGTTTTTCATGGTTTTCTCTCATCCTTCTCATTTCCCTTCCCAATTTTTCCTCTACTTCTCTAACTTGCTTTTCCAAATCCTTTTTGAGCTCTTCCATGGCCTGAGACCAGTTCATGTTTTTCTTGGAGGCTTTTGTTGTAGACTCTTTGACTTTGTTGATTTCTTATGGCTGTATGTTTTGGTCTTCTTTGTCACCAAAGGAAGATTCCAGAGTCTGAGATTGAATCGGGGTGCGCTTTCACTGTTCCCATGTTCGCCATGTTCCCAGCCAACTTACTTGACCCTTGAGTTTTTCAGCAGGGTATAACTGCTTTTAGAGTACAGAGCTCTATGTTCCATGTTTGGGGGGGGTACTCCTCGTTCCCCAAGAACCCCCAACCCAGACTGGACTTAGATCTTCAGCAGGCTCTGCACTCCTGCTCTGATCTGCCACTTAATTCCTCCCACCAGATGGGCCTGGGGCCAGAAGCAACTGCAGCTGTAGTTCTGTAGCTGCCCCACCTCTGCTGCCCCCTGGGCGGTGGCCGAACCACAAACTACCTGTCCCCAGCAGCTTTTTCCTCTAACCTTCTCTGGCGTCTTTGGTGTTTGTGGGTTGAGAAGTCTGGTAACTGCCACAGCTCACTGATTCAGGGTGCTGGGGCATGCTCTGCCCAGCTCCTGGTCTGGTTGGTCCGAGCTGCCCATGCTGGGCTCTGCTCTGCTCTGCTCTGCTCTGCTCCCAGCTTTGTGTGGAACAGACCTTACCCAGAGACCATGCAGGCTGTCCTGGGCTACAGCCCTGCTTCTCTCTGCTGTTTTGTGGGTTCCTCAGTTCTAGAATTGGTTCAGTGCCATTTTTTTATAGGTTTTTGGAGGGACTTGGTGAGGAGCTCACGCTAGTCCCTGCTATCCAGCTTCCATCTTGTCTCTGCCCCTCGTTTTTTTTTTTAATTTTCCCTGGCACTATAGTAACTTTTTTTGTGTTGTTATTGTTGTTATCATTGTTATTGTTCGTAGTGGTGGCTCATTTTTCCAAACTACTTCTTGATTAAACTTTTTGTTAAAGTTGAGCTCTGATCTAATTTTCACAATTTTTTTTTTGTGCTGTTGTTTTAAGAGCTATTCCAGTTTATACGATCTAAGTAGAGGTCTGGTCCCTGCTCTCCTAACCTATGACCTACTACATGTATTATTTTCTACCCTGGAACTGTGACCAGGGTCCCTGCTCCTGCTGTTGCTTCTCCTTGCCCTTAGACTACAGCCCACAACTGTCTATGTGCATTGCAACACAGTCCTTCTCCCAGTTCCAAGAAATGATTTAGCGAAATCTCCTTCTAACCAATTGTCTGGCCCCCTTACAGACTCTCCCCTGAGGACTCTGGAGATCACAGCGACTGTGATTCACATGACCCCAAGGCCTGTTGTTGGCCTGTGTTGGACGCTGCTGTACTCTCACCTCAGTGAAACAGATATTTCTTGCTAACTTGAATTTCATTGTGTTGGAAGAATGTTTCAAACTCCTTTCCTTGGTTGTACCACCCCAGAATTCATTTTGAAGTATAATTTTAATGTTGTTTGGAGGGGAATTTGGGAGATTTAAGGCAAGTCCCTGATTTTATTCTGCAGTCTTGGCTCTACCCTCATATGCAATAATTGAATATCTCCCTCTTGCCTCATAAATATGGAACATTTTTTCCATAGATAAATGCATTTTCACTGAGTTTCATAGAGAACTCACAAGGGAAGCACATGCACCTCATATACATATGGATTTGGCATGGGTATGGAAAGAAGCCTCATGCTTCTAAGGCTGCTGGGCTACACTCTGAGCATTGTCCCTGGTAGCATGACCCTGCTGCTCCCTCATTGGCTATTGCATTTCTTCTGTTCCTGGGCTCTCAAGCTCTTCTCTCGTTGGCTGCCCTTGACTCGGTATGTCACTCTTATGTTTTTAAGATATCTGTTAGTCTAATGGCCTTCCCATTATACTGTGCACTCCAAGAGCAGGAACATTTTTGGTTTGGTTTTGGCCTTTCTTTGTATGCACAGCATTTAGCACAGGGCCTGAAACACAGTATCATGAATAAGTGCTTATTCTGTGACTTCCTGAAAAGAATTTCTTCCAGTACCTTCTGGGCTTCATCCCTTAGGTTTATCTGCCAACCATCTCAGCTCTACACTAATGTGGTATGAAGATTAGAAAGCCTCTTTATAAGGACAATTCTTTAATCATATCCAGATCAAACTCAGCTATCAAAAGTCAGGCCCAGAGCTCTCAGAATACAAGTATTTATTTTCCTAAGCATTTACTTAGTCTTTGTCCCAGATAACTGAAAATGCTAAAAATTCTAAAGGTGTTCTCTGCACTCCCAGGTAAATGTATTTCAGCCTCAGCAAAAAGCTAAGTGAGGGAATGATCCTGGGAATTTTTGTTCTCAGAATTGGCATAGAAATATCAGTTACCGGCAAAGAATATTATAGCTTGGTTATTGTATTTGACTAGAAAAAAGTAATCTTGCTATAGCCCTATGAGGATAGCGATAGTTCAATAGGGATTCGTTTATATGAATCCCTTTACTGACCCTTATAAACAACTTGTGAGGTAGGTGCTATTATCCTTCCATTTTGCAGATAAGGAGATAGATTCAGAGAAGTTCAATAATTTGCCCAGGACCATATAGCTAATATATTTCTGAGGTAGGATTTGAACTCAGGTCTTCCTGACTTCTGACCTAGGCCTATAGCCACTGAGACAGAGATTCTCTTCATTTTGAGGTTGTAATGACGAGTTCTTGACTCTTTTTCCACTTTAATTCTGGTCTTCAGAGAATAATAAAACTGCACGGGAACAAGAGATCTCAGATCTTGTCTACACCCTTTTCATTTCAAGAATGAGTACTATCTAGAGCAGAGGTTCTATCATTCACTCAAGCACAAAGGTAAGAGCAGAGCCAGGTCTCTTGTTTCTTGGTGCGATGATGGCCTGAATTTCCTGAACCAAAAATTGGAATATGAAAAATATTTTTCCTAGCAGCTTAAGTTATTAAGGAATTTATATCGACTTGGCTTTGGACGGGGTGGAGAGATGGGTTATATACACAGAAGCATGAGAGCCCATCCTAGCCACTACTTTATTGCAAATGTCAGAGACATACATATTATATAGGTTTGGGTAATAGGAGCTTTTGCCAATGAAAATGGTTTTTAACCCCTTTTGCTTTTTTCTACTGCTCCCAATTTTTTTGTTTCTTTTTGTCTTTGACAGCAAGGTACAGTGGACAGAGCACTGGCTTTGGAGCCAGAGAGACATAGGTTCAAATCTCCTCTCAGACACACTGGTTATGTAACTCTGGGAAGTCACCTTCACTTTACCCATTTATAAAATTAGACGGAAGGGAAAATGGAAATAAATATTTATTTAATGTCCACTATATTCCAGTCACTATGCTAATCAAGTTTTATGAAAAATCTCATTTCATCCTCACAACAACCCTGCAAGGTAGGCACTATAATTATGCCTATATTATAACTGAGGAAACTGAGGCAGAAAGACGTTAAGTGACTTGCTCAGCATCACACAGTTATTGGGTATCTGAGACTGGATTTGAAATCAGTTCTTCCTGTCTTTAGGTTCAGCATTCCCTCCACTGTGCAACCAGCTGCCTCTAATAAGAGGGTTTGGCTGGATGGCGTTTAAGATCCTACTCCTACACTTACACATCTACATACCTACATGCAGACATACTCTCTCTCTCTCTCTCTCTCCCTTTTTTTCTCTCCCTCTTTCTCTCTCCCTTCTCCCTTCTCCCCTTCTCTTTCTTTCCTCCCATCTCTCCCTGCTCTCCCTTTTATTCCTCCTCTCTCCTTCCCATATTATGTTTACTGATTTGATTCACTGAATGCCTATTTACTGAAATTGTAAACTTTTAAGAATATTTGTTTATGGTGATATTAGACAATATTTTAAAGAACCTCAACCAGAAAATCCAAATCTATCTCGAGTTGATATGTGAGAATTAGAATTGTAGCCATTTCCTATCTGGTGTTCTTTCTCAAAATTCCGAATGTACTTTGAACACTTGGTTTCTAATACCAGCTTTGCTACTTACTTAGGATAACTCCCTAAACTTCAAGCTTGGACATCAGTTTCACCATCTGTAAACACAGGAAATTGGACTAGACAACTTCTAAAGTCCCTTCTGGCTCTAAATCTGATATTATAGTAAGCTACACTGTATAGTAAACTACACTGTTTAGCATAGAGTTGTTCCCTAGTTGTGTCACAGTTTCTAGTGCTTACTCAAAGAAAAGACTTTTTGTATATGCGGACAATCACCCAAAGGAATGTTGTTTTTATTTTGTTATAACCTCAACGTATTTAAGATATAGGGATACAATATGAACCCTACCATTAGAAAAAAATGCACAGGCTCAGCACAAATAGCATCTGATTAGTGTCAACTACTGCTAATGTTTTCAACAAATAGCAAATTACAGGTAAACAAGCTAACAGATACTTTAAACTGGAGCTCTGACAAATGATAAAGGACAAAAGACTAATCTTACACCCTTCTCTATTCCACACCTGTTACTAGATCAGCCCTCAGGGTGTCGTCAGTCACTTCAGAAGAAAAGCAGGTTAGCATACTGGTCACTTTGTCAATTTATCTTTCCCCAAAAGTGGCCTTTGACCCACTGGTAACATTTTAACACACCAAACAGTGATGGACAATTAACATCCTCAAATAACTAGAGTTCATATAACTGTGACTACCCTCAATTATAGACATTTATTTTTATTATATAATTTTGAGAGCAAACACACACACATACACATACACATACACATACACATACACAAACACACACACACACACACACACTTTAGATCTCAGAGATTCTATAAAAATTAGCATTCTGACATACGACCTAGAGTCATCATAATGACAGTCCAGGTCCTCACACCTCAGCCTTGTAAAATTAGGACTGATTTTCACAATGATGGCCCTGTTGACTAGAAAACACTTATAGACAGAACAAAAAATGATATTTTAGGTAAATTTTCAAAGAAACTAAAACTAAAAGCGTATTTAATTAAACCAACAAAAAATTGGGCAAATTAGCCCTATTCCTTCTGACTCTTACCTTCCTAAAATGTTATTGTATGAATTCCAGACTTAGATTATAGACTTCACTCAGAAAAGTCTGATCCTTTACCTAAGTATCTTTCTGTGGAGAGCCTATGAAACATCTTTCCATTAAACTTCAGGTTCATTATATCTACTGGTTTCATTTATGATGAGAATATCAACACTATGCTGAGTAGAAGAGAAACAAGTGAACAAAAATCAGGAGCCTTTTTTTTTTCAGATGTTCATCTTATCTTTTCCGTATAGAAATTTACCCCAAGTAGTGCCGAGGCAAGTTTTCTGTCAGCCACCAGGCTAACCCCTGCTCTTAAAAACAGTTTTCCCTATCATCTAATTTAGGTGATCACCCTCTCATAAACAGAGAATTTAAACAGGAGCAAGCCAGGTGAATGTCGTAAGGCAATGCAAAGGATTCTCACTTGCCCAAATTTAACACAAAAGTAGGAAGTAGTATTTACTGAAAATCAGTAGGAGTGGCCTTAGCTAAAGCACTTGATTCAGCAAATATTTAAAATTTAACAAATATTTATTAAGGAACAATGTTATATGTCTCATATTTGGTATATGTGCTTCAGCTGTTTTTTCTTGTTGTTGCTGTTGCATTTTTTTTGTTCTGTTTTTAACTACAGAATGAACAGAATAATAAATGCCTTCCCTACCAGCAAACTTCTAACAATTAGTAAGCCAGACAAAATGTATTTAATTGAAAGTTAACCAGGTACTTTGTGGTATCAAAAACAAAATCAAAAACTGAAAATCATAAAACATGAAAATGAAAAGCAGTATTTCTTTCTGAGTCATCCTTCTAGAACAAACCATAATTCCAAAAAAGATTTTTTCTGGCTCTTAAGGAAATAGTTGGTTCCACAGGCTTCAGTTATTCAGTGGGGGTGTGGGTGGGGGTTGAGTGGGGGTGGCTGGGAGGGATATAAACCCCCTCTGTTGTTTAAAAAAATCAAATGTTGGACAATGAAAACCTGCTCTGCCTCAGGACTCATCTTCTTTAACAAAGTAAATCTTCTACTTCATGCTTAATTAGCTAGTCATATTAAATCACTGATAACTAATATTTCCTTTTTAGCTCTAAAAGTTGATTTTTTTAAGTTTGTGAGTTTTTTAACTTGAAGGAATAATGGGTATTTTTTGAACAGTAATAAATGGACTCTGTATTCTTCATTTACCTACTTCTGTATTTTAATGAATATTCCCCAGTGATAATTATATTTCCATATTTATATAAAAAACAGAGCTCACAGAATGATTTGACAGTCACAAAGACCCCATTCCTTCTAATTATAGAAATTTGATAATTATCTTCAAAGCTATTTCTTAAAATTCCAAGGTATGTAAATAATGAACAAGAATGTTCACAGAAACTGGGGGTATTAAGACAAAAATTTTATTATCCATCAAATGTATGTGACCTCTTGCCGCCAAACTTTTTAAAATATATTCTCCTGTTTCTATCAATTCATCTCCCTAAGGAAGAGCCAAAACGTCCCCTGCATGTCTTACATTTTATTTCAATGACATTATTTCAAACATTAGATAAGAGAAAATAAAATAATGGTTGATAAAATAATTGTTTCCCTGAAGGGAAAAAAATGTTTTAGTTTTTGTGTTCCAGTACATTGGTGTATCAATTAGAAGCACTTTAAAAAAATTGACTTCAAAATCTCATTACTCTATTTCCTAATGCTTTTCAATAAATCACTTTGTGGAAGGGCTGCCTTCAGTACAGCAGAGATTGGGACTCATTACAGCTCTTACTGAGAAATATGAGCCAAGCCTAATTATTTTGCTTCAAGTTCACTTTATAATAAAAACTGCTCAGAGTATATTTATGCTTAAGTTTTCAAATTCAGAAAAATCAACCCAGTATCATTTGTATCCTTAATTAGAACAAACTAGAGGATTCTACAGGGTAGCTAGGTGGTACAGTGGATAATGTGCAGGGCCTGGAGTCCGGAACAGATAAGTTCAAATCTGGCCTCAGACTCTTTACTAGCTGGGTGACCCGGGGCAAGTCATTTAACTGTTTGCCTCAGTTTCCTCATCTATAAAATGAGCTGGAGAAGGAAATAACAAACCATTTGAGTATCTTTGAAAGAAACCCCCCAAACGGTCATAGAAACGTCAGACAAGACTAAGCAGCAACAACAGTGGCCTAAGAAGTTTTCAAAAACAAATTCAGATGAAAAAGAAACTTATTGGGAAGAATGGTTAAACAATGAAGTGGTGGGTGAGTGGCGGTTGTTATTTTTGAAAATGAATGAGTCTGGCTTAAACTAGAAAAAAAGTGTCTTTTTTCCCTCTGCAAACTTTACTGAGACTGATAATTGTTCCCTCTTTATTCCAGGATTCCATGAACTGATAATCCTGACATTGTAAGACAGAGATCTGGAGGACATTCAAGGGATGCTAAGGGAGGAACTTAATGTAGCAGAAACAATGAGCAGTGAACCATGTTTCTCTTCCCTCTCCCTCCTCACTCTAGGAACAGGAGTTATCAAGGGGACAGCTATCAATAGGAACTCTACTCCATCTCTTACACTTATGGGCTCTCCATTCATAGGGCCAATACCTTGGATCAGATCTTCACCCCTCCAGCTCAGAGTAGTAAAATAGACTCTAATTGACATTCTTGCATCCTAGTCTGTCTACTCTCTAATACTTTCTCTAAGCATATTCCTAAGTGCCAAGTGAGACTATGTCACTTCTCTTCTCAAAAATAACTTTTATGGTTGTTCCCCTATTGCTTCTATGAAAAATAATAAAAAACTCCACTGTTTGGTATTTAAGACCTTATCTTAACTTCCACATACATTTAGACTAATTTTTCTCTTTAATGAAATAATTCAAATCCATGACCTCGTTGGTGCATGGAACTCTTAGAGACAAGCATTACATCAATGAAATTTATATCCTGAGAAGGTTACTTGGGCCACTGAGAGTTTAAGTGACTTGCCCAGGGTCACTCAGTCAATATGTATCAGATGTGGAACTTGAATCAAGAAATTCACAACTATGTGACCAGATCTCTATTCATCCAAACCACATTGTGTTTCATTAATATATTATCAGCTTTCAATATCTTAATGTGAATCATTTGGCATATTAGCTGGAAAAGAACAGAACCCTGGGGAAACAGGACACACAAGCAATATGTTTTGACAGAGGAAAAGGGATAGAAATCGATCAAGAATATAGAGCATATAAGGAATACCACATCAGGGGGCCTTAAGTAGGTGACTAGAGGCATTGAAAGAAGAATAGAGGGACAATAAAACCTAAATTCACTTATTTCCCATTTCACTTTTTTCTAGTTTTCAGTCTTATCTTCCTCTCTCTCCTCTCCCTTGTCTTTTTTTCCATTCTCCTTTTCTGGATAGCATAGTATCACCATAGAAAGGTTCCTGACAGGGAGTCAGTTGCCATTGAAAATTTGTAAGAAGGCAGAGAATTGAGGAATAAATGAGTGATAAAGGATTGCAGATCCTATTGTGCTCACTGTCAATAAAGAGCAAAAGCATGAATGGCTGAAAAAAAGGCTCTGAATTATGTATTCCATGGGTGAGAGTACATACCTGGGTCAATGAAAAGTTCCTCTGTACTCCAGGTCTTCATTGGCTCTCTGCCTCACTACCAAACTCCTTCTTTTCCAGCCATTTCTTCCTTTTCACAATCCAAAATCTCACTGCTGATATTTATTTAAATATTACAGTGTGTTTGGCCTAATTTTTACCTTTAATCAGTGTAGCCTAACTTTCATCAGTGTGAGACATACCAATGAGATTGCTGGCACCATACAGGGACAGTAGAAAGATTTTTGAGGGTAAGCAATGTGATCAAATGTCTTTAATGTTTTCCACATGTTCCCCTTATAAATTCCCTTTACCTCACCTATTTTGCAAAATTTCTCCAACTCTTTAAATTGTGTTTTCACTGGGAGCTCAGCAAACATGAAAATGTCAATATGCAAAGAAGAAGAAAGATTATAGTACAAGAAACAATGGACTTTAGCCTTCTTTTTGTAGTTTGTGTAGATAAAACTAACTTTCAAAGCTTGAGATGATCAGGTGTCCTGGACCCTGGATGATACATAGAGGCCTATACTTTCCTCATTCTACATTCACTTGTCCAATAATCTTTCCCACTCACAGTTCAAACAAGATTACACTCACACACACACACACACACACACACACACACACATCATACTTCTGCTTCTCTCTGTGGTTGCCATTACTTTCTCTAAAGGTGGGATGAATCTAGGATATCACTACACACATCAATATATTTTTAAAGCACCACCTGAGTGTGTTGTCACATGTCTGTAACCTCTTACTGGAGAGGCTGAGGTCAATGGATTACTTCAGCTTAGGAGTTCTAAGATGCACTAGGGCTAAGTCCATTGGGTGTCCACACTAAGTCCCACACCATTGGGAATTTTTTTTTGACAAAGGGTAATGAGACCTCTTGAGAAAGACATGACTATCAGTGGTGGGGGGAGTCCAAAGAGTATGAATCAATGATAAGAGTCATAACTGGAAGCGAGGAAATATGTCTGTATGTTAAAGTGCTAGCAGAGAGCCCCTTCAACTTCCTGGGATACAGACATGTTTATAACTTTCTATGTCTCCTCATAGAACATGGTATTCAGTAGCATTCTTATACAACTTATGATAGGTGAGTAAAACATTGCATAGTGGAAGGTCGGGGTAGATGAGAGGACAATTAGTCAAGGGAAAATGAGGGTATTTCTGGAGGAATATTTGCTATTCAGCTGGTAAGGTTTGTTATTAGAATGAAAAGATATCCCTCCTCAAACACAGGAGAAAAGAAAAAGTGAATAAATACTTTTACAATTGTTAAAGCCCATTTGAACAAAACTACAGGTATCTCATCCAAGTAAATCAAATAGCTATTACAACAGTGGATGCGAGCATTTGCTTAACCATGTCTTTGCATAGTTCTGTTACATTTTATTAGTACGATGGAGAAAAGGAAGCTGGCTTCCTATGGAGGAAGAAATTGAAGTTGGAAATGGAGCAGATGGAAGCTTCTATGCTGATCACTAGTGGTATAGTACCTATTAATGGTTGCTGCTTCTCCAGCCTGGGCAAGGTAAAGAAACTCAGGAAAGAAATAAAGGAAGGAAGAATGGAAAGAAAGCGAAAGGAAGGAAGGAAAGAAATGGAGAAAGAAAGAAAATGAGAGAGAGGAGAGAGAGAGGGAAAGAGAGAGAGAGAGAGAGAGAGAGAGAGAGAGAGAGAGAGAGAGAGAGAGAGAGAGAGAAAGGAACAACTGAGAAAATCACCCTTGCAAAGATACAAATATATCACAAAACTCAAAAGCTATTGGAAAAGCATAAAAAGAAAGGAGGACTAGTGAATAAACTATGTTTGTAAAGGACAGGAGGGGACTGTAGAAATATTTTTTTCCTTTATAGAGAAAACCTTAATAATGGGTAGATGACAACCTAAGAGAGTGTTCAAGAAATAGAAATTTCTCTATAAGGTTGTTGGCAGCAGCTAAATTGGAATAGTTCTTTATATTACCCATAGGATAAGAAATTTCCAAAAAGGAAGTTGCATGAGTTTAGCTGAACTGCCTTTCATGATATATACAGTGATTTTTGTTATGTTACTCAATATCTGTGAATATAAAGTTTCTTTCACATTTTCACTAAATCATTTTATTCATTTTAGCAAAGATGAATAATAAGCTATTCTAACAGCTTTTGCTCTTCCCTTTTTTTCACTTCTTTCTTGTGACTGATAAAAAACAAAAAAGCTATCAAAGTACATACAATTTCAACACTAGGACTTAGGAAATTTAACAATGTTTATTATCTACTAGGAAGCATAATTAGGACCACTTAAATGATAACAGTATTAACTGCCCAAAGTGATTTTATAGGAAACATTATACAAGCTTCTTGACTAGGACAGGATATTCATTGACAGTGTAGCAGATATCCTCGCCCTTCACTAATGAACAGATTTTAAAGTCGTGTCTTTACAAGATGTATTAAAGAAGTTAAACTTTTATTGTGTTCTGTTGTATGGGGTGACAGGAGTTGAGGGGGTAGGAAAAGGGAATGTGACACCAACATTTCAAAAAGAAAGAAGCTGAGATGGCAATTTTAGCAGAAACCCCACATTGATTGAGGGTTCAGCAAGATGCTATAGATAATCTAATTGAATCCCTTCATTTTTACAGATGTGGAAACCAAGTGCCAGAGAGATAAAATTACTTGTTACTTGGGTTATTCATATGGTAAGCAGCAGAACAAGGACTATAATGGAGATCTGGCTCTAAATTCTGGATTTGCCATGATGATACAATATTACTGAGGCTCAAAAATTCAACCTGCCCTAACTCCATAAGCATCATTATGTCTCCTGTCAGTTCTCCACACAACTCTTCATCAGTGATCTCAAGGTTTTAATACCTGAAAAGTAAGTCTTCCACATCAAATAGCCTTAAATATCATTACTTGCTCATAAAAAAGATGGAAGCCACACTTAAATGTGGCATGGTCCTTTGGAAGGAGAGCACTGGACACTGTGGGACAAGTGAGAAATAGTTGCAGACATTATCTGAATAGCTTGTTTTCTTACCGCAAACCCTCAGCATACCTTTGAAAAAAAGGAAGGCGATCTCATCCATGATGGGTATATGCTAACTTGGCCATTTAACAATAACTAAACTATATTCACCAATTTAACCAATGCAAGTTTTATTTAAATATGGATCATAATGAGCTTCTTTCCTTCCATGTAGATTATGGCAAAGCTTGAGAGAAGTTACGAGCTATGTCCACACACACACACACACGACATTCCTACATTTGATCACTTTATGAAATTGCTACTCAATTATATTTTTTGGTAACAGATATCTGATATTTCTTCCCTTCTTATTTGTGTAATCCTTCCTTTATTCATAGGTGACTTCTGGGGCACATACAGAAAAGGGGATCTGCTCTCAGATATGAAAGTAATGAGGAAAGCCGTGGGCAAAAGAAGAGAGAGATTAAAGGATCTGATTAGAGACCTGCTTATACACATGTCTATTTGACTGCTACTGGGAATCATGAATGCTAACAAGCAATTCAACACTATCTTCTTACTGATACTGTAAGGAAAGTAATAGTAACTTCATAGATTTCAGAAGAGAAAGCCACAATAAGGAAAGGGTACTTTGTGTCCCTCAGAGAACAGAAAGAAGAGATTTCTACTGATGGTTGAGAGGCTCAGCTATAAGCTCTCTGTGTGTGTGTGTGTGTGTGTGTGTGTGTGTGTGTGTATATGCATGTGTTTCGGTCAGGTTAAAGAAAACCTGTCTTATAATCGATGTTTTACTAGCCTAAGTGCTTGCTGAATAGCTGAGGGTCCTTTAAGTGAGCAAAAAAAAATCATATACTGATTTTCAGAGATTTTTTAAAATTTGGTTGTATGAGCCAGAGATATTTTGTGAGATGTTATTTCAAATTCTACCCAGGTTTGTTGTTTTCAACACTTCTTGTTGTTTGTCCTTTGTTTGAAGAAGACCAATAACATCATGTCTCAACTCATAGGTGAACTGGATTTAAGTGAGGCAGAATTGCACAAAGTCATTGCTTCACTCTCTCTTCCAGAGTTGTCAAAGTCCAGTGGCAGGACAAAAATCTGACTGGTAATGACCTGGGATACAGTGGATGACCTTAGCAACTTCAATGTCTGAGCAGGGTCTAAGCACTCCATAGCACCTTCAAAGATGTTGGAACAAATTGTTCTCCTCCATCCATTCCACTAAAGGAAGGCTTCACATATTGCTGGTAGACATCCCCCTAAATCACTGATGGGCTGAGGCCTATCTATTATCCACAACCTGATTTAGCCAATTTGCCAAGATGGTATACCAGGGTGTGGCTCCTGTACATGTTTCAGCTTCTTGGAGCCAAAGGTGAGAGTTGGGTAAATGGTGCAATCAAAGGTAGATGAGAATCCCTGAAAAGGGCTTGGCAAGCCCTCACACTAGAGGGCCTAGTCCCCCTGGAATACACCATATACCTCAATATTGTTTCTAATACTAGGGCACAAATGAGAGATAGATTACATTCAAAATACCAACTATTTCCCTCTTTCTTCTCCCAAAGTGTCTGCAGGAAAGAGAACTGGTTAAATTTAGTAGCAATAAAACACTGGTCAAACTTACTTCAATGCTTGAATGAATGTGCCAGTTTTTTGACAGAATTGATCAACCAAATCCCTTATCAAAATAGTCACACTCATGTATATGTAGACATAGCAATGGATCTTACCATCTGGCCTTACATCATAGCAAATTTTGAAACAAACTTTCCAATCATACTCATATATTAAGATCTTGGAATACAAGGAATATGTTACATAGTCATTTTCCCCACCTCTCACTCCTACTCAGCATTCCATGGGAAGCTGCCCAAGATTTGTCTATGACTTTTCCCTAAAACCTTGGAATTAAGGAGAAACTTCAGGAGGCTACCAAAGTAATAAACATCTGAAAATTAATACATATCTGGAAAGACCAGTGGTCCCAAGACAAATTGGGCAGGAATCAGGACAGTCATGAAAAAGGACTTTAAACCTATCTATCCTCATTAGGGAGAAATTAGATAGGCTGAAGCACAGAAAGGAAACTAAGGACTGCGTTCTTATATACCTCTGACCTGGAAACAAAGAAGATGGTATAAAAATCCCTAAATACTCATCTCTGATTAAAAAAAATGTTGAGAGAATGTTCTTGCCTTTTCAATAGAATACTACATGGTGACTGAACTGGAAACAAATGGTAGAATGGTAGAATGTAGTGGACCATTATAATGAGAAACTTATTGAGAGAGAAGTCAAGACTAGGAAAAGAACACCAGCTGCCATGTTCTGGTATCTGGAAAGAATTTAAGGTGCAGTGAAATGTGGTATTTGATACATTTGGATGAGCAAACTTTTAGTAGGAAGCATAGACCAAGGAGCTTTACCAAAGAACAGAAATATAATGACCATCCATTGTATGACACGTGTGGCTGATGTTAAACTGGTTTTGGCAATTGATTTGTTCAGTAAAGGGTAATGTTTTCTTAATTGATTTAATTGACCTGTAAGTAGATGTTTTCAGCCATTGAGCTTTATGAGAAAAATGCTTTGCAAGGAGAATTAGTGGAAAAATCCATAATGTGGTTGGATGGGAAATTATGACAGTTTATCAGGAACTATGAACTTCAGTAACAGAAAAAAAATTTTTCAAAGTATATACCTATTCTGGACCTTTATATCAGGTGTCTAACACATGAATTATACCTATATTTTAATATAACCAAAAAGTAGAAACAAAGGGGATGCCCAGGGATGTAACCAGGAAATGGTTACAAAATTGTGATAAATGAATTCAATGGAATATACTTGAATATAGTTGGAATATACTTGATGGAATATACTTGAACTGTAAGAATTACAAAAGGAAGGAGGAAACTTGAAAGAACTCTATGATTTAATACAGAATGAAGTGGATAGATGTAGGAGCACAATTTACATGAAGACCACATTATACAGAAATCAAGACCAATTATAAAGAAAAACAACTTTTAAAGGCATGAGAACACTGATTAATTAAATTACAAACCTTGAGTCCAAGAGACTTAAAATGAATCAAACAACATATCTCTTATCAGAGAGGTGAGGAACTTAAAGTCTAAAACGAAACATACGTGACCAATGTGGGATTTTGCTTAGTTGCCTTATGTTTGTTTATTGTGGATAAATTTTCTTTCAATAGGTGGAAGGGGTGGGCACTGAGAGGGAGTGACATCAAATGTGTATTCAATAAAATAAAAATTATGGCAAGTGGGAATAAGAATTATACATTTATGGAAATTAGAATGAATCATGCAATTATTAAAGGCCCCTATTGTACCCAGTGGTTTTCTAAGTAAGGTGGAGGATACAAAAGAAGTTTGAAGCATAGGGTTTGCATCCGAAGAGCAAAAATTATGGTGAAATAGACAAGAGTTGCACATGAAACAATTGGGGAATGATAAAAGCAAATATTTAATTAAGTACCAAATTGTGAATTTCAGACATACATGCTGCAGTAGTTGAGAATAATCTCCATATGAAAAGACCAGGTAGCGTTAATGACTTTATATCATCCTTTCATAATGATATGTTTTCCCTTTAGGAATGTCAGATGTGATATTTTGTGTACTTATCAGTTATTTTCAATAAAGTAACATCTTCCTATGAGCAAAAATGGGAAGATACAGAAGTAGGTATAAGTTTAATTGGTACCTTAAAAGGGGAAAGGGAAGCTAAGCTGCTTATTTCTTGCATTTCATTTTCTTGGAGTTCTTGCAGAACTTTGCAACTTCATCTGGTTAAAGGTAATAGTATTTTTATCTGGAGGGCAGCTTGATGGTGCAATAGATATAGTGCTGCGCCTGGAGGCAGGAAGGCTCATCAAATTTGGCCTCAGATACTTACTAGCTATGTGACCCTGGGAAAGTCACTTAAGAGAAGCAAATGGCATACCACTAAAATATCTTTGCCAAGAAAACCCTAAATGTGGCCATGAAGAGTCATACAAGACTAAAAATGACTGAACAACAAGACTTATATTTGGACATTAACATGCTAGGGGCTTTATTTTAAAGTGTTTCTGCAGCCAACAATTCAACCTGTATCATGTGATTTCCAAAAATGATAACTCTTTCTTAACCTATAGTGAAAGAATCAATGTCTACCAAAAGATTTGTGACAATTCCACTTAATTAAATGGCTCAGCCAATAGTTCATCCAACATTTATTAAGTGTTTGCTATGTGCCAAACACTCTACTAAGACAGGGAATACAAACACACAAAAAAAAAGAAAAACAGTCCCTGCCTTCAAGGAGCTTATATTTTTATATAAGCTGAAAAGAAAGAGGGTTGGGAAGGGACTAAGGTAGCTGGTAGAGAAAGTCTTGAAGGTTAGGAGTGGAATGAATACATGGCTGGTCTAGGCCAGTCCTCCTTAAAAGAGAGTTTCTAAAAGGAACCATCAAATCAGAGGAAAAAGATGAGGAAGCAAAAGGTATTTTGATGTGTGAAGTCCAGGGGTGAAGTGAAATTCCAGAGTGAAGAGTTCTTCATGGCCTGCTAGAGGAAGTCTAGAGAGGAATGAAGCCATGGTCAGATCAATTTTGGTGTATTATGTTCAGTTCTTGATACCACATTCTAAAAGGAATATTGATAAATTAAATATATCTAGGGCAGAGGGCCAGGATAGCTAAGGAATATAAAATCATATCAACTTAGTAAAGAATAAAGGAGAAGACAATGACATTATGATTGCTGTCTTCAAATATCTGAAAGGTTAACATTTCACACTAGGTCCAGATTAGTAATGAATCTCATGAAAAGGTCTCATGCATTAAAATTTATATTATTTGAATAATTATTTAAAATATGGTAATTGGTTATAATCTAATAGAAATAAGCAAACCACTTCATGGGATTCATTATTTATACAACTTGAGATCTAGCTCTATTTGGTGTCTCTCCAGTTAAGAAGAATTAGGACTAATGCAGAGTCACAATAAACATACGGATTTTGATTTAGTATAAAAAGTGTTCATAAAGAACATAATGCCTTTAAGCCATTATTTGATCTGTGATTGCATCAATGTCATAGTCCATCAAATGATGCTACCTACACCATATTAAGACTTTTTTTTAATCCCGTAGTTCTTCTTCATGTCTTCCTAACATTCTTTCACAAGGCATCCAAATAATTTGTTGAAGCTTTCCTCCATATCTTATAAAATAACATGAGTATTCAGTACAGTACTCTGATCTGTTAGTCTTCACTCACATTACATGACTAGGCCACTTCCTTTGCCAAACCCACATCTCCTAGATAATATTTT
>CM053623.1:385907020-385920982 GCA_028646595.1 Phalanger gymnotis
AGGAAGGAAGGAAGGAAGGAAGGAAGGAAGGAAGGAAGGAAGGAAGGAAGGAAGGAAGAAAGGAAGGAAGGAAAGGAGGGAGGGAGGAGGAGAAAGGAAAGAAATAAATCCTTGTATCTCTCAGTTAATTGTTATGTGTCTTGGGCAAATCGCTTATTGTCTCTGAGATTCATTTTGCTCCCTTGTAATACATACACACACTTACATACAAACACACGAAGAGTCAGACGGGACTAAAATGACTCAACAACAATAACAACAAGAAAATAAAAGCATGATATTCAGTGAATGCCTTAGGAAGAGAGTATCTTTAAATGCTGATCAAGAAATATATATTTAAAGAACTAATAAAATATGTTTTCATTTTAATATCAAACTAACTAAAACAATTTTATTAAATGCCAGTTGTGTGAAAACCATTTCCCCATGAACTGTGGATAGAAAAATTTAAAAAAAAAATTTGTTGCCCATAATGAACTTTACATTCACATTATATAAACACACATAAATATAATTTGGGAAAGAGAATATGATTGGATGCGAAGATTTTTGAGTGATGACAGATAGATAGATAGATAGATAGATAGATAGATAGATAGATAGATGGATAACTGTATCTAATTGTAAGATCGCTGTGTATAGAAGAGTTAGGTCAAAACAAATCAGTAAGCATTTATTGAATGATATATATTGAATGAACCCCTGCTAGGCTAGGGGTGGGCAACCGGTGGCCTCAAGGACCTAGAGGACTACAAGAGGCCTAGAGGCCACAGGTTCTCCATCCCATGCTAGGCATTATGTTAAGCTCTGGGAATCGAAAAAAAGATTAAAAAAACAGTCCTTGCCCTCAATAAGTTCACATTCTAATGGAGGAGAAAACATGCAAATACCTATGTACCTACAGGATACATAGAAGAGAGAACCACTAAATTTAGTGATTGTTGCTTTCACCTATAACCTTGTTGAATGGTGAGGGAGGGATCCCTATTAGAAGGGGTTGATGAGTGAGATACAAGAAAAGGGACATGGAAGGGAGAGTCCTTAAAGCTAGGCATAGTTATGAAGGACTGGTGTTCTGTTGCTTTTCCTAGGTATAATAGATGGAACAGGGGAAAACGAGTCACCCCTTCATGTGTAGCAATAGATACTAGAAGAGAGGTTTCCAAATCTGGCTTCTGGGACCATGGTTGGTTAAGGATGAATGAGATATTGATTTTTGTATTTATACAGTAACAAAAGGAACTGTGGTATGGGGGAGGAGGAACTGCTTCTTGAAGTAAAGATGTGAGTTCAAATACAACCATTGACACATTACCTATATGAGTTTGAGGAAGAAACTTAACCTCTCTGAACCCCACTGTATTCATCTGTAAAATTAGGAGATCAAACTAGATGGTTTTTGAGGTCCATTACAAGTATAGATCTGATTCTAAAATGTATGAAAAAGACTAAATTGTACCTCCAAATGGGACAGCCTGATAGCATTCAGGATGCAGTTGTGCCTCAGGCATTGAGTTGGTACAGATAGAACTTATGTCTTTCATCAGTATGAAGAAAACTGAGTTTAGTACTTAGTTGGCAAGGAAAAAATATATTTGAAATAGAAAGCTAGTAGGTGGCATACTTCCTGACCAGTTGGACCAGAGGAGAGATTCTTCCTTCCCATATTATGCACTCTTGCGATTCCTTATATTCACATTAAAATATTGAGGTATTGATTTTGTTTTATCAGTTCATGCAAAATAGTGGCAACACCAAAATCACCAAAAATTGACATATTTCCCTTATGACTCATCTCTTACTTCATTCAGGCCTCGATGGTTAAAAGAAGTGGTGATCATTCACCCAATGTTAGCAGGAGTAAATGACAATTCTCTAGGTTATATCTCAAGCAGAAATGAAATGATTATCATTAGACCACATTAGCCATTTGCTTACAGAATGTTTCTTAAGGATGCTGATTTGTACTGAAAATAATGGGAAAATTGTCAATTTCTGAAATACTTTGATTTCATGTACCTTAATAACCACTGTTTGGTTGGAGGGCTAATTCTCCTAATACATCTTCCTAAAAAGGTATTATACAAATAGCCTTCTAAATTTAAGCATTTAAAGGATTGTTGATACTATGAGAAATGTACCATTATACCCAAACTGATTTATGAAGCAAAGAGGTAAGGGGGAAAGAACATATATTAAGTGCCTACTATGTGGCAGGAACCACATTAAATTATTTACAAATGTTATCTCATTTGATCTTCACAACACTGGGAAGTAGGTAATATTATTATTTCCATTTTATAGCTGAATATTCTGAGGGCAGAGTTAAGTGACTTATCTAGAATCACACAGCTAATAAGTTTCTAGGGCTGAATTTGAACTCATTTTTTCTTAACTACATATCCAGTGCTATTTTCACTGTGCCACCTAGCTAAAGTTAGGTGACATATGACAGCCATCATATTTTCACTTTCTTCTCTAGGTTTATTATACAGCTAGAATGCTTAATTTAAAATGTTTAAAAATGAAATACCCCCTCCACATTTCCAATCAGTTTTGTGCCATTGTGTATGTATATGTTTCCCCTCAAAATAAAATAAAGATTCTGGCATCTACTTTGCCATCAGGATGACAAAGATAAAACCTTAAGGAAATGTTTGTTTTCTTTCCCATTTCTGAAGCATCACAGTTAGGCAAGCCATAATTATGACTGAATGAAAGAATCAAATTCATTTCTGAGAGGCAACAGGACTAAAAACTCTATATGAGGAGTTGGTACAATTAACATAACTGTTCTCTCTGAATAAGGCAGGTTGGCACTTTCTCTTTAATCTTCTGACTCAGAAAAGGCAGTGAATATTGGTTAGAAGAAGCAATTTTGCTTGTGATTTTTTTTTGACAAATATTGGCGGGAAAGGGGTGGCCTCTCTGTAAGCTGAATATCTAAACATGATTTTCTTTTTTTATATATACAAATTAAATTAATCAGCCTCTGTGATGGGTACATTCTAACTCATGAGGAAATTCTGCCCTGGCAACAAGAGATGTACAAGGCCATGAAGGAGAGGACAAAGAAAGACACATCCAAATCACAGACATTGATTAGACAAGGATACAACCGTGATTGAGAATCAGCAGTATATTAAAGATAGGGAACTTGGCCTCAGGCTATGCTGGGCAGAAAATGATGCTTGAGAAGGCATAAAGAGGCAATTCCCAATGTGATCATTTTTTTTTGAAATTCTTATTCCTCCTTCTCATGGTTAGTAGCAAAGGGTTATCCAGATGGAGATGCCCAGTAGGCAGTTAGTAAGACAGTTAGAATTCTGCTAAGAGATTAGAGCTAGATCACAATTAAGTATGTATACCACATACCTTGGGATTTTCTTAGCAAAGTGACTGGAATGATTTGCCATTTCCTTGTCCAGCTCATTTTACAGATGAGGAAACTGAGACAAACAGTGTTAAGTGACTTTCACGGGGTCACACAGCTAGCTAGCTGAGGCCAGATTTGAACTCAAGAAGATAAGCCTTCCTGACTCCAGGCCCAGGGCTCTATCTACTGTGCCTCATAATAGCCCATATCTGTGGTATCAATGAAATGATATTGTTATGAGATAAAATGGCATAATGCAGATAACTTATTTTGCAAACATTAAATCAGAATAAATATTTTAGTTTTTATCATTCAATATTTCAGTACATCTCCATGTTCACCTACGTGGGTACTTCCGCCACTCACACACAAGGCATCATGTCTACACTGTCTTATCCTTCATGATTCTTGGTCATACTGTTCTGTAGATCTTCCACTGAGCATTCATCACACCTACTTGATATGATACTTTGAGTATTTTTTCCATTTCGTAGGTATTAGTACAACTCTCAAGCTACATTTGTTATCTCTCATTTCATTACATTACTGAGTCAGATATTTTACTAATGACATAATATAGTTATGGCATATTAACATATTTATGTACATTATTTAATATTATGCTTTTCATATCTTATTTTTATACAAACTAAAAACATTTCAGTATCTACCAACATATCTCTATACACACTTTCCTTCATGCGTATTTTGTTTTACTTTCTCACCTCAGCTTCTTGAGCCCTTTTCTCTTCAAAGTTCAGTCCAATTGTTACCTTCTACAATAAGCATTTCCTGAGTCCCAAGTAGTTAGTGCTCCCCCTTTTCCACTAGCCCACCCTTCTTGCTGCAGTCTCCACAAGACTGAGGCACAGATGTTGTTTGTTGTTTATCGTAACCATTGATTGCCATGAATTGTCATGACTGAAAAATCTACCACCTGTTGTTAAAACTGTTGGTGAATAGTCCTACCTTATCTGGATTGGTCGTCAAAGAACAGATACAAGCTGTTGCTTGACCAAGCTCAACTCAGCATAGTAGAATCATCCAGAGTTTCACATAAAAGAATTCAGTATCATCTGTGCCGTGGTAGCCATTGAAGAGAGACTTTCAAGAAGGGATTGTTTTCACGAAGCTAAAGAAATTATATTTTCTAATCCACATCTTGTCCAATGTTATCTTTCAAAGAATCCAGTGTTTCTATTGTCTAAATTTTAAATGAATTGCCCTTTACTAGGCAGACTGGGTTTCCAAAGTACCTTGACTTCTGTTGTCAGAAAAATGCTACCTAATTCAATCATCAACAAGACTGATCCAACCAGTTTACAGTCAAGTAACTCTAAATAAATTATCTTTCACTTTAGGTCAGTAGAACCACCCAGTATCTGGCCCTTGCCTTCAATGATTGTATTTGCCAAAATACTATAGTTATCTCACCAGAATATAAATGTGAATGGTTTAAGTTATGAAATTATTACCCCACAATAATATTAAAGCAGGCACTGAGGTTAATAAAAAAGGTGGCACAGTTCCCTTGATAGCAGGAGTAATTTGGAAAGCCTTAGGGCCTGCCATCTTCCTCAACATGTCTTTGAGTCTATTACTGTTCATAGAGGAAAAAAACATCCTGGAAAGGTCAAGAGAATATTCACTTTGTTATTAATTGATTTAGTAGAGTTCTGAGACCCAAACCCCATAACTTAAAAAAATTGTTACCTTTTACAAGGTCTTTGGACAAGGACCTAACTGTCCTTTGGCTAATTGTAAGTCCGAAGGATAGTAGCCCCCATCAGACATTGGATTTTTAAAAAAGAGTGCAATTACCAGTAGCTATGTGAATCATGATTGGGGTGGGGTTGGAGGTAGAGGAAAACAAATATGGCTAAGAAGGAAGAGCATAAAAGAGAAGAAAATGGGTGCTGGACCCCTGTTTAGTTAAAAGGGAAAATTTTGGAGGTGTTCCAACCATGCTGGGGAGCAATTCAGAACCGTGTCTAAAGGGCTATAAAACTGTGGATACACTTTCACTCAGCAATACCACTATAAGGTCCATACACCAAAGAAGATTTTTAAAAATGCAAAAGGACCCATAGGTACAAAAATATCTATAGCAGCTCTTTTAGTGGTAGCAAAGAATTAGAAATTGAGGGAATGCTCGTCAATTGCAGAATGGTTCAACAAGTTGTGGTATATGACAGTGATAGGATACTATTGTGCTATAGGAAATGATGAGCAGGATGCTTTCAAAGAAATGTGGATAGACATATATGAACTGATGTAAAATGAAGTGAGCAAAATCAAGAGAACATTGTACACAGTAACAGGAATATTGTGTGATCAACTGTGAATGATTTAGATATTCTCGGGAATACAAACATCAAGACAGTTCCAAATGACTTATGATGAAAAATGTTATCCACCTCCAGAGAAAGAACTGATGGAGTTTGAATGCAGATCAAAGCACTCTATTTTTTACGTTATTGCTGGGGTGGGGGTAGGGAAAGGTGGTCTGTTTTCTTTGACAACATGAATAAAATGTAAAATAAAATATAATTCTATAGGTTGGAAAATGAGTGGATGAAATAAGACTGCGGTAAAGAGGGGGCATATGTTACTTGATCTTGCGTTTTTCCACAAGCCTCTTTTTCTAAACCATCAACTGAGAAAGGCCAGAATTTTGAATAAAGATATTCTTCAAAGAAAATGGAATTATGAGTGTCCACAGAGCCAGGGAAGTACAAGGAAAATAATAAATCCAATAGCCAAGAGAGGAAGCTAGCAGTAATGAATAGTAATGATGAACATCTTATCAGATGTGGCTCTTAAAACAAAACAATTAAAAGGCTTTTATTTCATTAAGTAACCACAAGCTTACTTAATGTTATTATGAAGCTTTCATGGGAAATGCCTTTCTTTGCAATATGGGCTTTAAAAAGCAGCTCTGCAAACATTCTGAAAAGAGCAAGCTGCATATTACTCAAGTATTGACTTCATTCTGCCAATTTGGATCTACTTAAACCAAATACTATTCGATATGAAACTGTACTGCTGCCATCATCTGAGTCATGCTATGGTGCTTTAAAGCCTTCTTGGGTCTTAATGACATTTGGTGGAGTTGTCTATTCAGCATCACTGTGTTTTCTCTAGTAGCTTTATGAGGAATTTTATCAGATTGTTTTCCTCAATAGTTTCATCTTTGATTGCAATGGGACACATTCTGGAGCCAAGATTTATCATAATCTGCTTTGTTTGTCCAGGCCCTGGGAGGCAACCCCAATTAGAATTTTATCAAAGTCATCCTTTCCACAGGAATAATAATCCTTCAGCAACTATCTGGATTAGGTCTTAGTTTTATCCTACTAATGAATACTCTGGAGAGGCTTAAGCAATTTTACAGAACAAATTAACCCCAGAGCATGGGCATTTAAAATGTTCATTATACTGGACACTTGCAAAGCATACGGGACTTAAATACAATTTAAATGACCATCCCAGGTCTAGTGGCCATCAGTTGGTAAAGGCTGTTAGTATAATGGCAATAAAATTAAGATTATGTTAAAATATTCTTAGATTATTTAAAGTAAACATCACCTTTGAAACACAAGTGTCTTTTGAACTCTTTGTCAGAGTACAGGAACCATCCAACTGCCTTATCTCTCCCATTCATTGAAACAGAGTACTGCTGGATAGGGTACTGACCCAGGTGAAAATTAGTTACCATGACACTGCTATTTAAAATATAGTGACCACTCTAGAACGTTCAGCTTGAGAACAAATATGTAGACCAATGTTTTGCCTCATTTCTTTGGCATATCTACAAAATCCAACTCTTAGCTTTGCTAATAGGAAAGCACAAAACTAATTGGTATTCTCTGTTTTCAAATATTCGTATCCTCAAGCTTCTCTGCTTAAAAAGGCCTGACAGTCTCTTCATTATCTCATTATGCACAATTATTGCATACTCTAGTGCCAAGGCCTGAGAGTAATTCATTTATGTTGTTCATCAATCTAAACTTTTGGTCTTAGAATGAGATTTAAGCACTTTAGAGAAGAATATTTTGCTGTAGACTAAAGGGTGACTTTTCTTCTGATAATTCAACAGATGATATATCTTCTTTTTTTAGTAAAAGAAAAAAAAATGACCAAGAAATATACTGAGCATCCCTTGGGGGGTGGAGCCAAGATGGTGGAATAAAAGCCGGGAGCTGCTCAAGGTCTCCCCCAAACACCTCTAAATACCTGTAAAAATGACTCTAAACAAATTCAAGAGCTACAGAACCCACAAACTCACAGAATGAAACAAATTTCTAGCCCAGAAGGTTGACAGGAAAGATTTGTTGAACCAGTATGAGAAAGGAGCACAGTCTAGCATACCAGCACAGACCAGTCCCTAGCAAACCTGGAGCAGGCCTCAGGGTACTGTGGTGGTTTCTGAACATCTCAACCCACAAATACCAAAGACAACTTAGGTCAATAGGAAAGGTCTGTTGGACCTGGGTGAGAGAGAAGTGTTGTCTAGCCCTAGCCCCAGGGCTGTGGCAGTGGCTTCCAGAGTTCATGGACCACAGATGGTGGGGGAATTGAGTGCCTGATCAGAGGTGGATTGCAGGGATCTTTTTGCTGGCACTGAGACAGGATTCTATGCTTTGTTTGTGCTTGGATCCGGGTCGCAGTCCTTGGTAGTGGTCCTGGGTTGGGGGGAGAGGAGGAATGCTGGTGTGGCAGATCTTGTGGCAGATCTTGTGGCAGCAGAGGAGAAGGAATCCTCCTCACAGTTCCAAGGCAGAAAAGAGTACTTGTAGTCACTCACAGACTACAGCACAGGCCATAAAAAGAGGAAACACCTCTCCTTGCATGATGCGACCTTAGAACAACTTAATATTTGTAAGTCCCTAGAACCATGTCTGAAAATATCTGCACAAAACCCCTGAAGCTTGGGACAATACACCTGCCACATTGGAAGCAGAGCCTACCTTAACAAAGAGTTAAAAAGTCAAGAAATTGGCTGGGAAAATGAGCAAACAGCATAAAAAACTCAGCCTATCAAATCTTACTGTGGTGACAAAGAAATTCAAAACATACAGCCAGAAGAAGTCAAAGCTCCTACTTCTAAAGCCTCCAAGAAAAATATAAATTGGTCTCAGGCCATGGAAGAGTTCAAATAGGATTTTGAAAATCAAGTAGGAGAAGTAGAGGAAAAATTTGGAAGAGAAATGAGAGTGATACAAGAAAATCATGAAAAATCAGTCAACAGCTTGCTAACGGAAACCCCCCAAAATACTGAAGAAAATAACACCTTAAAAATACTACCCCAAATGGCAAAAGAGATCCAAAAATCCAATGAAGGGAAGAATGCCTCAAAAAGCAGAATTGGCCAGATGGAAAAGGAAGTCCAAAAGACCACTGAAGAAAATACCACCTTAAAAATTAGATTGGAGCAAGTGGAACCTAGTGACTTTATGAGAAATCAAGATATTATAAAAACAAAGCCAAAAGAATGAAAAAAATAGAAGACAATGTGAAATATCTCATTGGAAAAATAACTGACCTGGAAAATAGATCCAGGAGAGAGAATTTTAAGGATTATTGGTCTACCTGAAAGCCAAGATCAAAAAAAGAACCTAGAGATCATCTCTTAAGAAATTATCAAGGAAAACTGCCCTGATGTTCTGCAACAGTAGGTAAAATAGAAATTGAGGAAGTCCACCAATCACTTCCTGAAAGAGATCACAAAAGGAAAACTCCTAGGAATATTGTAACCAAATTCCAGATTTCCCAGGTCAAGGAGAAAATATTGCAAGCAGTCAGAAAGAAATAATTTAATTATTGTGAAAACCCAATCAGGATGACATAAGATTTAGCAGCTTCTACAGTAGGGTGTCAGACATCAGACAGCTTGGAATATGATATTCCAGGGGTCAAAGGAGCTAGGATTAAAAACAAGAATCACTTTCTCAGCAAAACTGAGCATAATCCTTTGGGGGAAAAAATGGAAGTTCAATAAAACAGAGGACTTTCAAGCATTCTGGATGAAAAGACCAAAGCTGAATAGAAAATTTGATTTTCAAATACAATAATCAAGAGTAGCACATAAGGGTAAACAGAGAAGAGAAATCATAAGGGACTTATTAAATTTGAACTGTTTACATTGCTACATGGAAAGATTTCATAAACATTCATAGAGAGAGAGACAGAGGGTACAGGGTGAGTTGAATGTGAAAGGATGATACCTAAAAACAATAACAAGGGATAAAAGAGGAATGTATTGGAAGAAGGAGAAAGGGAGAGGTAGTATGGGGTAAATTATCTCACATAAAAGAGGCTAAAAAAATCTTTTACAGTGGAGGGGGAGAACGGGTTGATGGGAGAGAATGAGTGAGTCTTATTCTCATTGAATTTGGCTTAAGAAGGGAATAACATACACACTCAATTGGGTATGGAAATCGATATTATCCTATAGGAAAGTAGGGAGGAAGGGGATAAGAAAGTGGGTAATAGAAGGGAGGGCAGATTGGAAGAGGGGATAATCAGAAGCAAACACTTTTGAGGATGGACAGGGTCAAAGGAGAAAATAGAATAAATGGGATGGTGGGATAGGATGGAGGGGAATATAGTCTTTTACAACATGACTATTATGGAAGTGTTTGCATGACTACACATGTATAACCTATATTGAATTGCTTGCCTTCTCAATGAGGGTGGGTGGGGAGGAAGGAAGGTAGAGAATGTGGAACTCGAGGTTTTAAAAATAAATGTTGAAATGTTTTTACATACAACTGGGAAATATGATATATAGGCAATGGGGTATTAGAAATCTATCTTGTCTTACAAGAAAATAGAAAGGAAGAGGATATGAGAGGGGGAGTGGTAGTGACAGAAGGGAGGGCAGATTGGAGGAAGGGGTAATCAAAATGCATGCCATCTTGAGGTGGGGGATGAGGGATGAATGGGGATGGGGAGAAAATTTGGAACTCAAAATCTTGTGGAAGTAAATGTTGAAAACTAAAAAATAAATCAATTAAAACATATACTGAGAATTCCAAGCATTTAAAAGGTTTTTTTTTTAAATTGTTATGGTTGTCATGGTCATTGTTGTTGCAATTGTAGTTGTTATTGTTGTTTTTCTTTTGTCATATCCCCAAGAAAGCTGGAAATTACTAGAGTGGTATCATAACCTACAAGGTACTACACTGTTCTTGTTAGCAACACTAAATTCTGAGAGGAACAAATTATTACTAGTCATTTTCATAAGGATAGTAGAAATTAATATGGTATTTTAAAGAATTGAAAGGTATGGCTTTTTTGTTTTTTAAAAAGAATATACCTCATTTGACTCTTACGAAAATCTTGTGAAGCAAGTACTAATCTCCACTTTATAGATGAGGAAATGGAGACATAGAATGGTCGTTTACTTTGTCTATGGTTACATAACTAGTTGAGTGTCAGTGACAAAACTGAGAACCTGGTCTCTCCTAACTACAAATTTATTTTTTTTATTTCCACCATACTATGATTCTTATCAATGGATTTCTCATAGGACTCTAAAGTACTTATGTTTTATTGTTTAATATATATATCTGTATTTTTTACCTACTACTAGAATGGAATCTACATGAGGAAAATATATCTTATATTATCTAAATTGTGTATCATTTTATGTTGATTGGAATGCTAAGCCCAGAAGAGCGAAATCCCTATGCAGGTACCCCCAATCCCCACCTTAAACTAGCCATAGTAGAGGAGCAAGAAAGAATGATTAAAGTACTGTACTTCTGTCCTTACCTGACAACAACCTGCTATACAGGTTCAAATTCCATCTTCTGCTGTGCCATTTTCTGCCTAATCTCCAGTTTTCAGACAGAAGAAAAGTATTGAAATGGGGCCTTCCATCTGATCATGTGCTTTCTATCTTGTGATGCACTTTTCTCCTCTCTGTTCTCCAGATTTCTTTGTGAAGAATTATACTTTCTACTCAATAATGAATATTCTTATACTGTAATACCCTAAATACCCCAGTGATTCTTAACCCTTGTAGCTTCTCATCTAAACCCCGTTCCTCAATCCTCGCTAATTCTTTATCCCTATCCCCCTAAACTTTCTCACCCCAAAATTCTGACCAAAAGCCACCTTTCCCTTCCACTATGTTCTCTGAAAATCCCATCCCAAAGGCAACAAGCTTTCTTTCATCCTAAATTGTTTCCTTTCCCACTCCTTCCATCTGATGAAACTTGACCTGACCCCCTCCCCCACCATGATGCAATCTCCCTGCCCACTCTTTCAAGTACTGGCTGTACCTTTCACTCATTCTTTTCAGCAAATAGGTTGAGGTCAGGTTGTTGGAATATTCATTGTTCTTCACTTCAACTTCCAGGTTCTCTTAGTACCTCCCACTCAGAAACCTCACCTCCCTTGAGGTTCATGCTATTCATCTCTACTGCCCAATAAAAATCCTAGTAGCTGTCATCTATAGACCTCTAGGTCACTCCCTTTCCTTCTTCAATGAGTTGAGTACATGACTCCCAGTTTTTCTCTCCTCAACTCCTGCCCTCATGCTTGGGAAATCAAAATACATACATGCATACATACGTACACACATATATGTATATACATACACATATATTTATATAAATATACATATATATGTATACACACATATTTGACTTTCCCTCAAACACTGTAACCAATCAGTTCCTCAACTTACTCATTTCCCATGACCTACTTTATGCCATTTCAGTCACACACAAAGATATTCACATCATTGATCTTGCCATCACCCACAGACGTATCACCTCCATGTTCAAGAATTCCAAAATCCTCTTATCTATCATACCATAATCTATTGGATTGCCATCTCTCCCTCTGCTTGCCCTGTCCAATACTACTCTTCACCTACAATATATGGCCAGTCACTTGGCTTCTCAATTATCTACCAGACCATCTCTCTTGCACTAGCCCCTCTCTCATCTTTTCCTCGTCTTGACTCCCTGGTGAACTAATTCTACTCTTCTCTTGAGTCTCTAGTCTCCTTACATTTTTACTGTTCATGCCCTGCCAAGTCTCAGCCTTAGATCATTTCCAACATCTGCTGCCTTCACTCTCACCTATGTACTGCTGAAAGATGGTGAAGAAAATCATGTCACTAGTCTGATTGGGTCCACTAAAAATGTGTTACATAACCTCAAAATGGATCCTCTTTGCTGCTAAGAAATTATTACTATGTATCATCATTAATTCATTATCCTGCTCTCCACAGTGGCTCTTCCAAACCTTCCTAACCTTCTTAAAATTTCCCATGGTTTCCTCTTTCTGTACCTTCTTGGCTTAGAAATTCGCCTCATATTTTACAGAAAATAATGGAGACCATACATTGTGAGCTCCCTTTTCTCTCCTCTTTCTCATATCTCATGAAATATGTATCTTCTGTCACTGTCTTCTTGAATGGGAAGGATAAATTGTGAAGACTCCACAGGGTAAAAATACAGGGAAATAGGGAATGTCTGAGGGAGTAGGAGAGACTAGGGATTTGGCCTTGTGGTGACTCTGGAAGGTCACAGCCTGGAGTTGTGGGCCTGCCGTTCCCCCTCTCTAAGAGGTTAGCACCAAATAAGAAGATAATGGACTACCTGTGAGATGTTTGTTCTCTGCTCTAGAAAGGTCTTCCCCCACCCCCCATCTCATTTCTTCTCCTAGACTTTTGGACACCACCCCCAGCAGTTGAGTTCTGGATAGGGAAAACCTGAACAGACCGGATCAACCTTGGTCCCCTGGTCCTCTGTCTAGTTTTTTGAGCCTAGATTGTAGCCCACCTCCCACCCAATGGTGAGAAAGGGCAGAGGTGGGCAGAAATCTTTTCAGTAAGAGTATAAATTAAGGCAGCATTCCCTTTTACCTTACCTCCTCCATTATGGAGTTATGCCCAAATCTCTCAAGGTTTGTAAAATAAATTTACTTTGCTTCTCCTAAAGATGTCTCTCCTATTATTTGAAAATTCTGTCCCATACATTCTCCTTCCCCCTTTCTCACAGGTAAAGGTGGCCTTGGTCCTTATCAAATCTAAGTTTTCTGCCTCTTCAAGTGATCTTTCTATCTTTTCTCCTCCAACTACTCCTTCTAGCTTCCTCACTCTATCATTTATTTTCAGTCTCTCTTTGTCTACTTACTTTTTCCCCATTGCATGCAAATATGCCCATGTCTCCCCTATTTGATCATGGGCTTCTTGAGACCAAAGACTTGTTTTTGTCATCTCTTTTTGTATTTCCAGAGCTTAGCATAGTGCCTCATGCACAGCAGACTCTTAAAAATTTATTTTACTCTTTACCTATTAATTCTCTAAGAAAACTGGAACTATTCAAATTGATCTCTCCTCTCTATTTAACATAACCTTAACATAATATAACACTTTTTTTTTTTTGCCAAGGTAAAAGACAAAGTTTATTAGGGATTCACCATAATGGGTTGTCTTAAGAAATCCCTCCCTTTGTGATGCCTGTTTCCACAAGCCGGCCAGATTCAACCTACTGAATTAGATTGAATCTGAGCAACCCCATGGAGGCAAGATGGAGACTACATACACAAAGATAGTGGGAAGG
>CM053623.1:385921482-385938179 GCA_028646595.1 Phalanger gymnotis
TGATTGTGTTTCCACGATACTCAAATTATTTCTTTCTGGCTGCTTGCAGTATTTTCTCCTTGACCTGGGAGTTCTGGAATTTGGCGACAATATTCCTAGGAGATTTCTTTTTGGGATCTATTTGAGGTCATCGGTGGATTCTTTCAATTTCTATTTTGCCTTGCGGCTCTAGAGTATCAGGACAGCTCTGTGCAGGATAGACCTTACCAAGAGACCATCCAGGCTGTCCTGGGCTGAAGCCCTGCTTCCCTCTGCTGTTTTGTGGGTTCTACAGTTCTAGAATTTGTTCAGAGCCATTTTTTATAGATTTTTGGAAGGACTTGACAGGGAGCTCATGCTAGTCCCTGTTTTCCAGCCGCCATCTTGGCTCAGCCCCCAGAAGTCCAGAATCTTTAGGAAGAAAGTGACACCTTGAAAATTAGAATTGGGCAAGGCGAAGCCAGCAAAATTATAAGAGATCAAGAAATAAATGAACAAAATATGAATAACAAAAAAAAATAGAAGAGAAAGTAAATCATAAGGAAAACAGCATATTTGCATAACAGGTCAAGAAGAGAAAAGATAAAACTAATCAGACTAATTGAAACTTATGATCAAACAAAAGAATCTTGATAAAATAATAAAAGAAATAATCAAAGAAAATTGTCCTGAAATAGTAGAACAAGGGGAGAAAATAGAAATAGCAAAAAATCCATCAATCTCCACTTACAAGAGATCCTATAAGGAAAATTCATAGGAATATCATAGTCAAATTCCAAAACCCCCGGCTCAAGGACAAAATATTAAAAGCACAAAAATATAAAAATTTAATAAGATGGGTCACAAGTAGAATTTCACAAGACCTAGCAGTGGAGACCTTAAAAGACCACAAATCTCGGAACACTATATATTGAAGAGCAAAAGAACTGGGGCTGTTAAAATATCATACCCAGCAAAATTAAGGATAAACCTGAATGGAAAAAAAGTGGACATTTGATCACCTATTAGATTTTCAAGACTTTGTTAAAAAAACCGAACTTTTAATAGAAAATTTGACATACAAGAGCTAAGAGAAATATAAGGTACATACCAAAGACTGATTATAAGGGATTCAATATAAGAACAGACCATTGACTTTTTATATATGTAAAATGTAAAACATACATCTAAGATTCTTATTAATAATTGGGTAGCTCATAAGAAAAATTGGGGTAAACCTGAGTATGATATGAATTTTAAAACTAAAACCATTTAGGAACAGCTAAAAACCATAATTATTTTATACAAATGAAATGCAAAAGGAAGAACTGATACAGATGAATTAGATTGGGGAGGAGGGTCGGTAGTTCTAGTAACCTGCTTTCAAATGGTAATGGGTTTAAGCAGGAACAATACATATATATTTAGAAGAGTATAAAAGTCTTCTAAATGCAGAAGAAACAAAATACTAGGGGGATTGGGAAGGGGAGAGGACATGGGAGGGATCTTTAGAGAGAAGGGGGGTATAGAAGGGTGTTTAGATTTATGAGAATAGGAGGATAAGGGAAGGATCCTTGGAGGAGGGTAGGCAAGTAACAGAAGGGCAAGGTAGCAGATAGAAGTAAAGTAGAGGAAGCAGAAGGGATAGGGAACAAGAGATATGCACAAACATAAAAACAAAGATCAGGAGTAGAATTTGTTTGGGAAAGTGTATGTCTATATATGTATATGTGTATGTATATATCTCTATATATTTATACCATAGAGAAACATATCCAAACTTAATTATAACCTTGTGGGGATGTGGGGGTGGGGGGAGAAAAAAGAACAAAGTAAAAAAGTACACAGCAGAGAAAAAAAACTTACAAGAAATAAAGAAAAGATGGACAGTTCCCAACATAATGTGTATGATTTATAATACATGCTTGCTTGAAATGAAAATTTATTGTTACATATTTTGAATCCTCTCTGATGTTCTGTTATGCACATGACATGCTTTTTTTTTTCTTTCTTACTTTGTATTTAAGTTCCAATATTTAAGTTTATGATAGGTTTGTTTTTTGTCTTCTGTATTTGTGTTCTGGGGTTTGAATCTAAAATAAAATTTAAAAAAATAATCCCTGTAATTCTCCTCCTTTTCACCTTTATCAGATAATGAAATGCTTCTTCTTGCCAAGGCCATCCTTTCTACAGTATGTATCTCCTTTCTCTTATCCCTTTCCATCTTCTCCAAGAGACTATCCCTTCAATTTGTCTCTTCTTTCCCTTTAATATTCATGTTTTCCCTTTTTATTGTTTCCAAACCTATTACTTTAAAATGTGCTAACTTCTTTACCACTCTTAGTGTTACTTTTCTTTTAATTTTACCCTTTCATTTCCCTAATCTATTTTTTTTTATTTCTCATCTACTTTTCTCAAAGTCCTAGCTAAAAGTTATCTACAACCTTTTTTTATTTAATCCTCAAAAAAATCCTTTTGTGATCTGGTTTTTAATCTCATGACTCATCTGAAACAGCTTTCTATGAAGTCACTTGTGATCTCTTAATCTTTAGATCTGATGTCAGTCCTGTTTCTTATTTGCTTCTATGTTGCATGTGACACTTTTTTTTTTGTCTTCTACTCCTAAATACTGTACTTTTATGATTTTGGTGAGCAACCACTTATTTTTTCCTCCTACCTGATTACTCCTCATTCTCTTTTATTGGCTCATTGTCCATATAATGCCCCATAACTGTGTTATGCAAGTCTCTCTCCTCTTCTCCCCCTCTGCTCTCTTGGTGATGTCATTAGCTCACCAAATTTTAATTATCATCTCTATGAATATGACTCACAGATTACTTATACATGTATATCTGTATGTATGGTGCATCCCAATCTCTTCCTTTAGTATTAGTCTTACATTACTAACTGCCAATTGGGCATTTCAAATTGAACATCTCAGGGACATCTCAAACTGATTTCTAAAACAGAATCTATTATCTGCCCCTCTTCACCACCCTTTCAAATTTCACCTCTCTTTCAAACGTCCCTATTTCTGTAAAAGGCAACATTATTCTTCTCATCTCATAGGTTCCTTTTTTAATTATTTATTTATTTTTAAAACATTCTTTTACTTTTAAATTTCAAATTCCAATTTCTCATCTTCCCTCCCACTGAGAAGGCAAGCAATATATCAATTATGTATGTTAACTCACATAAAACACTTCTATATTAGCCATACTTCAATGAAAAGCAATAAAAATAAAGTGAGAAAACTTACTTTAATTTCACTGAGTTGAATCAGCATTTTTATGTGACTATAGATAACTTTCAATTAGTCTTCCGAAAATTGTTTTTTTTTTATATCCTATGACCATATATCAATTGGGAAATGGCTCTTATTATTATAACTTTGACTCAGTTCTATATTCTATATTTGATAGATGGGGCCTTTATCAGAGAAATTTTCTGTAAACAGTTTTGATATTATTTCTTTATCTATGGCACCTTTTTAGCAAATGTAGTGTTCTTGATTATGTCTTTTAATTAGGTCTATTTATGCTTTTGCTTTGTCTGAGATTATGACTACTATACCTCCCCCCCTTTTTTTAGTTCAGGCAAATCATATTAGGTTCTATTCTAGTCCTTTATGTTAGCTAGGCATTTGTTTTTCTCCTTCAAGTGTGTCTCTTACGAACAATATATTATTGGTTTCTTATTTCTAATCCATTTTGCTAACCACTTGTAAGGGTAGACTCATCCCATTCATATTCACAGTTGTGACTACTGTGTATTTCCAGCCATTCCAGTTTCTTGTTTGTTCTCTCTCTCTTTTTATGCTGTCCCTCCTCAGAAATCTGTCTTGCTTATAAGCACTACCTCCCTTCTTTTGCCTTCCCTTTTAGCATCCCCTTCCTTTCTCATGTCCCCTTCCTATTCCATTTATCTTTTGGGTAATTTACATTTCTATACATGCTGAGTATGTTTATATCTTCTTCCTCCTTTCAACCACTTCTGATTAGAGTGCAGTTCAAGTATTGCCTGTCACCACCACCCCCATCTTCCTCTGCACAGTAAAAACTCTTCCTTGTGTACCTCTTTTATATGAGAAAATCTTCCCCATTCTACCTCTCCCTTCTCCCTTCTTCCAATGCATCCTTCTCTTTCATACACACCTTCTTTTTGGAGAGCGATCATTCTAACATAATCAACTCACATCTATGCCCTTCGTCTATGTAAACTCCTTTTAATTCCTCTGACAATGACACTCATCATCAACATATCTGTATGCCTCTACAAGGTGGGGCGGCCTCATTTTTGAATGCAGAAAATAAGCAATAGGAATGGATTTTCCTTAGATGGAACTTCAGATGTCCCTAGATGTGTCAGGTTCTTAAGCTAAAGTTACCTCCTGCTCAAGACATTTGTGCAAAATCCAAGTGAAATCTCAGGGTTCCTAAGGAATCATGCTAATGCTATCAAATCAATATTGCCATATATTGTGAAGTGAGGGGAATGACTGACTACAAGTATACACATTCTCCATGTATAGTTGAAAGCACCATAAAGATAGTTACATGTATCATCCTCCCATTTAGGAAGTTCATTGAGAACTTTATGATCACTCTTTTAGGTTTGCCTTTTCTTGCTTTTCTTGAGTCTTATGCTTAAATGCCAAATTTTCTATTCAACTCTTGTCTTTCCATCAGGAATACTTGGAAGTCCTCTATTTCATTAAATAATCATTTTTTTTTTACCTCAAGGCTTATACTCAGTTTTGCTGGATATGTTATTCTTGGCTGTAATCCTACTTCCTTTGCCTTCTGGAATATTATATTGCTAGCCATTCACTCCATTAACATGGAAGCCACTAATGGTTTTTTTTTTTATCATCCTAACAGTGGTTCCAAGACATTTAAATTGTTTCTTTCTGGCTGCTTTCAATATTTTCTCTTTGACATGGATGCTCTGGAATTTGGCTATAATATTACTGGTAGTTTTCATTTCAGGAATTCTTTCAAGAGGTGTTTGGTAGACTCTTTTCATTTCTATTTTACCCTGTGGATCTAAGATATTCTTCATCTATGATATCTTTCACATCTAACACCTTCCATAGCTCTATTCAGAACTCTGCCTTAGTTTAGGCCATTAATGCTTCTCATCTAGATTGTTGCAATGGCTTCCTATTTGATCTCTCTCCCTCAATTCTCAATACACTGCAGTCTTTCCTCCAAATATCTTCCAAAGTGATTTTCTTTAAGCTCAAACTGGCCATATCATGCCCCTATTCAAAAAAAACGTAGTGGCTTTTTGTTGCCTTTAGGATAAAGTATAAACTCATCTGTTAATTTTCTTAAAACCCATCGCAAACTTGCCCTAACTTAATTTCCAACCTCATTATATATTAATCCCTTCCCCTGAATCTGTGACGTAGTCAAATTGGCCTTTCTCTGTACCTTGAACTCCAGGTTCCATCTTAATGAGAGAGTTGGTATGGCTCATTCCCTGTGACTAAAATATCCTCCCTCCTTACCTCCACCATGGAGTTCTTTTATTTTTCTTCAAGACACAGCTCAAGCACAAACTCCTATATGAAATCTACCCTGATGTCCCCTTCTTTTCAAACTTCTTTGTATGAACTACTTTGTGTTTATTTGCACTTATTATCTTTATAAACTTATTTTCCATCTATTTGTATAACTACTTGTTCCCTTATTAGAAGGTTTCATCCCTTAGATTTCCATCTCCAGCACATCTTAGAATATCTGGCACATGGGAGAAAAGAAATACATGCTTGATGATTGAATGATGGAACAGTTTTCTGCATACATTTTATACATAATGTTTGTTGTATTAAATTGAAATATTTATTTCTTATAGCAAATATCACTATGGCAATAAAAATGTTTAATTTATTCCATGTCTCTAAATGCCCTTTATTTAGATGGTATTCCAAAACTCAGAAATCACACATTCCTCTCCACCCTATGATCAAATGTATGAGTTCATAAAATGTTCCATGGACGAATAAATTCAGACATACTGTTGCAGTATTATTACTCCTATAATTTCTTAAGTAACTTTCTCATGGTTATACAGCCAGTGGGTAAACAAGCTGAAATTGAATCCAGGTCCCTTGACTATAAATTTCTCTCTCTCTCTCTCTCTCTCTCTCTCTCTCTCTCTCTCTCTCTCTCTCTCTCTTTCTAGCAGGAGCTTAATAAATGCTTACTGCTTACTCCTTTACCACATGACGTAGTAGTAACAGAAAGGAAGCAGAGACATTCTACCTTTGTTTTATTTATATCTCCTCAATCAAGAAGAACTAGTCTTTTGACTAGAAAAGGTAGAGGAAACATATCTAAAAGGTTAAGAGTGGTGTGTAGCTCAAAATATCTAAGAAGTACTCTAAGTAACAGCACTATGGTACTCTAAATGAGGCCAGGTCTCCAAAGCAAATGAATAACATTCCAGGATACTGGAGTACCACATAGTTCCTTGTAATTGTGGAGAAATCATGGAGACAGGAGAGGCACTGGTAGCCTAAAAACAGATAAATGTTAAAGAAGGGAAATAATTTGGACTAGATGGCCTCTGAGGGCACATTTCATCTCTGTGATTCATTTACATAGAAGTCTGTTCCATAAGCTGACAGGAATGATTCAAATTCTTGATTTTAATTAGGTAATCAAGATAAAACACTATAAGATACTGCATATAGTGTCTAATTCATGGAATGAATGGCCATTCTGAAATGATTGGATAACATAAAAAGGAAATAACATTGTTATCTTTATAATAAATAAAACTTTTCTTGGTTTTCAACAGACATTGTTAACAAGGACCCATTTATATTCCTCCAAGAAGGCTACATTGTTTTCTATCTTTGTGGTGCTTTCAACTACATATGGAGAGTGCTTTTACATGCAGTCAGTCATTCCCCTCACTTCACAATATATGACAATAGAGATTTATTTGATAGCATTAGCATGATTCCTTAGAATCCCTGAAACTTCACTTGGATTTTGCACAAATGTCCTGAGCAAGAGGTAACTTTACCTTGAGAACCTGATATATCTAGGGACATCTGAAGTTCTATCTAAGGAAAATCCATTCCTATTATTTATTTTCTGCATTCAAAAAGGAGGCCACCTGCCTTGTATAGGCATGCAGATATGTTGGTGATAGGTGACACGAACATCTTTTGGTAAGCAGATGGATGGATTACTGGACAGATGATTAAAAGCCAGGTGCCAATACCAAGAGAAAAAAATCAAGATAATGACAACTTACACAGCAACATCACCTTCTATATCTTTTCTGAATGCACAGATATCAGCTATAAGATGCCCTGGCATACTAGGAAATGTTAATTGCATGCCTTTAGGATTCTGAAGGATGGTACTACTTTTTCTTATTTCACAGAGATTAGTGACTGCATTGGGTATACACTCATCTTGCTCAGCAGGATGAGAAAATAACCCCTAAGCTTATAAAATATTTCACATGATCCATTGTTATTAAAGTGTTATAGGAAATGTATTCATACTGTGTTAATAATAATAATAATAATATCCTGAAGAAGAAGAAGGATTACAGTAGAGATTGAAATCAACATAAAAGCAAGGCAATGCAAATGCACTGCATTATAATTAATAGAAATCAGATTGTAAGAGTGTTGGCACTTGGCACAACACCTTCATTCTCTATGATTGACAGGTTCTGCTCAATAAAGTGAGGGGTCTAGAATAGCATGGGGGGTTGAAGGTTAGAACATGTGCTTTGGACTACAGAGCTCTTTGAGAAAGCCTGAAGAGAGACTTCCTTTCCTCTGACTACCTTACATAGCATCATTATGCCCATGTTGATTGAGCATTTGCTTTTCTTCTAACATGAAGAAATTATTCCTATCTCTTTCTTCTTTTGTGTTTTTCTAAGAAAAAAAAGATGAAACCTTTAGAAGGATCATGCCTGCCTTAACTGCTTCTAACACTGTGCATAGAAATCTATTAAAAAACTTTTCTAATCTTGAGCAAAGGGCAGGGGGGAATCACATTTTTTCATGCAGTTAAAATAGGTGTACGTTTGCCCATGTTATGTGATAAAGAAGAGCTTTCCCTAAATATTGTTGCCTAATTTTCCTTAAGCCATGTGCCGTTGTATTCTTTTCTCCCTTCACCCATGTTATAAAACTTCCAGATAAAGACATACAGATCATACACCACTCTAGGAAGCCTATACATCTTTGTTAGGTCTGGCTTCAAGCTCAGATTTCTTTCATTTCCAGAATCCACTGACAATTTATGGTATCATCTACTTTTGAAATGAATTACACAAAACCTTTCTTTTTATGAGAATAAAAGATTAAGTAATAACAAAATTCATTCAAAAAAGGAAAATGTCAAGAATCTTAAGGGAAATTATGGGTGAAAGGGGAAGAGTATTACCAGTCCTAAGTTCTATTATAAAGCAGTAGACAAAAATAAAAATAAGTGGTTATTTACTACTGAAAAATAATCATATGAGTAAAGCAGTATACCACATTAAATAAACAATAGAAGCAATAAAAGATAGTAACATCTTTATATGTATATATATATATATATGTTTTATATAGAATATGTTACTGAGAGGGATTTTTTTTTGACAAGAGCTCCTGGAAAAATTGGAAAGCAATTTGCCAAAAATTCAGTTTAGACCAATATTTTATTTCATATAACATAATAAACTAAAATAGATATACAACATGAATCTAAAAGATAATATTTTTTCAAAAGGATACTTAATGGTAAAGTATCCTTTCATAGCAATAGCTAGGGGGAGAATTTTTTAACCACACAAGGTAAGATGTCATTTCACTTTGACTATCTGATTTAAAAAAATAGCACAAATAAAATTAATAAAGGTATAAATAGAAGAATCAATAAAATGGAAATATTTTCATCAAATACAAAAAAGACTGACACACAAAATATATAAAGAAATGACTGATAGAGAGGGGGGGAGAGATATGTGTAGGTGGGTAGATGGTTGGATGTATGGTGACATCAATCCCTAAGAGATCAGTGGCCAAAAGATATGAATGAAGAATTTCCAAAAATAGAATGGTGAACAATAAATTCTAGATGGTAGTAGCATTAACAGTGACCAATAGGTCAGTAGTTGCTTGCAGAGGTGAAGATCAGCCCAGACCATGGGAGCCCAACCAGTTGGGCAACAAAGGGTTCATCCATCACCCTTGCCACGCTCTTGATTAAACTTCATGACAATCCCAAAAAGGAAGAAAAAAGATTTCCAGGATAAGAAATCAGGAAGTAACTCTTTGACACATTCTTATGTATCTCACTACCACTCTGCTTTTTTTTTTTTCCCCAAGTCTGAGCTGACACTCCCCCAGGTGTTTGTGCCAGAAGAGGTTGAGACTTTGGTTTGAAAAGAAATAACTTTTCTACTTAGAATGGCCCACTGCTGCAATGACTCCAGAGGCAGAGGGGAGTATCATTTTCTCTGAGTCTCTATATATTTTTTAACTTTTTAAAACTGAATTCTTTTAATCTCTCATCAAAGTTATTTTTTGGAAAGAGTATTTTTTCCAATTACATATAAAGATAGTTTTCGACATTTTTTTTAAAAAAATTGAGTTCCAAATTTTTTTTCCTCCCAAACCCCTCCACAAAATGGCAAGCAATCTGATATAATTTATATATGTGCAATCATTGAAACATATTTTCATATTAGTCATGTTGTGAATGAAGAAACAACAAAAGGAGAAAGCTAAGAAAAACAAAAAAGTGAAAAAAGTATGTTTTGATCTGCACTTAGACACCATAGTTCTTTGGATGTGGATAGCATTTTCCATCATCAGTCTTTTGGAATTGTCTTGGATCATTATATTGCTGAGAAAAGCTGTCAATCATAGTTGATAATTGCACGATGTTTCTGTTATTCTGTACAATGTTCTGCTCATCCTACTTACTTCAATCAGCATCAGTTCATGCAAGTCTTTTCTGGGTTTTTCTGAAATCTGCCTGCTCATCATTTCTTATAGAACAATAGTATTTAGTTGCATTAATATACCACAACTTTTTCAGTCATTCCCCAAGTGATGGGCATCCCCTCAATTTCCAGTACTTTGCCACCACATAAAGAGCTTTTGTAAATTGTTTTTGGTATGTGCAGGTCCTTTTCCTTTTTTTATGATCTCTTTGGGATACAGACATAGTCAGGGAACTGCTGGATCAAATGGTATGCACAGTTGCGATTGCCCCCATAGTTCCAAAGTGTACTCCAGAAAGGTAGGATTTGTTCACAACTTACCAATAATGCATCGGTGTACTAATTTTCCCACATCTCCAACATATATCATTTTTTTTTCTTTTCTGTGATAGTGGCTAATCTGATAGGTGTGAGTTGGTACATCAAAATTGTTTTAATTTGCATTTCTATAATCAATAGTGATTTAGAGCATTTCTTCATATGACTATAGATAGCTTTAATTTCTTCATCTGAAAACTGCCTGTTCACATTCTTTGACGATTTATCAAGTGGGGAATGACTTGTATTCTTATACATTTGACTCAGTTCTTTATATGTTTGAGAAACAAAGCCTTTATAGAAATGCTTGCTGTAAAAATTGTTTCCCAACTTTCTGCTTTCCTTCTAACCTCAGTTGCATTGGGTTTGTTTGTGCAAAAAACTTTTTGACTTAATGTACTCAAAATTATCCACTTTATATTTCATAATGTTCTCTTTGTCTTGTTTTGTCATAAATTCTTCCCTTTTCCAGAGATTTGACAGGTAAACTACTCCTTGCTCTCCCAATTTGCTTATGGTATCACCCTTTGTCTAAATTATGTACTTGACTTCATCTTGGTAAATTGTGTGAGATGTTGGCCTGTGCCTAGTTTCTGCCATATTATTGAAGAATTTTTTTTTACTTTTTTTCTAGCTGTATAAAGTAATCTTTTCCTAGTTTGATTGGAATATCACTGAATAAGTATATTAATTTAGATATAATTTTTTTCATTATATTGAGTCATCCTATCCCATGAGCAATTGATATTTTTTCCCAATTGTTTAGATCTAACTTTATTTGGATGAAAAACGTTTTGCAGTTCCTGGATTTGACTGGGCAAGTGGACTCCTAAGTATTTTATATTTTCTACAGTTATTTTAATGGAATTCTTCCTTCTATCTCTTGCTTCTGGGCTTTGTTGGTAATATGCAGAAATGCTGATGATTTATATGGCCTTAGTTTATATCCTGTGACTTTGCTGAAGTTGCTAATTGTTTCAAGTAGTTTTTTTTTTAGTTACTTCTCTAGGATTCTCTAAGTATATTATCTTATCATCTGCAAAGAGTGATAGTTTTGTTTCCTCATTTTCTATTCTAATTTCTTCAATTTCTTTCTTTTTTTTCTTCTCATTGCTAAAACTAACATTTCTGGTACAATATTGAATAATAGTAGTGATAATGGACATCCTTGTTTCCCCCCTGATCTTACTGGGAAGTCTTCAGGCTTATCCCCATTACATATAATGCTTGATGATTGCTTTAGATACATGCTTCTTATCATTCTAAGAAAGTTTCATTTATTCCAATGCTCTCTAGTGTTTTTAATAGGAACAGGTATTGTATTTTGTCAAAAGCTTTTTCTGCATCTATTGAAATAATCATGGGATTTCTTTGAGATTTGTTATTGATATGATCAATTATGTTGATAGTTTTCCTAAGATTAAACCTCCCTGGTGTAAATGCATTCCTGGGAGTTCATTGATGACTTGTTCAATTTCCTTTTCTATAATGTTGCTATTGTTAATCTGGGAAATTTATGTTTTTGCAAATATACATCCATTTCACTTAGGTTGTCAGATTTATTGGCATAGAGTTGGGCAAAATGCTCATAATTATTGCTTTAATTTCCTCTTCATTTGGTGGTGATTCACCCTTTTCATTTTTGATACTAGTTATTTTGTTTTCTTCTTTCTTTTTTAATTCAAATTAACCAAAGTTTGTCTATTTTACTTGCTTTTTTCATAAAACCAGATATTAGTTTTATTAGTTTATTTATTTTTTACTTTGAATCTTATTAATCTCTCCCTTGATTTTCAGAATTACTAATTTGGTGTTTAATTGGGGATTTTTAATTTGTTCTTCTTCTAGGTTTTTTTTTTTAAATTTTATGTCCAATTCATTTATCCCTTCTTTCTCTATTTTATTTATTTAAGCATTTGTTGATATAACATTTCCCCTAAGAATTGCTTTTGCCGCATCTCATAAATTTTGGTATTATCTTCTGTCATTCTCTTTGATGAAATTATTGATTGTTTCTTTATAATTAGAATATTTAGTTTCCAATTATTTTTTAAACAACCATGGCCCTTCATTACATATAATTTTCATGGCATCATGGTCTAAAAAGCATGCATTTAATATTTTTGCCTTTCTGGATTTCATTGTGAGGTTTTTATACCCTATTACATGGTTAATTTTTTGTAGATGTGCTATGTGCACTGAAATTATTTATATTACATTTTCTAGTTCACTTGTATTTCAGTTTTCACTCCTGAGTTTGAATTACTGTATCAGCCTAGGTTGGATATGGTCCAGAATATGCTGGAAGCTCATGAGTACTGAATCACATTCTTCCTGGTCATACATGTCACACAATCAGAATCATAGATATAAAGTTAAAAGAGACATTCTAGATCATCTAGTAAAGATTAATTTTATAAATTCAGAGAAGTCAGATGACTTTCCCAAGTCACACAGCTTATAAATCCCAGAGCTGGAACCCTAAATATGGACTTCGGATTCAAAGTCAGGTGCTCCTTTGTCCATAATGCCTCCATATTTTATGATGACTTTCATTAATTTCTAACCTGTACATCATCATTGATAACAATGCTCTAGCCTTTTTACGTCCATTATTCAAGTTCTATTTTCATTCTCCTAATCCATGATTTGGAGACATTTACATTCACAAAACAATTTATAGGAATTAAAGTGTTTGGCTATTTTGAAAGTGAGCAATTTGGGGTCATTAAAAACAGTACACAACTTTCAACATGGAATCTGGGTTAATGACTTTCTCATACTTTAGTGTGGATGATTGTCATATTGCTCTGGATTTTATGGGTAAGAATGGCTGTCTTGCAGAACACTACAGATTTTTCTAATGTCACCTATGAATAGAAGTGCCTATAGATACCTGCAATGAAGAATCATTTACTTTTTTTCTCTTTAAACTCTGCAGAAAATATTTTCTGTGACTACCTTATCTAAGAGTGTTTCTCAGTTTTATACATTAATGGATAGTAATATTAATTAGAACACAGACCTAAGTCATTTCCATGGCCATATCTGTCAAAGTGTCTTGTATAATTGTAATGTCTGCTCAATAGACACTTTTTTTCTTAAGAAAAGCCTTCAAAGCTCCATTTCATTCTTTTAAGTCAGATATTTTCTTAAAAATAATAAATCATACCTACAATAGTATTTATTGTTCTCTACAATTCTCATTAAGTTGCATGGCCACAAGTATATATGCTATTATAAAAAATTGTATGCTAAGTCCGTCTATTCAATTTTCTTCAAGGATATTCACAATACATTCACAGACCATTCTTAAAAACATTTATGGAAATGAGAATATAGTATATAGATGGGTAGTTATCAATGTCTTCTCAGTCATATATTTTTTTCTTTTTGATAATAAAAGCATCCTCTGTGATTTCTTTTTCTTACCTTTTGAAATCTTTTTTTCTCAAATGTATCTTAAAAAATAATCCCTCAGTGCATTTAAAACTATTACTTCTAGTATGTTCTTTTTCATTTGATCAAGGCTACCTACATTTAAATACAATCTTATTAAATATCACTACTTTTTCCTTACATATTACAGCAGGTGCTGAGGTGGGAGAGTTCAAATATGATGACCGCACTATCATCACTAAAAATATATTACTATAAATATGTCAGTAATCTGCCATAATGCAATTAACTTTTGTCTTCCTTGTCCCATCAGGAAACATGCTATGTCTATTGCCATTTCTCATGCCCCTGCCCCCTTCTTTCAAACACAATTTTCAAACTTCCTGACCAGCACCCTTAAAGACAATTCCATCTCCCCAACATGATACACACAGTTTTGGAATAAATCTAGGTCCAAGGCACTCTAATTGGTGAGTGAGTAGGAATTAATCTCAATTCATTTTATCTGGTTTTCCCTAGATTATACTTTTCATTCCACCCAGAAACTGCTCATCAGACACCAAGGCCTACATGACCTAATTATCATTCTATCTGCTCTGATGTTAACCAATCCTAGTCCTCTAACCATCTTTTCACCTTGGGTTTTCCCTCTAGGAACAACAATAAAATCTATATTGTCGCTGAGACAAGATGGACATGATAATCTGCACCATGTCTCTGATCACAACCTCAATTAAAGTATAGACCAATACTCCTTTCTATCCTATCTACTAGATAAGGTAGAACTCCAAAAGAAAAATAGTATTGTCTGCCTCTTGCAGAATATAAATCCTGAATTGTAACTAATATTTTGGAGATATTACAGATTGTTTACTTTTTCAAAGTTTGTTTTGTTTACCCTGTTTGTGTGTCAAAGAGCTGGCTCAACTGTTTTGTTGTCGTTGCTTTTAAACAGTTCTTAGAAGTCATCCTTTCACATAAAAGTCAATTTTCTCCCTATAGGATTTTGTCCTGCTTTTGATAGCAATATATACTCCTGTGTAAAAGCCACTTTATTTTGGTTTTGGTGTATCACATTTCATTTTTTTCTTTTCATTTATTTTTGATGGTTAGTCCTGTACAATTTTAACTGACATGCCTTGATAAGGGATATGCTTCTTCATGGACACTTAACAATATTTTCTCCTTGATATCAGAGATCTACAGGGTGGCAATTATATTTCTGGGTGAGTTCCAATATGGTGGTATGCACTTTACACTCTGGTTCTAATACTTCTGGGTAATTCTTTTTTTATGATTTTCTGAAATATTATATTAAATCATGTTGTTTCATCATATTTTCCTGGAAGGTTAATGTTTCTTAGATCATCTCTATGATTTCTCCTTTCCAAGACAATTGTTTGTTTTTCAGGTGTAAATAATTCACATGTTCTCTCAATTTTATTCTTTATTAACTTTGTTCTAATTTGTTCTTGAATCATTTTTTAAAAATTCTCCTTTTTCTCAAGGTGTCCATTGGTTTGTTGAAGTTTTCCACTTTACATTCTGATACATATATTTTCCTTCAAAGATTCCTCTTTAACAAAAACAAGAACCCTAATTTCATTTCTTATCTTCTTCCTTGATTCTTTTATTAGGCTTTTGAACTTTTCACTGAGTTCTTACTACCATTTCTTTTATTTTCTGTAGTTCTGGTTGCAGTTGTCGTAGAATTCTTGTCTTGTTCTGGAATTTTCTCCTGGAATTCTATTACCCCCTTGAGGTAGCCCAGTTCACTTTGGAATATTTCCTTTCAGTAAGTGGATGTTGTGGTTTTCCTTTACAACAAGTCTTAATCTGGCTCTTTGAGACTTAAGAGCCATTTCTCTTAGATCCATCCTCTAGAGCTAAGTTGAATAAGCAACCCCACTTCACCATGAAATCTCTTCAAATTTTGGAAATCACCTCCAATTACATCTCCTTCCCAGATGAACAACCCAAATTCCTTCTACTGTTCCTTATACGACAAGACCTGAAAGCCCTTCACCAGCCTCATTGCCATTTTTAGATACTCTAGTTTATTAATGATGCTTCCTAAAATGTGGTCTTTACAACTCTAGAAGTGGTATGGCACAGCAGAGCATAGTGATATCATCAGCCTAGTCCTAGTCTTATTTTCACCTAGGTTTTCATTATTTTTTTTTTTGACTGCCTTGTCACATACTTCTCCTTCAGCCAATGGCTGGCTTTCTTACTTTAGATAGAAATAATATGGGAAGACATTCTCAATTGGGTGTGAATTGATAAGAAAGGCTTCTGAGGTCCCTTGTAACAAAATCTTGTTATCCTATGACTCAAATAGAGGCTATAAAAATACCCATTTTTCCCCGCAGATAAATCAATATCCAGCTACTCCACCCTTTTCTATTTCTACAAATGATTTTTGAACCCAAATACAAGACTTATTCCTGTTAAATTTCATCTTATAAAATTTTCCAAAGTTAAAGCCTGTGAGAATTTTTTTTTGAACCTGATATTCTCATTCAGTATATTAGTTGTCACTATCATCTTACTGACTGTACATCTAAGAAGTATGTCACCTATTCCTTTATTGAAATTATCAAGAAAAATGTTTAAAAAAACCACAGGGCCAAGAACCAATCCAGTGTTGCACTCAACCTCTACGGATAGCCCAGCTCTTATTGCCAAAATATCCCCCCAAAATTAGCCAAACGTTAAACATATTACAATCTCATCAATTTGGATGGTTCTTCTAATGATACATATTGTTTTCTATCCACGTTTCCCACATAGTCCCTTTTCAGGTCCTACCATAAATCCATCATGGGGATCTGCTCTGAGAGCTTTTTTTAACTTTCTCTTGATATATTCTCATATAGCCTAAGACAGTGTCCAGCATACTAGGTACTTAATAAATGTTTATTATGGATACCAGTGGATCATTCTAGCTGTCTACCTTACATCCCTTACTTCAACATGCAACTTATCCACCCTCTCTTCTAATCATACATTTCCCTGATAACATCTTTTACTCCTATTGTTTTTTT
>CM053623.1:385938679-385968331 GCA_028646595.1 Phalanger gymnotis
AACAAGAATTACCCAATGGAAAAGAGTGTGGCACTGCAGACACAAAACTTGTACAAGGGGGAAAAAAGTCCTGAGAAAGCTTAGAATGTTGAACACAAAAAGAGAATGCAAAAAGTAAATTGTAAAGGAAATGTTTTTATGGTAAGATTTCAGTCCCTGATACCTAGATGGATAGGACCATAGCTCATCTATGTGGACATTCCCTGAACCATTAATCATTTACTCCTTTTCATGCTGAGTAAATCTTCTCCATTGCTTCCCATAAATACTTCATAGTGAACTCAAACATACCTTAGCCTTCATTTGGATCTTCACCTATCCTGAGTATAGCAATGTACTACTCTGACTATTCACAGTATAGAACAAATTGATCTATACTCTCTCTCTCTCATTGTAGCACCAATGCAATACTCACAGTGCCTACAGTGGCTATGAATATACTGGTGTAGTTCTGAATTTCAAAATATAACAGACTTTCTTCATTGAAGATAGAACCAAAACATTTTATTCAAACACCAGAAAGCCAAATCCCAAAACCAGAAATCCAAATCAACCATAGAAACAAAGAAATCTATAAACATTATTAATGTAGGGCGACTGACATTGCCAAGCCATTCCTTTGTCAGACCTTCCCACAAATCAAGCTCTCTTAGGCAAAATGCCCCTCTCTCACCCATGCTAGGTGCTGCTCTCCTTCCTCCTCTCTCTCTCCCCGAGCTGCAACAACTCCTTTGGCAAGCTCTTCCCACCACAGGCTCATGTGACCCAGGCAGTCACATGGGCCTATTAATGGATGGAAAAGATCTTCCCATTTGCATTACATTACACTCATCCAGGGTAGAATAAGCTATAACTATTGTTGATTGCCATGAAAGCTTTGACCTGCTCCACTTCCAGATTGGATAAGTTTGCCCTTCCTCAGGCAACCTGTTGGCCCCATTCACTGAAAGGTGCACTGAATCAATGGGGGCCTTTATGAATTCTAATTCACAACGGGCTTAAGGGAGCCCAGAAATCTCAAACTCAAGCGACCCACAAGCCTTTGCTTCCTTAGTAGCAGGATCTCCAAGCATGCATCACCATGCCAGCACATAACATCTCTCAAAGTTAGTATTTTTCAAGTCCCAAATGCTTTTGGGAAGTTCTGATTAAGTTGAATCCCCTTGCCTTATGGATGAAGTGAGGCAGAGACAATTTGTGACTTGACCAGGATCATATGGGCAATTGTAGGAGAGGCATAATTAGAAGCTGTGAATTAACTGAAAGATGTAGATAGCATAAAAACCCCATTGTTCTTACTGTTTGCTGATATATATATATATATAAAAAGTTGTATTTGAGCCAGGAAAATAATGTGCAGTCTTACAGGTACTTTAAAAACAGTGTATTTCACATCCATATCTAAAATTCGTTCAAGATTCTTTGAAAGACATAACAACAAGAATGACACTATTCAACAAATGCGATCATAAACATAGATCAAAACATAAATGACAGAGATATATGTTCTACAAAGGCTTTCACACTGTAATGGAGGAGATCCAATAATAGTCAATGGTGAAGAAAGGATGTTCTGGAGTTGGTGAAGTCCTCCAGACACTATTTTGCAGACAGCATGATTGTGTTCGGATCAGTGTCTAGAACTTTCTAGATAGATAGATAGATATAGATATATATGTGTATATATATATATATATATAATGTGCTTATACATACATATATACACCTATATATGTGTGTATAAACATATACGTACATGTATATACATGTATGTATACAAATACATGTATACATGTGAGTCTATGTATACACACGTGTATGTGTGTGCACATATATGTGTGTATATACACATGTATGTGTGTATATATGTATACACATATACTACCTACTTCAAAGAATCAAATGTGGTAAAGGCTGTTACTGCTTTGAAAAATTAAAATGTGATTGTCATGCAAATATAATTGATCTGTATCATAAATACAAGACTCACTGTAACATGCTTAAAAAGTTAAAATTTTGAAGTGACATGGATCCTTTCTAGGGTTCTACTTCCCTAGTACAATGCTCCTCATCCTTTCCCTTCCTATTCATCTTGTTATTTAAACTTTTTTTTCATAGAGCAAGAAAAAGCGGGGCTATTTTAATAACATCTTTACAATTTGTCATGTCCTTAAAGCTTTTCCTTGTGTCATTATGTTGATTCTTTTTTTTAACTGTAGATTTTTTTTCAATTATTATGGACATCAACCCTCTTATAATTATACTGCCTTTCTCCCAGGCATAGTTAGTTCATGGTTTTCCTCTTTCTCTTGAGCATCAACAATCAATTTAAATATAAAAAAGTGCATCGCAGCTAAAGCACAGATAAACTTTCAGAAGACACATAAAACTCTTGTATCCAGTGAACCAACTGTGCAAAAACTCTCTCATGCCATCTATACATTTTAACCTGGACCAGATATCCAGACATCCTGTCCCTGTATTATTATCTGTTTAACATGCATATTACTGTAGATTAACTCTTCCACCAAATGTCAATTAAGCCCTTCTCATCAGTCCCTCTGCCTCCAGTATCAAATATAGGAAGTATTAGATTTTTGTTTTGTTTTGTTTGTCTAGTCTTATTGGCCTCTTAGGCCAGGTTTATAATCCAAGTGGGTGACATTAAGCATCTAAGAGGAGGGAATAGGAAAATAAACTGAAAATACAAGCTAAGTTTTTCAAAGCATCTGTATTGTTACATGCCTTTAGATATTCAGGGGAGAGGGAGAAGTACTGACTTCAGAATAAGTGGATCTTGATTCAGATGCTAACTCTTCTCCTGACTGTCTTGGGGGATTTTGGACAAGTCAGTTCATTTCCAAAGGCTTCAGAGAAGTCTTCAGATTTCTAATCAGCAAAATGATGGCACAGGATTAAATAGCCTCACAGGTCTCTTCTCTCCCTAAATCTGTGAGGCTCTAATACTAACAGCTACTTTATTTACATCACTCCAAACCTTGCAAACCTAATATGTGGAAGTGATGACTTCACAAAGATGAAATCCCAGAGAATCTGCTTTATTTGGGAAATTGTCTATATTCCTACCTTACCACCTACATGCCACTTTGCAAACATTCACTGTTTGTTTAAAATATCAAAATAATTGTTTAATTCCATCTCCAATCTCTTATAGAAAACCACACCCTTAATGGATATTTAAATAAAAAAATTGGATATATTTGAGAACTACTTTTTTCAGTTTCAGAAAATATTCTAGAAGAAAATTTTAAAGGCATGAAGTTCAATTAAGAGTAATTATTTTGATAAAGCACAACATGTTGCACCCTTGTTTGATAAAATACCATTTGGTTTAATACTGTTTTTTTCTTTCTTTTTTTAAGTGAAATTTCTCAAAGAAAGCATGACTGTTGTTTTCCTAAGGAGAAAGGAAACATTTTTGTGATGGTGAGAATAGCACATTTTTGAAAGATAATAAGTTTATTTTTCACTATCAAGGCTTTTTGATGTATTAAAAATCAAATAAATTAGTTGTCCATTATTGGTTAATTTACTTAGTTATCAAAACAGATTTTTTTTAGATAGAGTTCAATCAATCAGTAAGCAGTTTTATTGAGAACCCACCCTCATCCCTTGTCTATGCCCCTCCAAATTTTCTGGTGCTACTTCTTATTATAGTTAATTTGTTTTATTTCTTGACAATAATGTTTGAAAGTCAGCAAGAAATATAAATCAGCCAATTATTCCAATTGTTGGAACAGCATCGATATGTTGTCAAGCTCCAAATGAATTCTTGGGCAGCTATGCAGCACTTTGCAACCAGAGGTGCTTTGATGGCTGGATTCAGACTAGAATTTGTTTCCTCCTCACTTTTTTTCTTGAAGAGATTATTTTACTTCTGGGCTTTTAGGGATACACAGAATGATGGGTAGAAAGTACATGAGGAAAAAATGAAGATAAATAGTGGCTTGCACCCTCTGAGGAAAAAGGCACCTGTTGCTAAAACAGTTTAGTTCTATCAATCTGGAGTAATTACCAATATATTTTAAGTCATTGATAACCGAGTCTCACTCTCAGTCAGACCTTCCTTTAATCAGACTTATTAGAGATGTTAGACTATACACGGTAATGATCATCTCACTAATTGAAACAGCCTGAAACCCAAAACCATATCTCTCCACCCTCTGACACAGACATCAGGGGAAACAGCTCATTAAAACCAAGAAAGGAGGATGGAAACTGGTGTCATTCTCTGAAAGGTTAAAAACTCAATGTGGTATAGACCTGGAGACTTTTAATAAAGCATTGTAGCAAATGACACAGCTGTTATTTTGAAATGAAACATTATTTCTTGTGTTGTCTTAATGTTAGTCTTTGATAATGATAAGGAAAACATCCAATTTAAAACTCAGGGATGTCCTTAGAGAACAGAGGAAGTTGAGTGGCATACTGAGAGCAAATTAAAGAAAAGTAAATGTCACTGTATCACTCCAGATGGTTTGGAGAGTCAACTCAATAGGTCTGTAGCTTTCCCCTGAGGATAGAGACTGTATTGACTGAGGACTGCACTCAAGAATTTGGGCATTAAGTCATTTAAATTCTTAAAATTAGACTATAATTCACAGCTTTAGTCACAATCACTAAAACCAAAAATATCCTATTCTTACTGGTTAATTTATGTCTTAAGGAATGGGCTACAATTTTTTTTCTGTAGGTTTTGCTTAGATGTGTGGGGGTTTGCTTCTTTTTTTTGTTTCTTTCTTTTGGCCATCTCAAGGCTTGATTTCTTCAATTAATTAGTAAGTCAGGCATCCAATCTAAATGAGCATCTTCTAGTCCAAATCAAACACCTTTTCTTACTCTTCATCTTTCTTGATCTCTTGATATCACTCGATTCTATTAACCAGATGTGTTTTCTTTAAATTTATTCCTGATTTGATTTCTATAACTTTACAATGCACCCAATTCCTATCTTACTTATTCTCCTTAAGCCCCATCTATTGGTTCCTCTTTTTCCCTAATCCTATTTGTCCTCCAAGCCGTAAGATTTGATCCTTAGCCTTCAAATCTTCTCTCAATATACTGTCTCCTTTAAAAAATACATTTTATTTTGTGGATCCAACTGGTTCTATTTTGTCTCTTTGGATTTGGATAACCGAAAAATTTATGTCTCTAACCCTAATTCAAATTTCATACGTTCATTTGCCTTACACTGTTACTTGTAGATGGTGGCTGTTGTCTTTCCTTCTGTCCTTGAAGAGGGCCAAAATGATCTCACTATGTTGGAGTCAAGGTACAGTGTATCTGATTGTGGCTTAATGCAGACCATTAAGAGCTTGGGAGGCTCTACCACAGGTCAGGCACAAATAGTGAATAATAACATTTGAAGTAGAGATGTCTAAATTTGTGCATCTCACATTGATTTTGAGCTACTACTGCAATTCTTCATTCATAGAACACAGGGCCTTCTTTGGCATGGGAACACCACACTGAGCAGTCCTGCGTCAGTGTCTCCAATGTCTCACAATCCATTCCAAAGTTGTAATTATCATCACCTAAATCTCAGCTTGTGATGAAGGAATTATCTTCCATTTTCACAAATCCATTACCAATCTAAACTTCTTCATTTTTAAAAAAAAAGTCAATTTTTTTCTTAATTTTGAAAACCTTGGAGTTATCTTTGACTCTTCAATTTTATTTGTCCCTCAAGTCTTAACAGTTATCCACCTTTTGATCGATTGCTTCTGACTAGTATCTTATATATCATTGCTTCTCCTATGCTTCCGTTTATAATATCCTGGTCTATGCCATAAATACTTTGTTACCTAGGTTTAAATGCAAAGACCTGAGATTTGTATGTAATTTTATGACTACAAAGTTATTTCACAAAGACTATCTCATTTGAACTCCATAACAGCTAAGTACTATAAATATTACTATTCCTTCTTATATTTTGGGTAGCTTACATTTTGAAATTAAGTGACTAGGCAAGAGAATATAACCAATACATTGATGATCTAGGAGCCAGCCACCTGACATTCTAAGTTCAGTAGTTCTTCCACTGTGCAGCACTGTTGCCTTATTATAGTTGTGTTAAGATGGTCTTAACACTTTGATTTTGATCAGAGATATTTGAAAACTCACTTTCCTAAAAAATTGTTTTGTCATTTCATTCCAATGATCAATAACCCATCATGGCCTGCCACATTAAGACCAAACCCTGTTCTCTGGCTTTTAAGGTTGTTCATAAATTGGCCTATGTTATTTAGCCTTAACCCCCTCTACCTTGCCATAGTTATATTTCAGTCCAGTGTCCTGATCTTTGTTGATGTTATTGTTTAGTCATTTCAGTAGTGTCTGACTCCTTATAATACCATTTGGAGTTTTCCTGGCAAAGATACTGGAGTGGTTCACCATTTCTTTTTCCAGTTCATTTTACGATGAGGAAACTGAGGCAAACAGGGTCAGGGGACTTACCTAGGATCACATAGCTAGTAAATGTCTGGGGCCAGATTTGAACACATGAAAATGAATCTTCCTGACTCCAGGCCTGGCACTCTATCCACTGTACCACCTAGCTGTCCTCCTTCTGGTTCTACACATGTTATAATCATTCACTAAACCTCATATTTCCTCATTACTCACTTTGTCTCCATTGATACATGTACTCTTAACATTTAAGGATTAGATCAAGTACTAATTTATCTGGGAAATCATGATATTGCCAAATTGATCTCTTTTCTAATTTCTTTTATATTAGTATGTTAATATATAGCACTGTACTTCTTAATTGTCTTTGTAACAGTTCAAATCCTTATTCCACCACTACAAAATGTGATTACAAAAATGTTTCTTGTTCATCTTTTGTCCAAGAACATGCTAATTGAAAATGCCCAATCTCTCTGACTTTGGTGTAAGCTCTTGATGAGCAAGGAATATTTTATGTATAGGTTCTAAACTTTCTACAGTGCTTAGCATGGCCCTGAGCTCAAAAGTGTAAAAAGGAATTTCAAATCTCCCAGAAAACTGTCATGGGATAGATAGAGATAGATATAACCAAAGGCAAGAAGAGTCTTCAGGCTTGAGGCAACTAAGTGGCACAATGGATAGCATGCTAGACCGGAGTCAGGAAGACCCGAGTTAAAAATCTAGCCTCAGACTCTTATTACCTGTGTGACACTTGGTAAGTCATTTAATCTCTCTTTGCTTCAGTTTCTTCAATTATAAAACGTTAATAATAATAGAACCTACCTCACAGGGTTGTTGTGAGGATCAAATGAGATAATATCTGTAAAATGCCTAGCATAGTGCCTGGCAAACAGTAGTAGCTATTTAAATACTCATTATCTTCCTGTCTCCTTCACAGCTATTTCCCAGATATTCCAAAAGGGGAAATAACACACTAGTGTTATGATTCACACATTAAGTGCCTATATGCCATATATATATATATATATGTATATATATATATATATATATACACACATACATACACACATACATACACATATATATACACATATATATACATATATATGTATAGTGTGTATATATATAGTATATATATATATATATATATAACATATAGGAAAATGCAGTAAAAATATGTCTTGATCAATAAAAAGCACTGAATTAACCTTTTTCCCCAAAAAATTGTTGTCTTGGGTAATGTAGGTAGAGCCATCCAGAGTGTTGATTAGAGTGAGACTATGAAATCATGGCCTATTTAGATATGGATAATTCACATGATTTTCATGTGTGTGTGTGTGTGTGTACACACATATATGTATGTATGTGTACACACATACATGTGTATGTGTGTATATGTATGTGTATGCATGCATGTGTGTGTATGTTCATGTGTATGTGTACATTATATATGTATATATGCATATATATATATATATGGTTACATGTTTTAAAAGATAACAATAGTTGTGTGTGAGGGGGGTGTTGTTTGTTTTGTTTTTAAGGTGGTAAAGGACAAACAGGAAAATTCAGAAAAGCAAGGACCTCCTCAGAACTTAAAAGAAAATTCCATCTCTTCCCAAATGGGGGGGAAGTCTTAATTTACTCAACATGGTCAGGTTTTTGATATGCCATTTGACTCTTTGGCTTTTTGTTTCTTGGGGGTACAACTTTGAGAGTAAAGCACTCAAAATGAGATTTTTTCTATATTGATTTTATAGATAGGGATTACAAGACAGCATGGATTTATAGGCTAAGTAATTTTGATAATTTTAACTAAGGCACTTTTGTCATCTAAGGCTGAACATTTATAATACTGATCAATAAACACTATGTTTTACCACATTCTTATTCTTTATGTGGATTCATACTTTGGTTCTTCAAGGATCATGCTTTGGTAGATATGGGTATTCCTTCTCTGATGCAGATTGAAGTCCATCATTGCCTTGGTAAATACATGACAAAAAGACAAAACAAAATAAAAGCCCTAAAACTGAAACAAAAAACACTCTGGAGTTAATTTTCTGATGATAAGCTTTTCTAGATTTAATTCATCTTGTCACGAGAAGCATATTAGACACATCGTCTAACACTAAGCAAACACTAAGGCCATACGTGAAGCCTTCTCAACTTGATAAGCACTTGACCAGTATTATATTCTATTGTCTTTACTTTCAAGAACTGTCTCCTCTCTAGACTAAGGAGGGAAATTGGGGCTGATTAACAGAAAAAAATCATGAATTCATTTCTGGATCAAATATAAGAAGTAATATTAAAGTATAGGACTCATGGGAATGCCAGATGTAGGTTTGCATATATATATATATATATATATATATATAAATGAATAATGAATATGATAGAGTATTTTGTAAGCTAATTCATACTTTTTGTATATGTTTAATTTTCCATAAACATTAATACTTTATTCTTAAACCTTGGAGAAAAAACAGTTTGGTTAACAGAATCCAATACTAGAATAGATTAGATTAATTACATATAATTAGAATAAATATAGATAATACATAGAGTTTTAAGATTTGCAAAGTGTTTTATAATTTATCTCATTTAGTCTAACATATCATAAATGATATAGCATAACAATATGATGATATATACCATGTACGATGTACTGGGGAGAGAGAAAAAAACATTTATATAGAGCCTACTATATGCCAGGCACTGTACTATGCACTTTTTTTTATAAATATTATCTCATTTGGTCCTCACAACAACCCTGAAAGGTAGGTGCTATTATTATCCCCATTTTAAAGTGAAAAAACTGAGGCAAATAGAGATTAAGTGACTTGAGCGTGGTTTCATACCTAATATGTGTCTGAAGCTGGAGGTGAGCTCAGGTCTTCCTGACTCTTAGAGAATTGTTCCAACCACATCATCACCAGCTGCCTGTGATACAACATAATATATAACATAATAAAATGCAATGTCATATGCCATAATACAATATGAAATGATAAAAATGGCATAATATAACATACACAAGGATTATATTCTTTGTATATGATGATGCATTCTTAAGAACTAGGAAAAGACATAATGGCTATAGCTGGGGATTGCTTTACAATTCAGTAAATTATGGTTTACCCCAACAACTCTTTATTAAGCACTTACTATGCCTCAGATACTATTCTAGGTGATAGAGTTTAAAACAAAGGGAAATTAAATAATCCCTATGCCCAAATAACATACAATTCAGGAGAAATACTCTATATTTGCAGATGATATAACATATGCAACATATATATGTGTGTATATAATATATAGAAAATATAAACTAAATAAAATGATTTTATGGTAATAGAAGGAAGCACTAACAATTGGAGAAGGGAGGGTCAGGAACGTCCTCTGATATAAGGATAAATTTGATATGAGCTTCTAAAGTAAGTTAGTGATTCTAAGAGATAGAATTGAGGAGGGAAAGCATTATAGGAATGTATTGAATGTTCTGAGATAAAGCACTAATTAACCAAGTAAGGCTCCAACAAGCCTGAAGACAGAGACTTAGAAATGGATTTGTAAAGGATGGAAGGCAATTACTTAGCAGAATGGTGGAGAAAGTATTGGTACTAATGTCACAAACTGCTTGAATAAAAGATCTGAGGCAGGAAGCCTGTGAGAATCATTCTTGTTTTGTTTGTTTTTTAAATAATCACTTATTTATTTTAAATCATTTTAAGTATTTATTTATTTTAAAATGTAAAAACAATTTTAACATTCATTTCTAAAACTTTGAGTTCTAAATTTTCTCCTTTCCTTCCTCCCCATAGCACCTAATTGAGAAGGCAAGCAGTTTGATATAAGTAATACATGTGTGGTTATGCAGAACATAGCCATAATAGTCATGCTGTGAAAGAAAAAAAAAACTGAAGAAAAATAAAGTTGTTTTTCTTAAAAGAAGAAGTGTGCCTTTATTTGTATTCAGACACCATCAGCTCTTTCTCTGGGGACAGATAGGATTTTTCATCATAAGTCCTTCATAGTTGTCTTCCATAACTGTATTGCTCAGAATAGCTAGGTCATTCACAGTTGATTATATTATTGTACAAAATATTTATAGCAGTTCATTTTGTGATGGCAAAGAACTGGAAATTGAGTGGATACCCACAAATTGGAAAATGACTAAGTTGTGGTATATGAATGTAATGGAAAACTATTGTTCCATAAGAAATGATGAGCAGGCAGACTTCAGAAAACCCTGGAAAGACTTATATGAACCGATGCTGACTGAGGGAAACAGAACCGGGAGAACACTGTACACAGTTATAGCCACATTTTGAAACAATTGACTTTGATAGACTTAGCTCTTCTCAGCAATGGAAGGTCCTGACAACTCCAAAAGGCTCGTGATGGAAAATGGTATACACATGCATTGGGATTTAGATTATTTTGATCCCTTCTTTTCTAAGAAAATGCTCAAGTTTATAATGAAATTAAAATATAAAGCCTGTAGCTCAATATAGCTCATAATACTTTTATTACTAAGCCTGTCACATAAAGCTTGTGTCTATTAGATGAACCTTAGATGGAGAAATATTTCATTCCTTAGTTAAAAAACAAAAACAAAAATAAATGTTCTTTGCTAATTATTACTTTTTGGTCATCATCTGAACCATCAGATTTCAACAATTTAAAAACCATTTGTTGACATAGAAACATCAACTTAACTAAAAATGGATTAAACTAATTAATCTAAAACATATTGTACTATTGAGTGTTTGATTTAGAGTAAATTGGAAGAAAAAAACATTTTTTCATGATCATTTTGTGTCTTTCATATAATGGAAATGTTTTCTTCAACTAATGGAGCCACATGTATTCTAAAAACTCAAATGATTGTATTGTATGAGTGCGCAAAGATTTTCCATTAAGCAAAATGTTACTTCCCCTGCAGTGTTTCTGAGATCTCACTTTTCTGTATATTGCTTATATTTGAAATTTGCTAAAGCCCAATAATCTAGTATGCAGGAAATAGACATTTTAGCAGCCAATTTCTATTTTTAAAAAATGAGAATGACCCGATAGTGATCCAAATCACCTTCTTGGACTGAATCAAAACCCTTACTGATTCTACCACAGTTCAAAATTTTCTACTGGTTAAGACATAGCTTTTGCGCTATGTCTACAAAGACAATCAAGTTTGGATTAATTTTGACCAAAAGTGAAAGTCTGGGTCCTCTTTGCTCTACATAAGGTCAGTACCTAGTTTATTTAAATGGTTGATTTTTTTTCTTCATCCTTCAATAAGTTGTTTTGGCACCACATACACAAAGAATAAGTAACAAGAATGTTATACCTATTTATATGCAAAAGCTCAACATAATCCTTCTTCATAGTTACATTAGAAAAAGCTAAAGGCTGATTAACCTGGAAGACTTACTTAACCAAAACCAGAGATGTAAAAGACCAGAGTGACTTTTCTGTTATCCTTATTTTCTTAAATATTTAAAATAAATAAATAAAGGCATTACAGTTCTCTCCGGGGGACTTAAAGATGTCTTTCCAGGAAAAAAAAATTCCACCTACATAGCATGATGAGAAAGAACTTTTATTCTACAATTCAATGCCAACCTTTCCACTCAGCCCTTAATGTAGCTCCCAATAAATGCTACTGTACCTAGCAGGTGGCCTGAGGGGTGTCTGTCAGCAATTTTGTCAAGTACCATAGGAACATTAGAACTATTCATACAATTTCTAAAACTGGGAATATTTCCACATTGCTTTGTAACTTTATTTGTAATATAAATAGCAATGACCTTTTTGAATGCAGAAAAAACATAATTTAAGTGCTTTTACATACTCTTTGGAATAATCAAATGAACAAAGAATAATGTTGTCTAATAAGGCATTGATGATTGTTTAAATATGATTGAGGCCAGCATTTTTTTAAACCAATCCACAAAGAGGATTTCCTTTCCCACCTCCTCCTATTTTCAAATTGTATAGAGAGGCCAATTCTAAGATGTGAGGTTACATGATGTAGTAGACAGAATAATAGCCCAGAGTCAGAAAGATTTTAGTTCCACTTATACACACTGGCTTTGTGATCCTGAGCAAGTTATTACCCTCTATGTTCTATAAATTTTTGTGTTCAACACAACTCTCTAAATCTACAAGTTACAAAAAAAATATTCTATTCTTTTAGCTGGAATTTCCTCACTAGATAGTTGTTTTTAATATTAAAAAAATCAAAAGTCTACTCCCTATCCCCATACAATGATGAGGCAGTGAAAATCAGAAATTCAGGAAACTTTTGCAATAGTGGGAAGAAATATCATTTTAAAAAACAGCTATTTTATAAAATTTGTTTCTATTCATAGGTAAAGAATCCTGAGCTAAAGTGAATTGTTGAGATAATTGCTTTTTTTAAAAACTTGTTGACTCAACTACCAATAAAATAAAATAAAAATAAGTACGGAGAACAGTGTAATTGACAATTCATTCAGAAGAAAATGACAATACATTCAGAGGAAGATGGTGAGGGAATTTGATATCATGACGTGTAAGGAACTAGTAAAGTCTATCTAGAAGAAGAGAAGATATCCATGATATCCTCTAAGTTCCATATCTTTTACAAACTTATTAAGTGTACTTTATGTCTCTCTACTAAGTTATTGATAAAAATGTCAGATTTATTACAGCTTAGCTTTTAGTTCATGATGGTTAAAAAAATGACTGTTTGTGTCTTCTTCAAGCACTAAAATATAATTGGATCATTCTGACCCCAACCCCTCCCCCGCTACTACAGAGTATTATTGCTTTTTATGGGGTCTGTGAGATCAATACAAATTTACAAAATAATACTAAGACCATTTAATTAATATGTTAAGCATCAGTAGACATATTCCATCTAAACAAAAGTTCTTTGGGGTAAGAGAGAGAAATTAATAACTTTTAAGAGCATAATAGGGTCCTGAGACCGAAACCTTTGAGAATCATTGGACTAAATAATGTGGCAATCAAGGAGAATATGATTTTGCGATAGTTAATCAGGAAGCTATATTTTAGAGCTATTCATTTCAGATAAATGAAATAAATGTTTTTATTTTGTTTTATTTTAAACAGAGTTTGAATACTCATAAGGGGCAAAAAAGGTAGAAGCAGCTGAGGCTACCCATAGCCATACCCTGTCTTTCTTGCCAAAACTTTTTCATGGCCACTGTGCAGATTGAGAGTTGACATAAAATGTGATGAGATGCAAGGCTGTCTTTTGACTGCAAAGGTCAGTCAGCAGCTGTCCCAGTTTCTCAGGATCCTTGCTGACAGACTACGTTTTCCATTCCCATTCTATTATTAATTATTTATATAATACTCATTACCCACTGCACCTAAGGGCTGTACCTACCAGCTCATTTTAATGGGAGAGAAAAGAAAAGCAGCAGGTCATGAGCATGACTACTCAGGAGAAGAGAATAAGGATTTTAAGAGATTTTAAAAGTGTGTAGCAGCAAAGAAAAGAAACTAAGAGAAGAGGAAGTTAAGTGTGAGGAAAGAGACAAGTTGAAAATGAGAGAGAAGGTAGAACATTATAATAGTAGGTATTCCTGAGTATAAAAGTATTCAATAGATCTGTATCAGCACACAGACAGATACTACAAGGTTCCTGTTATAAGAGGAAATGCGTTGTAATTTTCATAGGGTTATAAAGTATCAAAGGTGGAAAGACCCTATGTGACCCTCTAGTTCAACACTCTCATGTGATAAAGAAACTTCAGTCCAGAGATCGATGTTACTTACCCAAAGTCATGCAGCTAGCTCACTGTCACTTTCATGACCAGAGTCATTGAACTTGTTTCCTAGAATAGTGTCTAAGACTGAGAAGATCCAATATCAGCACATCCCCAAGCAATCACTTCACTGTCATACATTGATTCATTCAGCAAATATTTATTCATGCCTTACTCTGTGGAAGGGACAGCAATAATCAGCACCATGACAATCTGAAGTTGGGGGACTTTTCCTCAAGAATAACTTACAATTTCACAGGGATGCTTGAATAAGCATTAAAAAAATATAGTATGTGACAAGTGCCATGAGATTGGTACTCTAGGAGTTGGATGAAGAAAGATTGTTTCTTGCTGAGGACATAAGGAAGGACATTTGAGCTGTCTATGAAAGACTGAGAAGAAATGGAATAAGTTAAAATGGAGAGGTGAGGTCATTCCAAGTGAAGAGAACATCATGAGGAAAGGCACAGAGAAGAGAAAGGACAAAGTATGTCCAGGGAATAGTAAGCAATCATTTTTTTGTTCTAATACAGGCTACATATAGTCCAACACATATACATACACACACATATATATATATATACACACATATATTCACATATATGTATGTGTATACACATGCACACACACATATATGTATATACACATATATATACATATGTATGTATATATATACATATACATATATATATATATATATATACACACACACACATATAGTCCCATTCTAATTGAAGCCTCTGTGACTGCTAAAATAGTTTTAGGAAGGAAGGAAAGTGTCACTTTAACTCAGGTCTTGGTCTTATATTGCTAATGTGTAAAGAAGAGGACCTTAAGGTTTGCAACATCTCACAATAACCCTATAAGTACTGTTATTAACTCTAGTTTACAGATGAAGGAACAAAGTGAGAAGTTTTAAGTGACTTACCCAGAGTTAAATTTCAGAAGCAGGATTTCAACTCAGGTCTTCCCAACTGCAAGTGTCTACTCTACCGATTAACTGTCTCTGTATCTAGATGTATCTAAGTTTGGGTATGGATATAAGCAGTTCGAATTACATTTACCATTTTTTTTTGCTTTGGTTTCCGATTGTACTTCAACTCATTTTTCTCCTTTGTTTATTCTCTAAAATAAAATGAAATCAGTCTTGGAAAGTTGACCAAAATATGCATCTTAATGGATCTAGGGAAAATAACAGGAGGACAAAGAATTCTGCTTTATAGGAACCCCAGAAATTTAGATCAACTCTGAGTCCTGCCTGGAAGTCACCTACCACATGAACACAAAATAGGTCCCTAGAGTTTCTATTCAACCAGTAAGTATCTCTTTGCTTTTTTTCCCTCATATCTCATTGCAAATAAGAATTTAGCAAGTTAAAAATCTTATTTTATTACATTCATTCAGAAGTGGCCTTAGAACTGACTGGGTCTCTAACTTAGTCAGTCACAAACACTTATGTCCAACCTGGACAGCTAATCCAACACACAAGTTACTACTTGTAAAAAGAAATGGCATGGATAATAGATGTAGTGGATGGATAAACTAGGTTAACTCAGAGTGACTGGTGGTAGAGTAGTCAGTATTCTCTTCTACCACAGACAATGGAAACCTACAGAAAAAGAGTCCTTAACCTATGGCCCATGATTAAAAATACATATATTTTGATTACTATTTCAATATGATTGGTTGGTATCCTTTGTAATCCTTGGTTTCTTATTTTATTTATGTAACCCAAAAAATGCTACTCTGAAAAGTGGTTCACTCAGCTGCCAAAGGGTTCCATAACCTAGAAAAGGTTAAGAACATCTGATGTAAATGGTGCAGTGTCGATGGCCTCAATCTGTAGCATCTAACACAGCCCACGTAGCTTTCACATTATGCTATGGAAACCAAGCTACTTTGAAAGACATTCTTTTTTATCCAAAAAAAATGGAAGATCATAAGATGATAGAGTTGAAAGAAACTTTAGAGATCATCTCTAGACCAATATGCTCATTTTACAGATGAGGAAATTAAGTCACAGAATGTTGGAATGATTTGCTCTAGGTCACCCAAGTAGCAAGTAAAGTCAACTGGTAAGTTAAGGTAAGATTTGACATCTCATTCTTCTACTCCAAGTCTAAGGTTTTTCCATATGATTTCTTGAAGTAGAAGAAATGGTAGAACTAAGTGATAGTATGTTAACCAATTTATTTAATATTTGAGAAATGGAATAAAAATGCCACAGTATAACATATGGAAGAGTAAATTCTCTGAAGCTTATACTGGAAGATGAAATCCCCTCTAAAAATTCATCTTGTAACAAATCAGTTAAAATAGGGGTTCTCTATCATGCTTATCTTACATTTTGTTGTTCATTCCTGTCTTGATTCTTTGTGACTGCATTTGGAGTTTTCTTGGCAAAGATACTGGAGTGGTTTGCCATTTCCTTCTCTAGCTCATTTTTCGGAGAAGGACTTGATGCAAAAAGCCCAGGGTCACACAGTTAGAAAGTGTCTGATGGCAGAATTGAACATAGGAAGATTTCTTCCTGACTTCAGGCCCACACACTCTATCCATTGTACCACCTAACTGCCCTTTATCTTATATACCCTCTTCCTTTCAGCTCATGCCTTTTCAGAAATGCAAGGGGAAGAATTAAACTCCTCCAGGTGTATGAAACCAGATTATTTACCTATTTGGCTTTTGTGTATATCATCATCATCATCATCTTCATCTTCTTCTTCCTCTCTCTCTCTCTCTCTCTCACACACACACACACACACACACACACACACACACACACACACTCCAAACACATGCACACACAGAGACATCGAGTGCTTCCTTTAAAAGTTTCTTTCATGCTGAGATGTCACGGGAAGAGGATATCTAAAAAATGCCTTCGTGCTTCTGGATAATACATTTAACAATTCTGCTTTCATGAATTAGGTCACCTTTGTCAAATGAAGCCATCATTTAAAACCCTCAATGTTCAAACTTGCCTTCACCAATTTAATTCCAAGAGTACAACATAAATTGCTGTTCCTGTTGAATCAGCCTCTTGGCAGTTGAACAAACTCTCCCAATCTGTGTCCTTTTCAGTGTTTGCCCTCAGCAGAAGTTCCTCAGGTCTGAGCTATTACAAAGTAGAAGTAATCTGTAACCATCAGTTCTGGGGAGGGGCTTGGGGGTCCCCTATAACCTATTAAATTTTTTAAAAGATGGGATTTCTTTGGGCATGCACAAATTGGAGATTGAAAACTTATCTATGTGAATCCTGCCAACTTTTTTCAATAAATATATAAAGTAATTTAAAGTTCCATAAATAGTTATTGTGTGTTACCTTTATTGTGTGATGGAACTTCAGGAAACTGTAAAGTGTTTCAGAGAGTTCAGGTTTAAATTTGATTTAATAGTATTTCTCAGAATAAGGTCTTTTCGAAGCAGCAAAATCCAATCTCTTTATCTTAGAACAGACGTATTCCCCATTTCTCAATCTGGTCCTTCCCTTCTCCCAGAGGAATGCATGTGTTTCAGAAGCAATAGACATAAGTGGTCACACCCTATTTCTTTATTCTATCTTCTTGTTGCTTAGCCATTAATGGCAAAGGTGCCTAGTTTAACAAAACATTTTCCTAATAAAGAACAATAAGATTATCTAGAAATAGTTTACATTGAGTATGTGTGTGAGGTTGCAGGATGACAGAAAACATATTTACATCATGGAAGAATTGAAGCATTGTGACCTAGACCTAATCTTCTATGAAACATGAAAACCATTGGAATTCAAGCAATGCAGAAAGTTTTCTTGGAAGGCAAAATCTTTCCACCATTAGAATTAAACATAACAATGCAGTGTTTTGATCCTAAGGCACAAGACTCTAATTAGTCTTAATGGGCAAACAGGCTTGGGTGGATGGCCCTCGACTCCAATTTTATGTATGTTTTATGTTGCTAGTTTTCAGCTACTTTTGCTACCATTTTCAAAAAATCATTAATCTTCACAAAAAACATGTTATTCTGATTACATATTTGTTTGAACAAAAGTCTGCATAATACAACACAGGAGGATGTTGGAAGTCCAATGTAGCTAGCATAACAGGTTGAGAAGACGGTAGCAGGCCAGCCACAGGGAGCAAGGTCCTTAGCCTCAGGGAATGTTGCCTTCTACATATTTATATAACTTTTTTTTAATCATGAGTCAGAAAGTCATACTTATTTTAAATTAAAATTTGCTAATTTTCCAAAGTAGTGTATAGTCAAGTTAATGGGAAAGATTTTAATACTTGAATTTCTATATTAAAAGATAATATACATCAGAGTTCAGCAAGTTTCAGCCCTAGACACTTGACAGTTTTTCATAAGGCCCACAAACTAAGAATGATTTTTTATTACAAATTTAAAATGCTATTGTAATTAATTTTTTATAAAGTTATAGTTTGCAGGTTTTTGTATTTAAAATGCAAAACAGATTCCATGGGCTTTCATTTGCAGATACCAAATACACACACACACACACTCACACACACACACACACACACACACAAAACCATACACACATTTATATGTATATATTATGCACATACACAAATACATATATACATATAAATACATATACATATGTATACACGCACACACACACATATACACAGTACCTTTCTGTGCCTGAGTTTCGACTGTCTGACCTTCATATTCTCTCTTCATGGAATTGGTGCTTTGGGCAATTGTTTATCTAGTGACAGAGATGAAGTCATAGCCAAATAAAATGTGATTGATACATTTCAAAATTAACAGAACTACTTTTATGCCGTACCTCTTCAAGCTTGAAGTATTCTTTATATTTACTCCAACGATAGCAAGAAAAGCAGTTACTGGGTTACCAAGCATGTATTTTCCAGAACTGAGTCCTTGATGTCATGCTAGTCACCACACAATCCACCATCTGTGTCTCCTCGTCAACCTCTAGAGGAGCACTTAAGTGCCCACACTCTTTAGGACAAGACAGCTCCCTTAGTTTGAATGGTGATAAAAAAAAGTCTCAGTGGGAAGGAAAGATTATAGCTATTTGAATTTATAAATTATAATTAGCAAATTATAGCTCTAATTTTTAATACTTAATATTATTAATGATAATATATCATATATCATAATTTGGAAAGGATTTCAAAACATGACTTATTTGTTATGTGATGATAGAGCTTGCCTTCCTTGCTCATGTGTCTAGGCCAGGGATGGGGATCTATCCCACAAGGAGATTTTTTCTGTGAAGTTTGGATTCAGTCAAAGAGCTACACTTGAGGACCTAGAGGGCCATGTGTGCCCTCAAGGCTACAGGTTCCCCACCCCTGGTATGGGTCACTTATCTCAGAATAATGTGATTTTATAATTAATAAAATATTAAATGAGAGAGTGGCATGGATATGTGACCCTCTCTTCTGGAAGGCCATGCCATTAGATGTCCCATTTTAGAACAGGTGGGATACTTCATTTTGGAAGAGTTTTGACTAAGAGACATAGGGTAGGCTGAATACTCGTTGTCAGGGGGCCAGTCTAACTGAGGTTGGAGAGCTTCTTCTCCAGTTAAGCATCAGGTCGATTCATTTTTCGGCCCCTGAAACTGGATATCCATATACTGAGGTACTGCAATCTGCATTAATGGAGAGGGTAGCCACTCATGAAATCAAAGATCTTTACAATGCCGAAGTTTAGAATTTTAGAGCTGGAGGCAATCACAAAGGTCATACAGATGAAACCCTCATTTTACAGATAAGGGAACTGCTGTTCAGACAGACAGGGCTAGGTCTAATACTACTTGGTGTATAGGAGAGAACACAGGAATTAAATGACAAGAGGCAGTTTCAAAATCTGACTCTATACCTTGTTGGCTCTGTTATTGTGAGCAAGATGATTCATCACTCTCAGCTTTAATTTCTCCAGATTTAAAGTAAGGATAAAATATTTGGGCTACAAACTTCCTACTGCTTCTCTATTGTTTCTGGAGGACCAATGACATCATAGGTTGATGTCTTGATTTAAGTGTGAATTGAATTCAACTAAGGCAGAGTTGCACAAAGGCATCATCCTCACTCTCTCTTCCACAGTCACCAAAATTCAGTGTCAAGACAAAGTCAGGACAACTGGTGATGGCTCTGGATACAGTGGATGACCTTGGCATCTTCAATGTCTAACCAATATCTGACTATTCCACAGCACCTGATTCAGCTGCCTTCATGGTCACTGGAACAAGTCAGCATCTGCCCATTTCACTTTGGGGAATTTTTCACATTCTTGGAGTAGACATGGAGTAGACCCTAACTCTCACCTGTGGCTCCAAAAAGCATGAACAGTGGTCACGCTCAGTAAAACGGTCTCAGCAGACAGGCTAAACCTGGTTGAGGGAAACCAACAAGTCTCAAACCCAGCAGTGAGTTAGGAAAACTATCCTCCTTGGAGTGTTTGAAGATTATTTGTAAAATATTAATATTAGAAATTAATACTTCTAAGAAGGAATGCTTCAGTGGAATTGAAATTACTTACAATTTGTGAAGACTATTCCAGTAGGATCACTAGCACTGCCACACCCTATAAGTTAAAAAAAGCAGCAAATAAAGATCAGTCATTGACTAATGTATCTATTATGGACCAGGATAGCAAAGCACAGAAAACCTCATCACAATTAGGTTGACTACTAGAATACTAATTGTTTGGCCACTGCAATACTTGAAGACAGTATGCTATCAATCTGTCAGTGGTTACAGTGCCCTACAAAGGGTTCTACATTAAGTGGAATGGACCATTAACTATTTTAATAAAAATATACTCTGTGACACCAAGGTTTAAAAAAACAGCCATTAGGGAGATAAAGGTAGCATCTTGGCTCAGAAGTAATGATAGAAGGAAGGGAAAATGGGTTAACTTATAGGATCAGAGCGGCAAAGATTGAAAGCTAGAAGGAATCTCAGAGACCACCACTTCCAACCCTCTCATTTTGCAGATGAGGAAAATAAAGCTGAGTGAGGTTGAATAACTTGCCCAACATTACACAATTAATAAGAGTCTGAGACCAAATTTGAACTAAGGTCCATAGATTGAAGATGATGGTGATAACAGTGATTTTGACCATACCTGGAATTTATCAATATAGGGAGATCTCCATGAGGGACCCCTTCAACCTCAAAGATCAGCATTCATTGTGTCACTTATAAATTCTTGTGGAGTTGATGAGTGAGTTGCCTGGGATCACACAGACAATATATGCCTGATGTAGAACCTGGGTGCATGTCTTCCTGGTTCAGAGGCCAACTCTCTCTCCACTGCATATCCTGCCAATATACTACCAATAAAACTTAGGCCATGTGCTTTGCCCCATTCAGCAGCTTTTCCACTGGACCATGCTGAAACAGCTGTCCCAAAACTTGGACTGTTAGCAAGTTCTTCCTTATTTCAAACCTGCCTGCTTCTTGACACAATTAAATCCTATTTTGTTGTCTTCTTTGCTTAGGGTAGATGAAGATCGATAAAGGTCAAACAGGAAAGTTTTAGTTTTCTGTGCATAAAAATTCCAGCGTTTAAAAGCCATTCTCTAATTTTCTTAAATTAGATTAAATTAAATTAAAAGCCATTCTCTAATATTCTCTAATACTAGAGAGTAGAAAAGGGGATTTTGATATGTGTCCTAAAATTTAAAATAAATAATTTTAGTCTGATTGCAAGTTATAAGGAATAATGTGACAAATAAAATAGGACTAGTATCCACAGTTTTCCCCCATGCCTATCCCACCTAGGTTTATCTATTCAATGAGCCTTAGATATTGTGAGATTTAGTGCAAGTTCAATCTCATTGTCCTAATAATAGTTGATATCTAATGGATCCCTTAATGTTCCCCCTTTCCAGCCTACAACTATTCTGATTAAGATGTAGGGAAGGGGAAAAAAGAGAACAAACAAAAACATTTTTCCTCAATTCAGCCAAGACTAGTTTAGGTATTTCTTTTACATACATAAACACACATATACATATATATAATATATGTATCATATGCATATATGATATACTTTTACATTGTCTTTGTTTCCAAAAATCCCTCCCAACTCACCTATTCAGCAAGTAATTTTCCATAATAAAAAATAAAAAAAGAATGATAAGAAAACGCTGGTCAACCAGACTAACCAATATAACAATCGAGTCTGACAGTATATATAACATTTCACATCCATAGTAAACTTCCCTACAAAAAAGGGAAGCATCGTTTGTTCAAATCTTTTCTACATCAGAGCTTAAATGTTTTAATCAAACATAGCTCAGTTTCTCATTTTGTTCTTTTGATTTTCATTGACGTAATTGTATGTGTGCTTCCCTTCCCCTCTCTAGGAAGCTAATTTCATCTAGTATGAAGAGCATTGAACTTGGTATCCAATGACCTGTGTTCAATTCCTGACTTCACCACTTGCCAGCCATATGAACTAGGGCAAGTCATTTGACCTCCTTGGGCTTCAGTTTCTTCATTTGAAAAATGAGGCCCATCAAACAAAATGAACTTGAGGTTCTTGTAGGCTCTAGATGCGCTGAGTATTTGCCATTTTGAAAGAGAATCCCAGGCACAGGACAAATAACCACTAAAGATTAAATTTCAAGGAGTGGAAAGGCACAAAAACCTTCATAGTAATTGTTTTTCTAGAGATCCATAGGTGATATTCCCTCTATCACAAACTCCATAGACTCATAAGGCTAGTTCTGGTAAAAAATTTCTTATCTCAATAAATTACCTCCGCATGGAAGGTAAACTCATTTTCAAAGCAAAAACTATGGTTTCAAAATGCCCGGTAGTTTATACATTTCTCAGAGGTAAGTGATCTATATGGGGCATGCTTTTCATTCTGTTCCATAATTAAGCCATCTCAATGGCATACTCCCTCCCTGAGTCAATGCTGCCAAATCCGAATAACTGTTGCACCATGCAGCTAAATCAATTAAGTCTCGAGGAAAATAACGACAATGAAGAATAAGCTTTGGACTCTCCTGGAGCTGTCTTTAATGAAGATATGATACATATTGCTCTTCTTAAGGTGCACAATTTTACTAGACAACCCCATACAAAAAATTACAAAATGTTGCCAGAGGCCCATTCCCTAATTGTCAAGACAGATCCTGTGCTTTGCATTCACCATTGATATTACTGGTCTTCTTTCTAAGTGGAATGTAGTCGTTCTACAGAACGATCCTATTTCATTAAATGTCACTATTCAGAGGAAAGGAGTATTTACTTTTATCATTCTTTAATTCTAACAGGTTTTGTTCTTCCTAAGATTTTGACATTACTGATAAAAATCAATGGGAATTCATTTCCTTTCATAGCCTCAAGTGCTGTGGGATTTATCTAATGGAATACCTAATCAACCAACATGAAATCAAGTAAGGTAGAAGAAAATATTACAAGTCAGCATTTATCATAAACTTTAATATTATCTAAATTATATCAGCATATAAAGGTGTATGTTGAATGTCATTCATTGTCCATTCAAGTAATATTGACATGGATACTTCTGAATATGTATAGTGCTGAGAGGTCTGCTTCAAGCTTAATATGATCATATAGGGAGATTTTCTTTTGAATCTACAATTATATTTGATGAATAAAATGGGTAAAAATAAATAAGATTGGCAATTTTCATATATCTGCCTTCCACATTAAAGACAACAAGGTACCAACTATGATTATTTCCAAACAAACACATTAAGAAGTTTTAATTTCCATGGTAAGAAGGAAATACTAATTTGATAACTCCTTACAACCAGTGCAAATCTTAACCCATTTGTGACTTAATTGATGAGTCCTAGGAGTATCCTAAGGCTTGTAGATTTTATCACCCAAAGACATCTGGATAGAAAGTGTTAAAAGTCAATTGAACCTAGATCTTCCCGATACCAAGGCCCATACTCTATTCATGATTCAATGTAAATATTTCTGGAATCAGGCTTCAAAGCAAGCCTAGGGTAATTTGCTGATATGTCCAAGAAGATCCTTCACTGGTAAATACAATGAAGATGAAGAAACTGAGGCAAACAGAATTAAATACTTGCCTAGGGTCACACAGCTAATAAGTGTCTGAGGCTAGGTTTAAACTAAGGAAAACAAGTCTTCCTGACTCTGGGCTCAGCAATGCCACTACTAAGTCTGTATCTGAAAGAGATTTTAAAAAAAAGGAAAAGGACCTATGTGTACAAAAATATTTATAACAGCTCTTAGTGGAGACAAAGAATTAGAAATTGAGGGAATGTCCATCAATTGGGGAATGGCTGAACAAGTTGCTGAGAACATTGTACACATTAACACTAATACTTTATGATGATCTACCATAAATAACTTAGCTATTCTCAGCAATACAATGATCCAAGATAATCCTGTAGGATTTATGATGAAAAGTTCTATCCATCCCCAGAGAAAGAACTGGTAGAGTATGAATGCAGATCAAAGATACTTTTTCTTTGTTTTTCTTATTTTATTTTTTCTGTGTTTTTCCCACAAAATGACTTACATGGAAATGTTTTTTGCATGAGTACACATGTATAACTTATGTCAAATTGCTTGCCTTCTCAATGGGGAGGTGGGTAGGAAGGGAAAGAATTTGGAACTCATTTTTTAAAAAAAGAATGTTAAAAATATTACGTGTAATTAGGAAAAATAAAATATTAAATATTGTTAAAACGCAAAAAAATATGAAATTCTATACAGAACTAGGAAAATTTTGTCATGTATAAATACTATTTTAAAAACTTGAAAGCAAAGTTTGCCTTGAGTCATCCAAAATATTTTTAAATGACGTCTCTAAGTTTGTTTAAGACACTTTTCATTGCCTAGCACATAGTAGGGGTTTAATAAATGCTAATCAATTGACCGATTGATTTTTCCCTTCTCTACTCTACCCTTTCCCTTTCCCAATTGCCTTCAAGCTTCTCTTTTTGGATACTAAAGGGAAACTAATTTCTGACTAAGATTTATCATTTCCAAACGTCTATAGAACTTGTAAAAATGAAAATTAACACCCTACACACAAAAGATACAATTATTAAAAACATAAAAAATATAAAAATTAAATAATATCACTGTATAATGAAATTTCTCAATAGATTATCAATTCAAAAAGACAGCAATAACCTGTAGATTCTTCACTATTCTTTGCAATCTACCCTTGATTAAATATATATGTATATATATATATTTATATATATACATATATGTATTATATATTTGCCTTTGTCCAGGAACCAATGAATAGATTTCTATATCAAAGACTTCTTTCCAGTTAGTATTTGTTGACAGCCTTAGCAAAGACTCCAGCCATATCAGGCAGTAGGAGAAAAAAGATAAATAACATGATAAAAATATCTTCACTTCTAACCACATACAATAAAAATCAATCAGAATCTAGCAATGTGAGCTCATTTCAGTTCGCCCAAAACAGATCATCACAAGGTTGATCCAGTCAACTTCAGCATAAGTGATTTTTGAAGATATTAGAAAATAAAGGATAAAGCCTAGACAAGTGCCCATTAATACATATTGCTGCGGATGGAGTAGAATAGTTGCATTTTTAACCTTGAAATTACAGGGTTCATAGCAACTACATCTGCAAATCTAAAAATGATTGGGCTCTCAGCTCCTTTGGTTTAATGTCTGAACTACCCTGTACAAACTAGGGCAGACTTTTGATTTGCATCTAGATCTATTTGGATAAATAAGATCATTTGCTTCTTTAGATAAGACCAAAAATACTTTCGTTTTTCCTCAAATGCCTCATAATCAGAGGATACTTGAACTTTAAGATTTGAGGTTTTTATTAAATATAGCTGATTTGCCCATATCTTTATTAACAAGCCTATTCTCACGGTAAAATGAATGGAAACATTCGATATTAGGTAGAATGGGAGAAGGTCTAATTAAACCCTACACTTTGAGCAAAAAAAAAAAAGACCCAAGTCTGAGGGATGCTGGGTAACTTCCCCTATTTCACACACCAAAGAGAGTCAGAGATCATACTAGAGCACAGACGTCCTGGCTACTAGATCACTGTTGATTTTACCACACAATCCTATTTATATAAGGGAGAACATATAATGTTAGCTAGAAAATATTATAGGTAACTACAATAGCCAGAACATATTGTAGGTTAGCTAGAAAATATTATAGGTAATTCAGAAACAATATACTCAATAGATGAATTATTGTGTAGCCACAGAATACATTTGAAAAAATATAGATATTTATCCTAATCGTAGGATATTAGAATCAGAAAGGGTCTTATATATTGCTACATGGTGCTGAAGGTGTGACAGGAAGGAATGGGTTGGGAGAGAGGATAGCCCACTTTCTGTCTCTTACTCTTAATGAATTCAGTACTACCATTGCTTCTAGAAAGGATATATCAATTGACTGCCCTTTTGTTAAATTCCAGATCTTTATAACCCTCCAGATTAAAATCGCCTTTACTACCCATCATTCCTCTATATATGTTGTTTCCCTTATTAGAACATAAGCTCCTTGAAGACAGAAAAGGTGTCACTTTGGTATTTGTATCCCAAGTGCTTAGCATACGGTTTGACACAGTATAGGCACTCAAATTATTTTTCTTCATTCATTGACTAATTCATCAGGAAGTCAATAAGCATCAAGTCATCAAGAATTTAACAAGATTTGCTGTGAGTCAGATACTGTGCTAACTTCTGGGAATAGAAATAAAACCAGAAAGAAACACTACCCCTGCCCTCAAAAGTTTATATTTTAAAGAGAAAAGACAACATATAAAAAGAAGGTAAAAAATAAGGGTCCATGAGGAGGGGGAGAGAGAGGAAGATCTTGGAATAGGTCAGGGGGTGGGTACTCAACAGAAGTGTCAAAGAGAAAACTGAAAAGTCATGAGTGCAACCTGGAGAAGAATGAAGACATGGCTTACCTGGGCTCTCCACCTCAAAATTGGAGGTTGTGGGGGGAACTAGCCAATATGAAGGGTGGACAGTACTTCTAGCATGAGAAGCAGCAGTATTGATTTTGGTAAATTGGAAATTCGTAAATTTCCTGACAAGGTAAATCAAGACATGCCAGAGAAATTTCTAATACTGGATATTTTGGGAGGGCTTAACAGTTTACTAAAAATAATCGTTATCAGTATACTAAAAGAACCCACCCACTCACTGCTGAACTAGTACTTGTGGAAGTCTACCACCAATAACCTCCTTCACTCCTCCTAGTCATTCAGGCAACCAATATAAGCATGTAAGTGCTTAATATGTCAAGACACTGAGGGTTACAAAGTAAGCCAAAAAGACTATTAAGGAGCTAAGAAGCTACTTGGGAAAGCATTTCAGAGATAGGAGACAACCAGATTACATGCATGGAGAGAAAAGATGAGCTGTCATGGGTGAGCAAGAACAAGTAGGCCAGTTAGGCGGGTTTTAGATTATGTTGACAGGAGTCAAGTATAAGAGGCTTAGAACTATAGGAAGAGGCCATTTTGGGAAGAGCTGAGAATGCCAAAAATAACATTTTCTATCTGATCCTGGAGACAATAGAGAGCCACAGAAGACCAGCATTGAATGAGGGAGCAAAGGAAATTGGTGTAACCTGACCAGACTTGTACTTTAAGAAAATCATTTTGGATCTAAATGGATCATGGATCGGAGAGCAGAGAGAATTGTGATAGGGAGAAGAATTAAAATGTTATGATAACAGAGGAGGTCAGAGGTGATGAGGGCCTGGAGGTTCCAAGTTTGGGCATCTTGAGCAAAAAAAAGGCATTTTAATCAAAAGAGAACAAACCATTGTGCTATACTAAGCAGAATGATAAATAGATCATATAGCTCTACAATAAAAGATGGTCTCATGAACAAGATAATGAACAACTCCCATTTCCCCCTCTGCAGGCTACTATGACTCTCAATTTTATTAGTCTAGTTTGGATAGCCTGCTGATAACCCTGTTCCAATGACTATTCCTGCTGTTGAACTCAAGACTGTGAAGCATACCATCTTGTTTATACTTTGTTTTTGTCTCAAACTCCTAGCTCAGGCCCTAGGTGTACATGAAGTAACATAGACAGACAGACAGACAGACAGAGTACAATATCTACTCATTTATGGTGTATTATAATGAGCATCTACGTGACTACAATGATCGCTATTTTAGAAAAATTCAAGAGCTCTGCTTCTTAATCAGGTGCTTGAAGGGTCTTTCTGTGATTCTAATTCAAAGTCAGGATCCATATGAGACTTCCTGAGTGTTTCAAACATGCAACTCTAATATTTAATGTCTACTTATGCCAATGTTTGCCTATGGGCTAAAATCCAAAACAAGCACCCTTCATTGTATTGTATTTATTCTGGCAAAAATTCTCCCTATTCTGTGAAAAGTAAATTATGTCAAAGGCAGGAGAAATCTGACTGAAATCAACGACATGTTTCAAATGGACTCTGTCTCAACAAGGAACTTGACAGTAACTCTTCATATTCTCAAGACAGGATAACACAAGGCCATTGTAAGAAATATCAGAATGGTGCCAATTCATACTGGCTACAGTATTATTTCAAAGTGACTCGGGTTGGAGGAGTTTAACTCAGCTTTAGATACTTGACACCTTTCCAACTCCCTCAGCCTCCTCTTTCCTCTGATTAGAGGGCTGAAGGAAAGAATGCTAAAGTCCTCCCAAAGCTTCCCTTCATATAGGACTGAACCTGGACTCTCCAGCTAACGCTTAACTTTTCATCTGCATTTCTGCTTGATTTGAACTCTAAGGAACATAGTACTCCCGATGGCATGACTCTCCTTTTGATTTTAAGATCCTCAAGTGAAGAGAATTTCTTTTATCTTATCTGTAACACCAGTGCTTAGCACAAGTGTCTGGCACACAGTAGGTGCTTATTATTTTTTTTTCTTTTTATTTAGTATGTTTACTTTTCAGCATTGCTTTTCACAGGAGTTTGAATTACAAATTTTCTCCCCATTTCTACCCCCCCCACTCCAAGATGGTGTACATTCTGGTTGCCCTGTTCCCTAGTCAGCCCTCCCTTCTGTCACCCCACTCCCCTCTCATCCCTTTTTCTCTTCCTTTCTTGTAGGGCAAGATAAATTTCTGCACCCCATTGCCTGTGTATCTTATTTTCTAGTTGCATAAAAAAATTTTACTTTTGAACATCTATTTTTTAAAACTTTGAGTTCCAAATTCTCTCTCCTCTTCCCTTCCCACCCCCCTCCCTAAGAAGTTCAGCAATTCAACATGGGCTACATGTGTATAATTATGTATAACCCTTCCACAATACTCATGTTGTGAAAGACTAACTATATTTTGCTTCTTCCTAACCTATCCCCCGTTATTGAATTTTCTCCCTTGACCCTGTCCCTTTTCGAAAATGTTTGTTTTTGATTGCCTTCATCCCCATTTGCCCTCCCTTCCATCATCTCCCCTT
>CM053623.1:385968831-386017271 GCA_028646595.1 Phalanger gymnotis
AAAAAAAATCCGCTGATGAAATCAAGTCCCTTAAGAATAAGATTGGTGAAATGGCTATGGAGATTCAGAATCTAAATAGAGAAAATGGTATTTTTACAAGGTGGTCTTATATATGCCTTAAACACTGGCCTACCTCAAGGCAGGGAAATGGACTAGAAGATTGTTCTGTGAATCAGATGAGTTTTACATTGGTCCTGAGACAGTGATAAGAAATCCTCTACCTTTTCTTACTAAAACCAGGTAGTTCAAGAGATGGAAAAATGACATCAGAGATATAATCAGAATCTGTGAATTAAATGAATAAAATTTCCAAACTACAAGTAGGTGTTCAGCTTCATAAGTTCTCCCCAATTAGGGCATGCAGGTATTAATATCTTAAAAATAACATTCTTTTCATTTTAATAATAATAATAGCTAACTTTATATAGTGCTTACTATATACAAGGCACTGTGCTAAGTGCTTTATAATGATTATCTCACTTGATCCTCACAATGACCCTATGAGGTACAAATGTAACTCTGCATTTTCTTAATTGCTCAGTCCAGGAATGGACAGGACTGCGAAGTAGGTCAATGTATCTTTTGTGACCCTTGTCTCTGCTATATATATATATCCAGAATTGTCCCCTTTCCATGTAGACACAAAGAATCTTCCTATTTTTCCTCTCTTTCCCCACTAAAACATGAGCTCCAACATTTAACTCATAACAAAATAAAAATTAACAGTAAGAGCTCATTCAACAAGGAAAGATTTTTTTTATCAAAAAGTTTTGCATTTTAGCAGGGGTCTTTCCCACAGAATTTCACAGACTCAGTGAAGGATGGCCCTTTAGAAATTACTCTAATAAGAAAGCTGAGGCCCAAAGAGGTGAGATGACATGCCAAAGACAAGACAGTAACAATGTCTGAATGTGAACTTGAACCAAGGTCCTCTGCCTCGTAGCCCAAAACTCTTACCCTTTTAGGAAGAATTTATTCCTGCTCCACAACACTCCAATACTAAGGTTCTTAACCGGGCCTCTGTGAATTTCTTTTTTCTTTTTCTTTTTCTTTTTCTTTTAATGTTTTTATATTCAATGTAACTAGTTTCCAATGCAATGCTATTTAATTTTTCATGCATTATAAAACATTATTCTGAGGAGTCCCTACCCTTCACCAGAGTGTCAAAGAGACTTAGAACACACAGGAAAAAAAGATACAGAACTCCTGCTCCATATTCTTAAATACAAGATTAAATTCCATATTGAGATTCGAAGCATTATTCAGTGAATGAACTAAGACTTGGGTATTTAGAGGAATCTTCTCAGAGTTCTTGAAAGTGCTACCTTTCACACAGAAACATAACTAGTATAAGGCAAACAGGGATTTTTTATGGTGCTAACACATGGTAGGGGACCCCAGTTTCTCTTAGCATCCTCTTCTTTCTAAGGAAGGGCTCTTGACATAGCAATCACTATCTGCGTGGAACTAGCAATCTTTCTAGCTAGGGAGCACTTTTGCTCCCATCTACTGCAGATCTATGGGTCAGAATGCCCAATGTGACAATACTAATGGTTCATTGGATTATGCTTTGCAAAGCTACTCAATGTCCTCCAACCTTCCATCTACTTTGAATTTTGAAGGTGAAGGAGGTAGAGAGAGAGAGAGAAAGTGAGAGGCAGGCAGACAAACATACAGACAGACGCTATTTCCCCATCTAAGCCCACCTGTTGCATATGGGCTAGAAGAAAGGAAAAGAACAGACCTTCTGATAAAATAGCCATCTCTTCTCTTTCCTGTGCCCCTTTCTTCTCTTTCTCTTCTATTCAGCCATATATAAAAATCCCCAGACAGTTAGGTGGTGCAGTGAGTAGAGCACCAGCCCTGAAGTCAGGAGGACCTCAGTTCAAATGTGACCTCAGATGCTTGACACACTTACTAGCTGTGTGACCCTGGACAAGTCACTTAACCCCAATTGTCCTGCCTTCCCCCCTGCAAAACAAAACAAAACAAAAACATTAAAAATCCCAACTCCTTCAGCCCCCAAATAATTACCGGCATCCTCTTGACAGCCTTCCAGTAGGAGGGAGAGGCAGACAGTTAACTTGTTTCCAGTACAGGGCAATTCACAGTTGTTATTTCGTTATTATCACTACTATTCAAGGATAATTTCTGTGATTAGTCTATTGCTCCTCACTTACACATTGATTAAAGTTTAAAAATGTGTTCCATTTGAATAACATCCCCCACTCTCTAATGCATTGCAAATAGTCATCACATTGTGTAGGATTTGAATATATTTTAAAAGGAAAATATCTATGGAAGGTTAAAAAGGACCAAAAAATTCCCATGATAGAAGATTGGTTTTTTGCAAAATCTTTCCAGAAGTTTGCTCTCCTTTCTACAGGTAATTGGCAGGTTTTATTCTACCTTGAACAATATGAAGGCCATCAGTATGAAAGATGTTTAGATCAGCCAACTCTAAATAAATGACTGACAAATACCATAGTAATTGGATACTTAGTAGAATGCATGAAATGTTTTATCCAGATTTTATTGGCCTTTATTACAAAAAGGGAAAATATATTCATGGAAGCAATAAAGAGATATAACTCCATTCTTGGGCATGATGAAAAATAACTTGACGATTCCAGGGCCACAAACAAGAGATTAGGAGTAAATATTCTCCCTAAAAATCAAAATGAAATAGGCTAAAGTATAAGTTGTATTAGGAATTTATGTTTTACACATTGTGTTAGCTTGCTTTTACAAGTAATGACACTATATATTTGAATAATCCTTCTTTGCTCAATAAGCAGATTCTGAAACAAGGAAGATTAAGGAGGAACATACAAAAACATTGGTTGTTTTTAACACCTTGTTTTATACCAAATATCTTTTGGTGGTGTAAAACATACCGGAGTTTTAGATACAATCAATAAACAAGTCATGCTGGGGTTGACTGAATGAGTATACACATTGAAATCATAATTGATTGTTGCATAGATACTTAAAAGTTCTGAAAACACTTTGTATAAATATTTTAATCTCTCAACAACCAACTGAAGAAAAGTATACCTAAATCCATTTTACAAATAAAAACAGGCTAAAAGAGGGTAAGCCACTTGCCCATGGTAATACAGCTAGAGTCAGGGAAAAGATTCAAACCTAGTTACTCCTGGCTCAAAGCAGAATGCTGTTTACAAGGCCATACTAACCTAATATATAAGAATTCAGAATGAAACAATTTGCCTTTTTGTTTTGTTTTAATTTACATTATTGCTTCCTATGGATTATCACATTCATGTGTGATTTTATCTTTTCTACCACCCATTAAATTGGCCCATGTAAAAAAATACATATTTTTTAAATAGAGCGAAAAAGTGTAAATCAGAAAACAAAAACAAACCTTACCTACTAGTGGTGTTTGACAGTACATTCAATATTACACACTCATGTATCACATCTTCAGTGAAGGAGGGAAGGTCGGTTTTGTTTGATAAAGTGATATGTGTGTGATGTAAAAATTAGATATAGATAAATGACATAGAAATTACATAGATGTATAGGTGCATATGTGTATGTATATATGTATACATATATATGTATACATAATTCTTACATCACCTATATCATCTAATATATACCTCCATCATTCCCCATGGCAATTGTAACAATGAAAAAAATTAGAAGGAAATATTTTAGCAAATCAACCAATGCCAATAACCAAGATATTTTAGTAAATCTAACCAAGTCCAAAAATTATATACAGTGTCCTCCCCCATAATTGCTCACCTTTGTAAATAAGGAAAGGAGGTTCATTTCTCAATTACATTCCAGGACCAAGCCATTTTTTAAAATTGTTTTTTGGCAGGGCAATTGGGGTTAAGTGACTTGCCCAAGGTCACACAGCTAGCACATGTCAAGTGTCTGGGGTCAAATTTGAACTCAGGTCCTCCTGACTCCAAGGCTGGTGCTCTACAAACTGTGCCACCTAGCTGCCCCCGAAGCCATTTTTTTAAATGACTTACTTTTAAGGTGTGTAAAACTGTACCCACTTCAAATCATATGTAACTATTTCCCCTTGACTTTAAAAAAGGGAAAAAAAAAGTAATGGAGAAACTGAAAACTTAACCATCCTGTCTAACAATGGGCTAAGTTACAGAATGGCTTGACTAGTTGTAGAGGGTTCTGTCCTCTCTGTTTAAACTGAACTAGTGAAAGGCATAAAACAAGTAAGAATCAAAGAGCCTCAAAAAGTGGATTGAACATTATCTGGCCCAGTTTCTTCCCAAGAGTCAGTATGACCCTCCTGTGGCCCAAACCTCAGGAAGAAGCCTCTTCATATCATCTTCTCTCTTTCAATTAAATTCCATGTTTTAACTCCAGCTCTAAGAAGTAGCCTCATTGAAAGTATGGCTGGATTTCCACTTCCCTATCATCTGTCTATATTTATATCTAAATAAGAAGCAAGTTGTGCATGGGGAGAAAGGCCTGTGAGAACATTTTCCGTATATGGTACCACTGTCCACAGTCAACTATGCAGTTCTGACTTTAATATTTTGATTAATCATACTGAGTGATGAGGCTCATCTCCCTTCCCTTGCAGCTCACAACCTACGTATTACTTCTCATCTTGTACAATTCTTTTCCATATCATTCTATACATCTTCCCCACAGGGAATCTAACCAATGTGTTTAGGGATTCCTGTACTAATACATGACACAGGAACAGAAACTGTTTGGCAGTTTCATTGCCCATATCCACTTCTAGGTCATAGTTCAAGGGCAGAGACGAGTACTTGTGTCCAAGAAAGGGGGGAAGCTGGAGAGCGGACCCCAGAGCGCCCTGAGAGCAGCCCCACCTCCACCACCGCGGCAGGCCTAATCACCATCACACCCTGGGAAGAGCCGCCGCTGCCACAGCAGGTCCCAGTCACCATCACCGCAACAATGAGCAGCGAGGCCAAGACCCAACAGCCACCCGCCGCCCCCGCCCTCAACACCGCCGCGATTCCAAGCCCGGCACCACCGGCTGCGGCAGAGGAAGCGATGGTCCCGGCGGCCTCACATTGGCCATCTGGGACAAGAAGGTCATCGCAACGAAGGTTTTGGGAATAGTAAAATAGTTCAATGTAAGAAACGGCTATGGTTTCATCAACAAGAATGACACCAAGGAAAATGTATTTGTACACCAGACTGCCATAAAGAAGAATAACCCCAGGAAGAACCTTGGCAGTGTAGGAGATGGAGAGACTGTGGAGTTTGATGTTGTTGAAGGAGAAAAGGGTGCGGGGGCAGCTAATGTTACCAGCCCTGGTTGTGTTCCAGTTCAAGGCAGTGAATATGCAGCCGACCGTAACCATTACAGACGCTATCCACATCGTAGGGGTCCTCCACGGAACTACCAGCAGAATTACCAGAATAGTGAGAGTAAAGAACGAGGGATCAGAGAGTGCTCCAGAAGGCCAGGCCAAACAACGCCGTCTCTACCGCAGGCGGCGGTTCCCACCTTACTACATGCGGAGACCCTACGGGCGTTGACCACAGTATTCCAACCCTCCTGTGCAGGGAGAAGTAATGGAGGGTGCTGACAACCAGGGTGCAGGAAAAAGGTAGACCAGTGAGACAGAATATGTATCAGGGTTATAGACCACGATTCCGCAGGGGCCCTCCTCATCAAAGACAGCCTACATCTAGAGGAAGGTAACGAAGAAGACAAAGAGAACCAACGAGATGAGACCCAGAGTCAGCAGCCACCTCAACGTCGGTACAGCCATAACTTCAATTACCGACGCAGACGCCCAGAGAACCCTAAACCACAAGATGGCAAAGAGACAAAAGCAGCCGAACCAACAGCTGAGAATATGTCCGCTCCCGAGGCTGAGCAGGGAGGGGCTGAGTAAATGCCGGCTTACCATCTCTACCATCATCCGGTTTAGTCATCATATAAGAAGAAAGAATATGAAACTCCAGCAATAATAAGAAATTAACAAAAGATTTGGAACGGAAGACCTAAGTGCTTGCTTTTTGCTGTTGACCAGATAACTAGAACTCTCTGCATTATCTATGCAGCATGGGGTTTTTATTATTTTTACCTAAAGAAGTCTCTTTTTGGGAATGACAAACGTTTTTTAAAAAGCTTGGTTTTCTCAATACACCTTTAAAGGCTCTTAAATTATTTCATATCTTGTCAAGTTGAGATTTTTAAGAACCTCATTTTTAGTTTGTATAAAAAGTACACCTGATTTTTTCAAAAATCCACAAACTGCAAGCACCTGTTAATAAATGTCTTTAAATAAAAAGACAGAGAGAGAGAGAGAGAGAGAGAGAGAGAGAGAGAGAGAGAAGGGGGAAGCTATGAGGGGCACTATTGCTTCCAGCCTTAAAGAATCAGGGGGCTTGAAGAATAGCATTGCTTTTGGTCACAGGGAACAGGGGCACTGCAGAGGAGTATTGATTGCAACCTCAAGGAATCAGGGGCACCTCCTGGGTAAGGACCAGAGAAGTAAAGCAGTGACCACACCACTCCCCTGATCAAACCAACTTGGAAGCACCAAAAATTTCTAGACTCCCAGAACCAGCCCTGAAAACAGTGATACAAAAAAGGTTGAAGCTTGAGATAGTGCCTCTCCCCATCCTCCCATGCCATAACGGGGCCAAAATTAAGAGTAAGCTTCAAATCAAAAAATAGAGGAAAATGGACAAACAACAACAACTTAGTCATGAAAAATTATGCTGGTGGCAGGGAAGATCAAGACACTGACTCAGAAGAAGACAATGAAGTCAAAATGGCTACAAGCAAAACCTCCAAAAAAATGTGAATTGGACACAAGTCTAACAAGAATTCCTGGAACAGCTAAAAGATGATTTTCAAAATAAAATAACAATGATAGAAGTAAAGAAATAAAAATAAAAGAAGGAAATTTTGGAAAGACAATTAACAGATTGGTAAAAGACACACAAAAAATACCAAAGAAAATAGTATCTTCATAAAAAGAGTTGACTAAATTGAAGAAGTACAAAAATTCATTTACAAAAATAACTCTTTAAAAGAGCAGAATTGATTGAATGGAAAAAGTTATAAAAGCTCATCGAAGAAAATAACTCCTTAAAAACTACATTAGGGGAGGCAGAGCCAGATGGAGGAGTAAAGGCAGAGACTCACCTGAGCTCTCCTCAGACTCCCTTCAAACACATTTAAATAATGACAAACAAATTCTGCAGTGACAGAAGCCACAAAAATATGGAGTGAAACAATTTTCCAGTCCCAGAAAACTTAGAAACTTGGCAGGAAAGGTCTATTGCACAAGAGTAAGAAAGGAGCATAGTTCAGTGCAGTCCATCATAGGCTGTGCCAATGCACAAGAAGCTCCTGAAAAGCAAGAGCAGGCCTTGGGTGACTTAATCAGTAGCAGCGATTTTGCTTTCCAGGCCTCTCAGCTCATAGATGCCAAAAACAACTTGGAAGGTCTGCAGGAAAGGTCTGTTGTACCTAAGTGAGAGTGGAGCACAGTCCACTACAGGCCACACCAGGACAGAACAGGCCCCAGCAAACCAGGAGCAGACCTGGAGAGTGACTGAATCAGCAGCAGTAGCAGTTGTTTCTGTAGTTCTCAGCCCACAGGTGGTAAGGGGGGTCAAACAACTAGTCAGAAGGACATTACATGGGTCTCTTTGCTGACACTGAGGCAATACTCCTTTGCTTTGCCCACATTTGGGTCTAGATTGCAATCCAAAGTGGCAGTCCTGGGGCAAGGAGGAGCACTAGCATACCAGAGCTTACAGCCTCAGTGGAGTGGGAACCCTCCTCACAGTTCCAAGGCAGAAAAGAGTATTTGTGGTCACTCATAGACCAGAGTACAAACCAGGAGAGTAGTAAACACATCTCCTTAGATTAGACCACCTTGGACCAACTGAAAACTTATAGGTCCCTAGAAGTATCTTTGAAAACAGTCACATAAGACCCCTGAAGCTTGGGTCAGTGTGCCCTCCACCCTGGAAGCAGAATGCAACTTTGACAAAGAGGTAAAAGTCAAGAAATAGGCTGGGAAAATGAGCAAAAAACAGAAAAAATTCTGACCATGTAGCAACAATCTACTAGTAGCTGCTGTAGGGGTGTAAGACCCATCAAGAACCAGCACACAGAAAGCTGCCATCACAGGTTCTTTGATCTGCTTTACGAAGGAAAGTAACTTTAAAGGGTTAATAATCTCAGTTTATTCAAACATACAAATATCATTCACAGTTCAGGGGGAAAAGATCAGCTCCCTCAACTTCAATGCAAATACAAACAGAAATTACAAACATCAACAGACCTTGTCTGATTCAAATCACAATTCATAGTTACCAGAGAAACACCAATATCTGAGTTGCAAAGCTGGGGGGCAGTTTGCAGCTTGCCCATAGTCTCAACATTCCTTCCATGAGTGTGCCCCAAAAGTCAAATGCTAAGGTCTCCTCAATTATATCCTGTTTGGAGCCCTGAGGGCTCTAACCTTACCCGGGCTGGGTGTGTGAAAGTTCCCCATTCCCAGTATCACATCATACACAAGTCAATGATTCCTGATTGTCGTAAGTCTGAGAAATAGCTGAGAAGTATTCCAAGACAAAGACAGCAAAAGGTTTCCCACTAATTGAAACAAAATCCAGGCACTTAATTAAAGGCACTTAAGAAAAGAACAGCAAAAAGTCTCACCTTAATCACTATTAGAGATCATAAAACATTACTATGGTGACAAGAAAAATTAAAACACACCTTCAGAAGAAGATAACAAAGTCAAAGCTCCCGCATCCAAAAAATTGGTCTCAGGCTAAGGAAGAGCTTGAAAAGTATTTTGAAAATCAATTAAGATGTATAGAGGAAAAATTGGGAAGAGAAATGAGAAAGATGCAATAAAAACACAACAAAAAAGAGTTTGGTAAAGGACACAAAAAAAATTACTGAAGAAAATAACACTTTAAAAAACAGACTAAGCCAAATGGTAAAAGAAGTACACAAAGCCCATGAGGAGAAGAATGCCTTAAAAGACAGAATAGGCCAAATGGAAAAAGAGGCACAAAAATTCATTGAATTAAAAAAAAACTCCTTTAGAAGTCGAATTGACCAATTGGAAAAGGAGGTACAAAAGCTCACTGAATAAAATTATTCCTTCAAATTAGAATTGAGCAAATGGAAGCTAACGACTTTATGAGAAATCAAGAAACAATAAAACAAAATCAAGAACAAGAAAATAGAAGACAATGTAAAATACCTCATTGGAAAAAAAATAACTGACCTGGAAAATAGATCCTAGAGAGATCATTTGAAAATTATTGGACCACCTGAAATACTTGATCAAATACTTCAAGAGGAAAATGTACATTTAACGAACTAGAGGAATTTCAAGCATTCCTGATGAAAAGACCAAAGATGAGTAAAAATTTGACTCTGTAATACAAATCTCCAGAGAAGTACAAAAAGGTAGAGCTGAAGGAAAAATCATAAGAGACTAAATAAGGTTAAACTGTTTATCTTTCTATGCCTTGCTGTTATACAGGGGGCTTGCATAGCCCAATGGAACTATGAGTATGCTGTGCAAGATTATCCAAGATAGACAAGTCATAGTGAAGAGTTCTAATAAAAAGTGGTCCATTGTAGAAGGAATAGCAAAGCACTCTCGTATCTTTGTTAAGAAATCCACGTGGTCAAACCATAAAAGATATGACACTAAAAGATGAACCCCTCTGGTCAGAAAGTGTCCAACTCATTGCTAGGGAAGAGTAGAAAACAACCACGAGTAACTTCAGGAAGTATGAAGCCATTGAGCCAACTCCAAAAGGAAGCTCAGCTGTGGATATGTCTGGTGAAGAAAGGAAAGTCTGATGCTGTAAAGATCGATATTGCATGGGGACCTGGAATATAAGATCTATGAACCAAGGTAAGCTGGATGTGGTCAAACATGAGATGAAAAGATTAAACATCAACATCTTGGGTGTCAGTTGATTCAAATGGACAGGAATGGGTGAATTTAATTTGGGTTATTACATATACTGTGTGCAAGAATCCCTTAGAAGAAATGGAATAACCTCCATAGTCAATAAAAGGGTGAGAAAGGGAGTACTGAGGTATAATCTCAAACATTACAGAATGATATCTGTTTAAACTCAAGGCAAACTGTTTAACATTATAGAATACAACTCTATATTCCAATCACTGATGCTGAAAAGGGTGAAGTTGCTCAGTTCTATGAACTCCAGAAACTGCTACTGCTTCAGTTGCCATGACCTAGTCTCACCACTGGAGTTGCATCTACATGGGCTCTGGGTTAGCTTCCTTCCCCATATCATAGATCTCTCTTTTCAACTTTTTATATTGTCTTGGTCTGGAAGAATGACTCATCCTGAACTTTTGGTGAGACTGCCACTAAAGGATTTGATTTGAGGCACTATTTTCAAGTTGTTTGGAGGGCAATGTTGGGGGAACTCAGCTAAATACTTTCAGTACTTGGCCATTGTGGTTCCCTATTCTTCCTTTTTTGAACCAGTTTAGATGAGAGTGAGTTTCAAGCATTGACAGCCTCCCCACCCACCCTTCATTGTAAAAGCTCTTTCTTGTATACCTCTTTTTGTGTAACATAATTTTCCCCATTCTTCCTTTCCATTACCCTTTTTCTCAAGGCATCCCTCATTCTTGCCCATTAATTTTCTTTACAACATTCCAACATTATCAACTTGTTCCTGTGTCTCTTTTCTATGTGAAATCCTTCTAACTACCCTAATAATGAAAAAGTTCTTAGAAGTTACATGTATCATCTTCTCAAACAGGAATGTAAATAGTTTAACCTTATTGAGTCCCTCACGATTTCTCTTTTATGACTTGAACTTATTCCAGCAGTTTTAAAGGTTTCAGTGCTTCCAAAGTTGTGTGATCTGGGGAGATGTCTGTCCTCTGGTCCTTATCCAAGAAGGGTCCCTTATCCCTTGGGAACTGCAATCAATATTGCTCCCCAGGATCCTTGCTTCTTTGGGACTTGAAGTTATATTGCTCCTCAGGGCTCCTTTTTCACTGGGATCTGAAATGATACTGCTCCTTAGGGAACCAACTCCCTTGGGACCAAAATTAATACTGTTCCTCAGTGATCTTGACCAATTTTGATTTAAAGTACTTTTGTTTGCCATTGAACTGTGACTAAGAAGTGGCATAGATAATGAGTTTGCCAAATTTCATCTGCTCCCGTATCCACTGCTTGAACAAAAGTCCTCTGTAGTGTCTGTCTGACTTACCATCTCTTGCTACTGCTTTTGTCATCATCATCTACTCCCACCACTGGTGTTGCATCCACATGGACCAGATCTGGAGTCGGGAGGATCTGAGTTCAAATCCGGCCTCAGACACTTGACACACAACACACTAGCTGTGGGATGTTGGGCAAGTCACTTAACCCCAATTGCCTTCCCTTTTCCCCTCCAAAAAAGGGGAGGGGGTGGGCATCACAGATTCCTTCCTCTGATCTCCTAAGTTGTCTTGGGCTGGAAGAATGTCTCATGCTAACTTTTAGTTGGCTCTGCCACTCTAGAATTTTCTTAGAGGTGTTACTTTGAAGTTGTTTAAAGAAGAATATTGGGAGACCTTGGCTAAGTGTTTGCTTACTCTTCCATGTTGGTTCTGCTGGGAGGTCAACAATAAGCATTTCTTTATCCAATTAAAAATTATCTAGATAGGGCAGCTTCTTCTGGATGATTATAGATTTTCATTTAGATAGAGGTATAGTAGTAAATGGTTAATGACTAGCTTTCTGAAGAAATATGTGCATTATACTTTTTTAGGTTTAGTCTACATTACTACCACTTTCTCCAATACTTTCTTCAACAAAATAATATAACAAGCCTTGATTTGTACCACTTGCCAATTCCCAAGTTGTAAATGCTCACACTGAATATGTAACCACCACCTGTCTTAATCCAGGCTATGCTGTCTCCAATATACCTTTGCATTTAGAAGACTTTACCATGTCCCAGAATTTGATGCAATCAATGTTACTGCAGTTAGGAGAACAAAGGACTTCAACTATAGGGAATTCCTCCTTGATTTGAACTCTACACTGGACGTTATACATAACAGAAGCATATACCATGGCTATGAAACTCTCTCGAAACAGCATTACTTTTTCTGTATGTGTTTAGACTTATCTATCTGTTCTTTCCATCTTTATTTTCCTTAGTGCCATTTCTACTTCCTCATGAAATACACAAGGGACTAGGTTAGAATCTAAATGAACTCTACTGCCACTGATGGAAACAATAGTTGGCTATAACACTGACAGAATGTTTTCATTTTTAATCTGTCTGTTTTCATCTCTCCAGTATTACGCTTAAATGATCTCATGATGATTTAACTCAACTGGGTCTCCAAAAATATTTCTACGGACTTGTATTTTTCTTTATACCACTTTTTCTAACTTTTTGAGATGATATAGCTCAGAATCTCCTAATGTCATGCTCAATAAGATATTAAAATGAGTTTATGCACTAAATCGGCATTTCCCTTGGCTATTACATTCCTTTACTTGGCAAAATATCAAGTGTTTAATGGTTATCGTGGTTTCTTAGCTTTTTTTGGTCCCCTTGTTTTGGCAAGTGATTTAGGTCAAATTTCCAGAAGCAATGCGAATGAACCTACGCATAGCTATTCCTTTTTTCATTTACCATTTTTCACTAGTTTAATTTGTACTTTCATTTTTGTCTTCTCACTTTTCTTTCTAATGAGCTGTGATTGATTTTAATCTATGCTTCAATAAATCAGTAGTCTTACTGTATGGAGACAGCTAATACCAAAATTTCATTTCCCATGTATTAAATTATGCTCAATTTTATTTTTTTTCTGATATCATTAGATGCCCATAATGTCCAGTACTCTAACTCTCCTTTAGAGAAAAGCATTCACAGGTGTTCATAGGTATGTGATTTCTATGTGATCCACATTTTCTAAAATATTGTTTGCTATCGATCCTGCTACATCAAAAAATATCAAAATCAATGTACATGTTTATTGGTAGGGTCTTATAAATTTCTGCATAGAATCTCCTGGTTCTAATCCCCTGTAATAGAGCTTGTTGTACGATATCACCATTATCTTATTAGTGGCTATTTTATAAATTCTTATAAAGAGTAAGGAACTATTAACTAAGTCCTATAAAAATAAAGTTATATTTCTGTTGCCTTTGAGCACACAATAAAGCCAAGTCTACCAACCTCTTTATTTTACTCTCCAAGGAGAACTTGTGAGACATTCTTTCATTTAACTACAACTTCTTTTTGCTCCCGGTTATAATCTTTAAGCAAGAATGTCATAATTAATATAGTTTTGTTCTTCTATAGTTCGTCTATTCTGTGATCCCCCAGCTGAGGAGTTGTTAACCTGGGGCCCATAGACTTTTTAAAAAAACATTTCAATAACTGTATTTCAAAATAATTGTCTTTCTTCACAATCCTATGTGTTTTGTTTTTTCTATTTAGAAACGTTATTTTGGCAAGAGGTCCAGAAGTATCAACAAACAATTAAAGAGGTGATAAAACACAGAAATGGGTTAAGAACCCCCTCAGTAGAAGGATCTTACATTTAAAAGAACACAAGTTAAGTGAATGTTTATGGGATGTCTAAAATCTGTGAAATAATCAGTATGCTGTTACTCTTTTTCTGCTAATGTCACTATAGAAGCAAAAGCTATATGCATAGGCTTGAAGCTAAATTTCTGTTATAACTCAAGGGTTGGCAGAGCCAAAAATCTCGTCACCAAGAGGACAGTCTTCTCATAAGCCTCCCTATATTTAGCCAGAATTGTCCTTAGAAAACAGATTTAGCCTATTACTGAGACCATAGCTGAAGCCTTTCCATCATCATAGAAACTACCCAAAGTGCTCCTGGCAAAGACTTTGTGAAAGTAGGGTCACACCTCCACACTGTAAGGAAAGTTTGCTATGTACACTTTAATCTAATTTTTAAATATACTGTTAAAATAACTACGGTTTTGAAACATAGTATTAAGCAAGATAAGCCCTTGGGCTTATAAAATGAATACTGCCAACCACAAACGTTATGAGCTGGGGAACAGACCTAACAGTTTTCTGAAGAATAGACCTAACAGTTTTCTGAGAACCACAGAAAACTTGACCTTTCCTCTAAGCTGGTGTTGAATGGTGTAGGTTATTTTTTCTGCCACTTCAGCTATGTCAACACCTTTTATAACTTCTGCAATGACTTTATATTACCGTTGGTATTAAATTTCGTTTCCTTGAGATTAAATTCAGGCACTTGCCTGTGTAAGTTTCATCTATGTAACTCAATTGTTGTAACAAGGAGATCTAAGCAACCTAAAAACTACCATGATCACCAAAAAATGTGATTTCCTTTAAACTAGTATGTCTAGAACAAACCCACTAACTTCTCCTATAAATCCATGCTATCTCCAAGCTTCTCCATTTTTGTCGAAGACATTACTATTTTTCCAATCACCCTTGATTAATTTCAAAGTTTTCCTTGACTCTTCCCTCTCACTCACTCCACCCCCATATCTAATCAGTGGTCAATTTTTGTCAATTCTATCTCTATCTTTCACAACTATCCCATTGGATAAATCCACTACCATAATTCAGAACCTCATCATCTCTCATCCAGACTATTGCAACAGTTTCCTAATTGGTCTTTGAGCTTCTAATCTCTTTCTCCCCTTGCCATCTACAAAAGTAATATTCCTAAAGCATAGGCCTGACAATATTACCTTTGCTCTAAAATCTTCAAAAGCTCTCTCTGACCCTGGGATAAAGTACAAATTCCTAAGCTTGTCACTGTAGCCCTTTACAACTTTATTTCTCCAGAGGCATATCATGTTACTCCCCTTCATGTATTCTATGTTCCAAGAAAACTAGCCTACTAAGCTTAATATTATATCTACCACATCCATGTCTTGTTGCACAGCATTTTCCCCATATCTGGGATATATTTCTTCCTCATTGGTTCTTCTTAGAAACTTCCTTCCAGGCTCAGAAAGTTAAAATCTATTAAAATATTTCCTAATGTAATGAGTAATTTTAATCTTCCCCTCCTCAAATTATCAGCACTTACTGAATGGTGCAAATGTTGTTTTCCCTAAATAAAATGCAAATTCCTTGTGGGCAGGGAATTTTTTTTCTTGTTTTAACCAAGATGAGAGGGAAAAGGAATATGCCCAGTATGACACAGTCCTCAGAATATGTGAAATATTTTCTGCCTGACATTATTCCACCCAGAAGCTTGGTGAGCCTTCTTCTTTGAAATATGCTGGTGTCTAATGGAGAGGCCCTGCCCTCTGATTTGGAGTATGCTCATGTTTAATGACTGTCCTGACTGTGTGCTGTATGGTAAGAAAAGCCTTTTATTTAATTGTTAATCTAGAAATAAGTGAGATTATTAAAAAAATACAGATAGGAAAAGATATTGAAGTAGAAATGCTAGAGGCCACCAAAAGGCAGTAGGCACTGTCAATTGCAGACTTATCTCCACATACAGTTGGCTTTATGGCCATAACCTATGGCTACTTCTGTTGGTTCTGTTTGTTGAGTCTGTTCTTTTGATCTAATGTAAATGACTGCTGGAGATAGAATGAACCAGATAATGACCTGATTTTTGAATATGGAATTTAGAAGAGCCATCAGAGGTTCATCCACAATAGTCCATATCATAAACTGCTGTTAAATGACATAGTTAAGACTTGTGATGAGCCAGCCCTGAGGAACAACATGCTTGATCCAATGTGGTGGTAATGCCATGTGCCTGAGACAGTATGTCATATGATTCGTGGAATCATTTTCCTTTGACATAATCATAAGTCAGCTTGATGGTTTTGGCAGTGGGGGGGGGTAATGCTTGATAGCAACTCCTCCAAGTGTAAGCTCCCTCTCCGTAGGGACCAAATGAGAATGTAGAGGGGAAAATTTCCAGTTAGCATTTATATTCATTTATAAAACCAGAATATTTGACCAGGTGAACTCTAAAGTGCCTTCTGGCTCTAAAAAGTCTATGTGCTTTTTAAATAGGAGGCAATATCCCCATCTTTGTCAAAGAACTTGATGTCAAACAATGAGATCCCGAACCCTCAAAAACAAGTATCCTGGCAGAGCTGTTTTGGGGTGAGAGCTTGCAATGACTTTCAAATTACATTATGTAAATAGGAACCTTGTCTACTCTATGTGAGACTGGCCATCTTGCTTGAATTACTAATCAATTCCTTTACACTGCTAGACAGCACCATCTGAAATTGCTTAACTATTCCTCAAATCAAATGAATCTTTCTTTTCCATCCCTACCTCTATTTTGTCCCACAACGTATTTACGCACAATTGTTTTATTAAAATCCACTTCAGATTTACAACCATGACCAGTACTTTAGATGAAACTTTAAAAAAAGACCTTTTTAAAATAGGGAACCTTTTCTCAATTTACATGGAAATTGTTTGAATTGTTTTGTTTTGTTTTTTTAAGTATCTGTTCCTCCATGAAAGAGGATGAAAAATTATGCCATGGATCAAGGGATTTAATCAACAGTTATTTTGATCAAACAATTCAATTAAAGATGTTTGCCAATCAAGTAATAAACATTTATTAAGCACCTCCTATGTGCTAGGCACTATGCTAAGCTACCACAGATTGAAAACTTGAAGTCAAAGTCATATGTTTTTACTGCTGTTATTTATAGGTATGAGAGGAATCTCACAGAGTGACAGATCTCATTCACTCCCTCAGCATCAAGCGATACATAGAATTATGGGTTAAATTCTATTTTATTATTAAATCAAATGAAATGCAAAGTTCACTGTTCATGCTGAACAGGAATTGCCTTAACTGTGGTTATTAATGTTGGTGGCTCAGAGGGATCCCCTCTCCAGTAATGGATTATGCAAATATTTTTAGAACTGTCCTTGCCCAGGGTTCTAGGAGAATTAGGTATTTTGCACATTCTGCTGAAAATATCGAACTTCAATTTACATTTCCAGAATGTATCACATCATTACGCATGTTCATTGCTTGCCCTTAGAAAAAGAACAGTTTGCGTGGGAAAGGATTGTATTCAAACATGATAGGTAGAAAGTCAACTTTCTCCTATTACTATTTTGGTCAGTATCAATAGGATTTCTAAATACTGCAGCACATTCTAATTTGAATCCATATGACCTGAAAAATGAGAATGGAGAATGAAAGGCAAACTGTTCGTGTATAGAGCCCTGAGAGTTAGGGTGAGTGCTGAGCTCATATAAAATGAAAATACATTTTAAAAGTTCAGGAAGGGCCTTGATAAGAAATAAAGAGGTCAGAAAATCATTATTCTTGATAAGCCTACTTTTCGAATGCATTTCAAAACCCAGCAAATTGCCTGTGTATTTTTGAAAATGCTGAAAAGGATTATTTCAAAAACTTTGATACTTTTTGCCTACATAAGAAATCATTGATGTCACTCCTGTTAACTAAATAGAATTAGCAATACTTCCATCCCTCCCCCCCCCACCAAAAAAAAAGAATGACATAATTCCCAGCAACAAACACGCTTAGATCAAGCAACTCAGATCTTTATAGAATCTCATCTGTATCATTTCTTGGTAAGAAAGACTTGGAAATGTGCCCTCAGGGCATGAGAGGAAAGGGACTATCGCTACCCCATGTCTTTACCTTTCCCTGAGTTACAGAAATCCATCCAAATTGTCCAGTACCCTGAAATATACTTACCCTTAACAAGCAATTGACTTCAAAGTTGATGTTAATTTTTTTAAATAAGTAGTTATTGTAATTACAACAATAAAAACAGCTAGCATTTCTTGAGGGTCATATACATATACTCCACTCTTATATATGCCCCACAGGATAGTGACTTTTTCTCTTTCTTTTTCAATATTCCTTTGATTTTATTTTTAATCATTTTTTGGTAGAAAATGTTTGGAGAGAGCAAAAGCAGCCAATATAACTGTTGCCTTATTCAGGTCACATCTATGGTATTATGTTTAGTTCTAGAATCATGCTTTGAAGATGGCATTAAAAAACTTGAATAAAAGTAGTAGATAACCAGATTGGTGAGGGGAGTGGAGATTATTGCATATAAAGATTCAGTGATGGAACTGTGATGAATTAGTGGGCCGAAGTGAAGATGTAGAGAGATGTGATGACTGCCTTCAAATATTTAAAGGATTGTCATTTAGAAGAGTGGCAAGGATTATTCTGTTTGGCTCCAAAGGGCAATTAGCAGCAATGGGTAGAAATTAAACATACAAAAGAAGAAATAGTTTCAATGTTAAATCTTTACAAAATTAGAATATATTGTCTAGAAAGTCATAGAATATGAGATTCAGAAGTAACTTCAAAGACTATCTGTTCCAATTCATGCCTAAATCAATCAATAAACATTTACCAAGCACCTACCACAGGCCAGGCACTCTCCAAAAGGTCATCTAGCCTTGACCCTAGTAAAAGAGACTCAATTAGCTTCTGAATCAGCCTGTTGCGCTTGCTAATGGGACCCCCTTCTCTCACTAAAGGTCTTAAAGCAAGGAATGGATAACCATGTGTTCGGAGGTGAGGGCTCCTGTTCAAATATGTTAGTTTACATAACCCCTGAGGTTCCCATCTCCTGTGATTCCATGATTATTGTGATTGTTCCAGTTCCCACACCTCTAAGGATGGCCATGGTATCCCCACACCTCTAGAACTGGATCTAGTTACTATCTTCTTAGAGGCAGACTTGGCATTTTCTTAAGGTCTTTACTTGTTCCAACCCAAGCTCTCAGACAAAGGTAAAGTCACCTGGAAATGTAAAAAGACATTCTCCAGGTGGCCCGACCTTTCATTTTTATGTAGTAAAAGTTGGAAACAATGATGTATTCTTTTTCAAAAGGTACATATCAGATATTAGTATTTCTCCATCCATGTACTGTGTTAGAGTCAATGTCCCTTTTCCCAGCCTGGTACTTCTTCCTCATGACCTGACCATATCCACTGCCTCACTCAATCAGCTCAGTGGCTTCTTATTACCTGTAAATACACACACACACACACACACACACACACACACACACACACACTCCTCTTTTAGCTTTTAAAGCCCTTCTCAACCTGAATGTTACTTACCCTCTCATACTTTTTGACCCAGCCACATTAATCTACATTCTTTTTTCTCACATGTGAGACTCCGTTACCACATCTATGTACTATGCCTGGATTGCATTCTCTCCACACCGCCGTCTCAGTCAATCCCTCACTTCCGCATTCTGCCTTCTCTGTAAAACCTTCCCTGATCCCTCCCTTCTAAACTACCTTGTATTTAACTATTTTGGATTTATTTGTTTTTCCTCTGATTATTCTTATTTATTTCTCTTGCACCTGGCATAATTCTTGCAATACAATAGGCACTTAGCAAATCCTTATTGATTGATTGACCCTTTTCTTGGACTCCACATAGCTGACACACCATCTCCTAGCTATGGACATTTCCCTGGCTGTTCTCTATGCTTATATTTCTCTACCTACCACCTCCCCTGACTTCCTTCAAATTCTAGCTAACCCCCTTCTTCTATAGGGAGCCTTTCATCCTTAATTCTAGTACCTTCCCTCTGGTGATTATCTCCAATTAACGTGACATATAGCTTGTTTGTACAGAGTTATTTGTTTGTCAGCTCCCTCATTAAATTTTGAACTCCTTGAGAGCAAGGACTATCTTATACCTTTCTTTGTATCCCCTGAGCTTACCACAGTGACTTCAATAAAAGTCTATTAACTTACTGACTTTACCCTTCTATTGATAGAAACTTCCATTTTTTAAGTAAATCTTTGAGACCACAAAAGCGGGAAACCAGTGAAATGGGTTTAGGCAGACCCACTGACCTGAGGAAACAGGTTGCCTTATCCATCAGGCAAAAATGGACTCAGAAGTTCTCCTCATTGAACTTCCAAGACCAAGAATCATAGGCTAATATTTTCCAAGATGAACATGACCTTAGAGGTCATCTAGTCTTATTTTACAGATCAGGAAACAAAAGCCGGAGAAGCTATGTGACTTTGTCATAGACAGAAGAGCTCTTTAAGGAGAGCAGCATAGATAGGGTTCAATCTCTGATTTCAAATCTAATTCTCTTTCTACTGTACCTAGTAACCACCCTAAAGAGCTTTCTATGGTCTGAAGACCATCTTCCACAACCAGAACTCTCTTGTGACATTCCTATCAGTTTGCACTTCCCTTCTGCTCCCGCTTTGGAACTATTTAGTCTTACTCCCAGGCAGGCTGTTCTAGTTTGGAGCAGATAGGTGAGAATATTTATAAAGACAGTATTTTGCTCAAAGTTGGAGGTGTCAGCTACTGGCCCAGTTTGTAGTTTGGATGCTGCCCTTGTAAAAGAACCTTTTTTGCCTCACTCTGTCTTTTCATGCTCCTTTGGGTTCTACTCTGTTAAGCTACAATCTTCTTTTAAACACACCACATTAAAAAAAAAAGACAGTGCATTGACCAATGATTGAGTCATTCGATTCTTCTATGAAATCACTCTAAGGATGAATAACTGATGCATTAGTAGGACAGGGGAACAGTAGGATCAATATCTCACCTGTCCCAAAACAGCTCCTAAACCACCTTTAAATGACCTTGTAACCCTGACTAGGACTCAGCATCCTGATATCCCAGTAACTCTGGTCAAAACCTAGCATTAAAGAGATTTAACCTGATCAACTTGCTGAAAGTATTTTAACCTTATGTGAGACTAAAAATTAGGAAATATTGTTCAGGGTACAATTTATCAATACAGGCAACACAATTGTCAGAACTATCTCAATTCAGCAAATACTAATTGCCTACTATGTTCAAGTCACTCTTAGATATTGAGAATATAAAGACAAAAATGAAATAATACTTGCCTTCAGGGAGCTTACATTTTAATGACTGGATACAAGAAAAGGAGGTACACAGAATGACTGTGTGAAAGGCAGTAACATGAATCAAGATTGTGAGGATAATAAGAGTCTCACTGTGGGGAGAGTGAGGAGAAACAACTGACAACTGAAAAGAGTGTGCCTTGGGCAAGATGACATCTTGTATGATTCAGTAGGATGTTAAATTAAAGCAGAAACAACAGTTAGACTCTCAGACATATTTAGCAAAAAGTCGGGGGAAATTTTGCTAAGCAAAAAACCAAAAAAGATCATCCCAAGGAATGCTTCATGAAATATATCTATCTTCTGCATCTCTCAATGGAATGAAACAGAATGGAGTAGTCAAAAGAATACTAGATGGGAAATGAGGGGGAGTGGGTTTATTTTTTACTTGATTAAGAAAACCAGTTCTATACAAAATCCTACTCCAATGTTGCACTCAGATAACACTAGGCTTTATACATAAACTAGTTCCTATTGTTTCAAACCAAGTCCACAAACATTTTTAAGCAACTTCTATGTGCCAGGCACTGTGTTAATCATTGAAAATGTAAATATGAGCAAAAAGAAAAACAGTCCCTCCCCACAAGCGTTCAAATCCTTTTTTCCCCCTTCAAATTTATTACCTACTGAATTTTAACATTCTTGATTTTAAACATGGAGTTCCAAATTCTTTTCTTTTAACCAGACCATCCCATACACATTGATAAGACAAGCAATATGATTATCAATTATATGTGTGAAATCATGCAAAACATATTTCCATATTAGCCATTTTACAAGAAAAAATGAGGAAGAAAAATAAGGTAAAACATATACTTTAATTTGAACTTGATATTTGTCAGTTTTCTCTCTGGAGATGGTTAGCATTTTTTTTCTCATGAGTCCCTCAAAATGATCACAGATCATTGTATTGATCAGAGTAGCTAAGTCTTTTGCAGTTGATCATCATTACAATATTGCTGTGCCTATGTACCATGATTTCCTGATTCTGCTTCACTCTGAATTAGTTTATATAGGTCTTTCCAGGTTCTTCTGAAACCATCCTGCTTCTCATGTCTTATAATTCCATCACAGTCATATATCATAATTTTATCAGCCATTCTCTTGATTTCCAATTCTTTGCCAGGACAAAAAGAACTGCTATAAATATTTATTGTATATTTATTGTATACATATTTTTGCACTTTCCTTTTTTCTTCAATGTCTCTTGGATACAGATTTAGTAGTTATATTGCTGGCCCAAATGGTATGTACAGTTTTATAGCCTTGTGGGCATAGTTCCAAATTGGTTTTCAGAATGTTGGACCAGTTCACAATTCCACCAACAGTATATTCGTGTACCTATTTTTACCACAACTTCTCAAGCAAGTCATTTTATATTTCTACTATGTTAACAAATCTGCTAAATGTGAGTTCTTCAATTTGAAAATTCTTTAATTTAATTTAATTCTTTAATTTAATCATAGTTCTTTAATTTGCATTTCTCTAATCAATAATGATTTAGAGCATTTTATGTACCTATTGAAACATTCGATTTCTTCTTCTGAAAACTGCCTGTTAATTTGCTTTAACCTTTTTTATCAATTGAAGAATAGCTCTTATTTTTTTTAATTTGACTCAGTTCCCTACATATGAGAAATGGCTCCTTTATCACATAAACTTGCTGTAAGATTTTTTGATATTACTACATTTTATATGGTGCCTTTTAGCAAAAAAAAAAGGTGTTTTTCCTAATTATGTCTTTTAATTAGCTCTATTTTTGCTTTGAGATCATAATTGCTGCACTTGTCTTTTTTACATCAGTTGAAACATGATAGATTTGTTCCAGCCTTTCTTTGAACTATGTGTGTTTTTCTGTTTCAAGTTTGTCTCTTGTAAACAACATATTTTTAGATTCTGTTTTCTAATCCATTCTGCTATCTACTACTTTTTATGGGTATGTTCACATTTCAATCACTTTCGCAGTTAGGATTACTATATATTTCCCTCCATATTATTGTGTTCTGTTTATCCTTCTCTCTCTCATTTTACCTTGCCTCTTCTCAAAAATGCTTTGCTTCTGAACACTGCCTCTCTTTATCTGCCCTTTCTTTTACGAACCTCTGCCCCTTCTCTGGTCTCTTTCCCTTCCTACTTCTCTGTTAGGTAAGATAAATTTTTATATCAAACTAATGGGTGTGTGGACACTTATAGGTGTGTGTATATACGTATATATGTGTGTGTATATACATATACATGCATTCATGCATGCGTGTGTATTCCCACTCTGAACCAATTATAATGAGGGTAAGGTTCAAGAATTGCCTGCCACTGCTTCCACTGTTTTTCCCTCCACTATAAAAGCTCTTGGTTGTGTGCCCTTTTATGTGAGATAATTTTCTCCATTCTTCCTCTTCCTTCCTCCTCTTCTCCATCCTTCTTTCTCATTCTTTCATTTTTTTTGGGGGGGGGAGATCATTTGAACATATCATACTAATATCCTCCCTCAATGTAAGTTCCTTCTAACTGCCCTAATAATGATAAAGTTCTTAGGAGTTACACGTATCATCTTCCCATATAGGAATATAAATATTTTAGCCTTATTGAGTTACTTACGTTTCTATTTCATGTTTGCCTTTTCGTACTTCTTTTAAATCTTCAGTTTGAATGCCAAATTTTCTATTCTCCTCTGTTCTTTTCCTGGTGAATGCTGGGTAGTATATTATTGGTTATAATACTAGCTCTATTGACTTCCAGAATATCATATTCTAAGCCATCCATTCCTTTAATAAGGAAGCTATTAAATTTTATGTGAACTTAACTGTGGTTGTGTGGTATTAGAAATGTCTCTCTCTGGGTGCCTGAAATAGTATCTCCTTAATCTTGGAACTCCAGAATTTGGCAATAATATTCCTGGGAATTTTCATTTTGAGAAATCCTTCTTAAGGTAATCTGTGGATTCTCTCAATTTCTGTTTTACCCTCTGGGTTTAACGCATCAGTGAATTTTTCTTTGACAATTTTTTTTTTAATGTGAGGTCCTCACTCTTTTTTTTTTTTTGACCATGGATTTCAGATAGTCTAGTAATTCTTAAATTATTTCTCCTCAATCTATTTTCAAGGTCAATTGCTTTTCTGATGAGATATTTCATATTTTCTTCTATTTTTCATTCTTTTGCCCTTGTTTTATTGTTTCTTGATATCTCATGGAATCATTAGCTCGTCCAATTCTAATTTTTAAGGAATCGTATTCTTTAGTGAGATTTTGTGCCTCTTTTTTCCATTTTGTCAATTCTGCTTTTTAAGAAATTATTTTCTTCAATAATATTTTTTCTTCTTTTACCATCTCACCAGTTCTGGTTTTTAAGGTGTTACTTTCTTCAATAGTTTTTGTGCCTTTTTAATTAAGTTGTTAATTTACTTTTCATGATTTTCACCAATCACTTATTTCTTTCCCTAATTTTTCCTCTACCACTCTTATCTCTTTACTGCTTCCAGAAATTCGTACTGGGTTTGTGTCCAATCTGCATTTTTCTTTGAGACTTTGCTAATATCTATTTTCATATTTTTGCCTTCTTCTGAGTTTTCATGCTGGTCTTCCCTGCAACTGTAGTAGCTTTTCATGGTTATTTTTCTGTTGTTATGTGCTCATTTTTTAGTCTACTTCTTGATTGTGAATTTCATGTCAAAGTTGGGCTCTGCTCAGTCTTTGTGTGTGAATATGAGTGCTACTGTTTTCAGAGCTAGCTCTGGGAGTTTGCAAGTTTTCAGTGCTTCCAAGTTTGTGTGATACAGGAAGAGGTGTAGTCACTGCTCTGTTCTTTACCCAAAAATGGTGCCTGCTCCCCTGCAGCCACAAGTGCTAGTGCCCCTCTCTTCCCCTGAACTGCAACCATGAATCAAAAGCATTCTTCTCCACTTAGAGCAATAAAATTGCTAAAGAGATTTCAGTCTTGCACTTAGGGTTAGCTCACAGTCCCCTATAATCTCTTGCTGATCAGTGGTCCAACCCCTTCTTACTGCTTTTGGGTTGAGAACTCCTGATGCTACTGTTGCTGTCACAGTTACCTGCAAAACCCACTGCTGGTGTTGCCACTGTGTGCATTCTGTGTCAGACCTCTCCAGATGACCTCTAAAGTTGTCTTAGGCTTACGAAATGTCTCACTGTGACTTTTTATTGGTTCTGTCACTCCAAAATTTAATTTGAGGCATTATTTCAAGGGTGTTTGGAGGGGAATGTTGAGAGAGTTTGGCTAGGTTGTTGACTCTATTCTGCCATCTTGGGTGTGCCAGGAGCTCACATTCTAATGGGTTTTGAATTCTTTTTCTTTCATTTCTAACTTTTGCTGCCTAGATCTACTTCTTGGTAAATTAAAGCTTCTGTTCATGACAAAATGCTACTGTCTACATTTTTTCTCTTTTAATTATATGAGCTATATACTACTATATACCACTGCAGAACTAAAAGTCTTAATAAGCATTATTTTACCATCTTATTAAAAAATGAGATTTAGCTGTATGAATGTATTGGTTTGCAAGAGGCCAGACTATATATTTTGCCCTAACCAAATCCCAGGGTATAGCATTTGGACTTATTTAAGATAGTATAACAACAAGGCATGAGATACCACTATGTCCCCACAAGTGTAGTCTGACAAGGAAGTGCAGCCATAAACCACAAACTAGAAGCTTAATCCAAAGAAAAAGGACCTCAATCATCTGCCCTCCTTTGATTACACCCAAGATCTGTGACCCATACAGAAGTGAGGACACAGGAGAGCTGCTGGATACCATGACTGAAACAATGTCTAAGAAGATCAAGACTGCATGACTGTGCAGTACCAAAATATTTATTAGCTGACCCAATTTATTATGGCTTATTTCCATAGCTAAGTGAGAAGCAAGTATCTGAGAGTAAAGAAGGAAGAGACATAAGAGTGAGGAACCTTAAAAACCACGGAGATCATTCAGTCAGAACTGACAGATGTTACACGACAATAGGATATTATTAGATCAAATGGTTTCCTGGTTTTTAGATCTACCAGAAGATGAACAGACTGGGTCAGGTGAATCTCAGAAGTATGCTAGATGACAAGAAAAAAGTTACGGATCACTCATTTCTCAGATTCCAAAATCAAGAAAGGTCTCAGACCCATGTTTTAAAGTTAAAGGCCAAAGTGACAAGGAGGTCTGCCTATTTAAGATTTCTAATTGGAGAAACATTATAAGTGAGGGGAAAGATCAGTTTGGGAGAGGAGAACGGGGTATGTCAAGAAAACCAGATTTACTTCACAACTGTTCCACTGAGGTACTTTTTACCTGGTCCTTGTTCTTTCAAACATTTTGGGACTCCTGTTCGCAAGTTTCTCTTGCTCTCAAAATAGGAGGTAATCACCAATTACTCTTCAGCAATGTCAAGAGATCAGTGGGATGATATTTATTAAATGCTTTGGGCTCCTTGGAAGAAGAGGTTCTTCATAAATTTCATATTCTGTACACATATATGTAAAAGATGACTTCCCCCAAACTCCAACACCTTCAGGGAATTAACTGAATAACAGAATCTCTCCGGGCAGAACTGTAAATAATGCTAAACAAGCAGTCTTGAAGAATTTAATATGTGGCATGCCAAATGTGCTGCTTCACCATGAAAACTCTCCTTTCACATTTCTCACAATCTGTTTTGCCTTGTTCTGTAAGCAACTGAAAACAAGAGTCTTTATCATACATTTGTGTCAGCTACTCCAGAGGATAACTGTGCCTACTTTTCTTAAAAGAACATATGGTTTTGATGGAGCATTTTTGCATGATACCCAAAGAAACTATTGGGCAGCATCGATTATACTGCCCGCTTCACCTTCTCTACATCCCAGCCAATACATTTTAATTTACTGGCCATTCCTTCCTCAGACTTCACATATACTCACTTTGTGATATCACATCTGCTTTAGAGTGATTGCACAGAATTGCACATTTATGACTATGCCGCATTCCCTCATGTTAACTCTATGAGGGGCAAAGCCATGTTTTAATTAGCTTTGCATTTTTCCCAGCACCATGTTGTCTACACAGTAGGTATATAACAACTGGTTGTTATGAATGAACACTCACAGAATCTTAGGAGGCTGAAGTTGTGATGTAACTATTGCTACTTTAAGTAATCTATATTTTCAGTAAAACTAGGACACAAAACAACTACTTCAGGGTCTACCCAATCCATTCAATTATGTTCTTGCTCAATCCCTTGAAGAGTTACCTCCAGTTACATTTCTAAAGACCATTTATTAGAGCTAATGGGATGGTTTTCTTTTCAATTCATTCAGGGTAACATTTGATGGACCAGGTGCCTAAATGTGGTACTAATGAGCATAAGTCAAAGAGTTTATAAAGGCAACCTAGTAGTGCACACTTTGAAATCTGAGCCCTGTTACACAGTGATCTTCACATTCCATTTTAAAACACAGAATCACAGAGTAAATTGTCTTGTATTTTTCAGTTAATGTGATTCTCTAACTACTCCTCTGAGAGTTGCTGTGCTTTGTTGTTTGGGGATATGCAGGTATTTCTCTTACTGCTGCTCTATAGCCTCAGTGGGAAAAAATTCAGTTAATGTTAATGTTGTTACATGTAAATTTGTCCTCTAGAAGTAGGCTACATAGCATCCCAGATATGGTAAATGTTTGAGGCCCACCCCAATCCCTCAAAATAATACAGTTTGGATACTTCGAGTGATTTTTTTTTAACTTATAGAGAATCCTTTTTCTGGAATGAAAAATGAATAAAAGCTTGATTTAGTGGAATCTAGAAGATTAATACTTTAGGGGTACCTAAGTGATTACAGAATTTCTCCAGTTGGCCGGAATATAAGCCAAGATTCATTTACAAAGACCTTGAGTTTCCTCAAACCAGTGAATTCTCTAAGACTTACTTTTCCACTTTATCTTTTAATTGAGTTGAAATCTTCTCAACAACATAGTGATTATCTTCCCCTCTATGCTCTGAATACAAAGATAAAAGGCAAGGAAACCAAGTCTTTGCCTTCACTTTCTTGTTGCTAATTCAATAACTCCAGAGAGGCATGATGACCCCAACACTTTCTGTCTGGACCCATGATTTCTTCAGAGTAGGATATTGCTGGCGAGGAAGTTCCTTCCACCAATTCAGATGGAAACTCATATGTTAACTCAGAATCTTAAATGGTTCCGTTGCTGATTTTAACAGAATGCTTTTGTGTTCTACATACATTTCTCAGTTTAGCATCACAGTAATCTCACGAGGTAGCAGATGAAGTGTTTTTATCTCTATATGAAAGAGGAGGAAACTGAGTATTGGCAAAAATCATAACTATTAAGTGGCAGAGCAAAGACTCTAACCTAAATCCTACAGGATTATAGATTATTGGTCTTCTGATGCCAGGTGAGTGTTACATTACTCCATATTGTTTCAAATTAATGTATAATAATATTTAATAGACTGTACACTCAAATTTTAGCTACCTTGTATCAATAATCACTTATATTTGTATATTACCTTAATGTCTACAAAGCCCTTGACCAAAGATATTTTATTTCAGCCCCTAAAAACAAAAAGAGGTATTACTATCCCTATTTTTTCTAATGTGATAATTTTAAAAGCTCTGAGATATTGAGAGACCTGCCCACAATATAGTATATAGTAAGGATCATGATCCCAATATTCTTAATTCAAATTCTAGAATTTTCTGCCACACCTTGCCTCACACTAGTAAATTGATCAATCAGAACTAAAGATGTATATAAACTTTCCTATTAAAGATGACTGCACAAAAGGCATCAGAATCCCTTGTTCATGGATTCATAGAAGACAACTGTAGTTGAAGAGCAAGACTGCAAACAAATGAAAAATATATGTAAATATGGAAGAAAAGTGAAAAAACACAAAGGTAACTATAATTGAATAATCAGAAGGTTTTTCTGAGGATATACTGTTTACATTAAATAGAGAGAGTGGATATTAAAATGATTTTTTTACAATCTTAAAAGACAGTGGGTCATAGAGATAGCTATTTAAGAAAGAAGACCTTTAAACAGTTTTGTTATGTCTTGAGGATGCTGTAATAAAAAATAAATTGGGGGCAGGAAAGATACAATAAGGGAAAATGCATGAAAAAAACTAAGGAATCAGTTAAGAAAAAATCAGATTGTACAAAAAATTATGTGCAAACATGGTAGAAGTGAGAGCAACACTAGGCATCACTTGAACGACACTCATCAAAGTAGTCATAAAAGAGAGAAAACATGCACATGCACACGCACATACACACACACACATACACACACACACACATACACACAGATTTTGGTATGCATTCAATTCAACAGGGATATAAATAGGAATGAAGGCGGTTCATTGGATAGAAGGCTGGGCTTAGAGTCTGGAAGACTTGAGTTCAAATACAGTGTCAGATACTCAGTAGCTGTGTGACCCTGGGCAAGTAACTTAATCTCTGTTTGCCTTAATCTACTGGAGAATAAAATGGCAAACCTCTCTAGCATCTTTGCCAAGAAAACCCCAGAAGGGGTCACAAAGAGATAGACACTGAACAACTGAACAAAAATATAGATAGGAATAAGAAGAAAGGAAATGGAAATATAGAAAGAGAATAATTTCAGAGAGAGATTAATCAGTAGCAAAGTAAATCTTAAACTTAGAGGGTAGATAAGTGAAAAAATTGTATTTGAAACGGTAATTTAAAACAAATAGGGTGAGAGAAGTAGAGAGAAAAAGAGTACAAGAACAAAGAATGGAAGAAAATAATTAACTACTATAATTGCAAATATAAAAGGGATAAATTCACTAATAAACTGGAAGAGGTTAGAAGCATGGATTAAAAAGGAAAATCCAATCAAAGGAAAGTACATTTAGATGACTGAAGGCTGCCTCCATAACTGGCTAGATTTCTTTCTCAAAAACGGAGCCTTAAACCCAATTCACTCCGGAGCTCATAGATTAGACAACAGGTCCCTGCCCTCCTAGCACAGGGTATACGAAAATGCCCAATAGTAACTGTTTCTCTTTTGTCCAGGAACCTGAGGGTCTTCCCCTCCCAGTTTGATTTTTTTTCCTCAGTTTTAATTAAAGGGGCCATTGCGTGATTAACTTTTTAAAGAGGCCTATTGACTGACTGGGAGTTACCTCACTCAAAGTGAGAACCTGAAAAAACCTTAGCCTGAAAGGGCCTGGGTCTCCCAATGCATCCTGGGCCATCTCCAACCAACCTGGTGAATATCAGGCCACTGGAACCAGATGGTTCTGGAGGACAAAGTGAGGCTGGTGACCTTGCACAGCCCTCCCTCATTCAAATCCAAGTCAACTACAAGTCATGTCATCATTTCCCTGATGTCACGGTCCTCTTCAAGAATGAAGGACAAACACAACAACAATTTGAAACATAAAGACTTAGACTTAGTTTAAATGAGGGACTGCGGCGAAATCTAACTTACCTCAGTTGAACAATAAAAGCAAGGAAAGCAATTATGATTTCAAATAAAACCAGAACCAAAGTACACTCATTTACAAGAGATAAAGAGGAAAACTACATGATGTTGGTGACTTTGGAGATTTGGAAAGAATCTATCCAGGAGGAAACTTCTGAGCTGAACTTTTCAGGAAACTAAGGAAACAGAGGTAAGTATAAAGGAGAGGGGAGGGAGGAATGTGTTCCAGGACACCCTGTATAAATGTGTAGAGGGGGCAGATAGAATATCAAGGTCAGGGAACTGCAAGGAGGCCACTTTGAGAGTTTTAATAATAATAGCTTTAAATGTCAACCTGAAGACCTTACCATTTTATTTTAGAGACAAAAGAAAGTCATTGATGATTTTTTTTAACTTCAGGGAGTAAATTGGTTAGATTTATGCTTCATTTTGACTGTTTTGGCAGCTGAGTGGAGAACAGATTGGAGAAAGAACAGACCAATTAGAAAGCTATTACGATAGTCCAGGCAGGAGGTAAGTAAGGCCTCATGAGGGTGGTTGCTGTGGGAATTATGAGAGATAGTAGGAAGAATTTGGAGATTCAGTATGGTGAAATGGCAAGTATTGGATTTGGGGTAAAAGAACCTGGATTCTAATCTCTATCCTGGTACTTGCTACCTATGTGCCCTTTAGTAAGTCATTTAATTTCTATGAGCCTCAGTTTTCTGATTTGTAAAATGAGTAGACTGAAACGGATGGCTTCTAAGATACATTCCAGATCTAATTCTCTGATCCTATGAGCCTGGATCAAGTGATATATTGTAGAGTGAAGAAAATAAAACCAAAACAAAAAGTTACGATGGAAAGATCACCTGACTCTGGCCAAATGCATCAGTTGGTCTTAGTAACAGATTGCCAGATTTAGAGGGAGGAGTCTACATTCTGTTAATTAATAATCTGTTGCTGTTAGTGTTATTTTGGTGGAAGGGAAATCTACTTTGTATAAGGACTTAAGACTTTTGTTGTAATATATCTGTTATATCAAAACTAAATTTTATTTAAAAAAAAAGATGTGTGAAGACAACAAAAATAGGCTAGGTTTAAGGGATGATCAATACAAGAGTGGCATGATCACGTAAAAATAAGATCAGGAAAGCTAAAGCCTAGAATGAGCTATGGTTAATGATGAATGCCAAGTTCAACAGAATGGACATTTTCAGCTATAGTAGAGCTCAGAACAAGACCAAAGGGATAAGGCTACTACTCCAAGTGAATGGCATGATGCCAATGGATAAAAGAAAGAAATTATTTTGCCTTCAGCAAGGTGAAAAACCTTCAATTTAGGAAGTATAGAACAAAAGCAATTGAAAGAAAATTGAAACTTAAGATAAGTAAGGCAATATTATGAGGGCAACTGCCTACTTTCAATGAGTTCAAGTCACCAGGCCTAGATCAACCACATGCCAGGCTAATGATAGAACTTGTTGGAGTCATTGCTAAGCCACTTGAAAAATGGTGGAGGAGAAATGCTGTAGGACTGGACTGTAGACAGGCAGCAAATAGGATCCCAATTTTCTCTAAGGGAAAGAAGATGACTGCTTCAAATGAATGATAGAGGGGCTTAACATTGATTCCTCTCCCTCCTAGGGCATATAACTAAAGAAACAAGTTGGGGCCATTTGAAATCTAAAATGATCATTGAAAGATAGTTACATCAAGAATAGTTCATGTCAGATTGACATAATTTCCTCTGATGACAAGATTAATAACTCAGAAGAATTCCAGAATTTTGGCATGGAATTCGACAAAGTGTCAAACAGACAAGATATAGAGATGTAGCTCAGATGATAGTACATTTAAATTGATTCTAAACTAGTCTAATGATCAAGTTGCAAATTAGTAGTTAACAGATCAAAGTCAAATTGAAGAATTGTATAATTAGAATTGGAAGGGACTTGGAAAATCATTAAATTCATCCCTCCCACTCTGTTTTTTAAAAGAGAAAACTGAGGTTGAGATATTGTGAGGTTTTTTTTTTAACAGTAATTTCCATAAAGATATAGATGATATGTTTGTAGTTTGTGAATATCACAAATTTGAGGGAAGGTTAAGACTTTGGATGACAAAATTGGGGCCCAAAATGATCTCAACATTATAGAACAATTGGCCAAACCTAACAAGAAAAAAAAATTAATAGGCAAAAATATAAAGTTCTACACTTAGGTTCAAAAATAGAACTGCTGCATACACAGAAAAGCAGATTAGGGTAAATGAAGCTGCCCAGTAGTTCATATGAGAAGTACCTGAGTTTGTGATGGACCATAAAATCAACATTAATTAACATGGCATTGACGGATCTTAAAACTTAACATTTGCAGACATTAATGGATATATAGCACTCTACTAAGTGTGTTATGGAGCTAAATACACTTTGTCATCATCATCAAAGAAGGTATCAATTGTACTCCCCGTGAAGGAAGGAATGAAATAAGCATTTATTAAGCACCTATTATGTATATGGCAATGTGCTAAATGTTTTACAAATATTAACTTATCTAACCCTCACATCAACCCTGAGAAGTAGACGCTATTATTATCCTAATTTTACAGTGGAGAAAACTGAGGCAAACAGGGCTTCCATAATTTAGTCAGGGTCACACAAAACTAGTAATTATCTAAGGTCATATTTGAACTCATGTTCTCCTGATCCCAGGCTCTCTGTTCACTATACCACCTAGTTGCCTCGAAGATCCCTCTGAAATATTTAGCAATTATCTTTTTAATTGTTGCCAATTCTGTTACAATCAATTCTCTTGTGTCGATCCTTTCTATTTCCCAATGCCACAAACCCCATCCAAGCCTTCATTACACCACTATATCTCAATATTAGTCCACAACTACCTTGATAAGAAGTAACCAAACAAGCTAAAGGGAGTTTAGATTGCATCAATAGAAATATGGTTTCCAAAATTGGGGAAATAACACTCCTACTCCACTCTCTCCTACACTTTGAATATCACATTCAGTTCTGTGGGGCACACTTTTGGAAGGACAGTGACATTCTGGAGTATGTCCAAAAGGAAAGTGACCAGGCAGGGAGGGAATTCAAAACCAGGCTATAAGACCTCTAGGAATAGGAAATATCTCATTATGAGAAGTGAAGACTTAAACCTAATTTCTATCTTTAAGTATTTGATGGATTATACTACAGAAAAAAGGACTATACTTTTTTAATTTATTCCAAGAAGGTCAAACTTAGAATAATAGAAGACAGTTGCAGAGAGGTAGATGTTGTTTCAGTACAAGGATTTTAGCATTAGAAACGTTCACAATTCAATGACATATTTCTGGAGGTAGTGGGTTTCTGTTTATTTGTGGTTTTCAGCAAAAATTCCATGATCATTTATTCAAGATGCCATAAAGGGTATATTTTTTTTTCAAATATTGGTTGGACTAGCTGGACTCTGAAGGTTTTATTTTGTTTTTTTTTTTGTTTGTTTTGTTTTGAGGGGATTTTTTGGACACTGGTATAGGAGTAAACACAATATTACATTGTAAATCTCGAAAAGAGAATGATCTCCTGAATAGTGGATTTATTTTCAATTTTCAAGCACTTCCTCACATCTTTCTCCTCTTTCTTAAATTTATACTTGGCATAGAAATCAATAGTACACAGTTAGCAGGCATTACCTAAACACTACAGCTCATGTTTTTTTGCAAAGCTTTACTGATCCTTACAGCATTTCTTATATATCTGATAGTGGGGATGTGCAATCCCTCTATTTCATTTGAAATTAAAGTAACACATTCTCTCTGATAATGTCACAAAAGTCACAGGTAAGTTATGAGTGGGATTTGATCAAAACTGGTATCTCAGGATCTGAGAGCGTTAAAAATAATAGGTTCCTTGTCTTTCCTTAGCGTCCAGTAAGAAGTGATTTTCCCACATCATAGGGTAGCTTTTTGCCTATACTCTAAGTGTGATGTCCTGCAGAAAAATACATTGAGTGATTTTTTTACTCACTAGTGCACCTGCTTTTTGTTATTAGTTATCATCTCATCAATATATGGCTTTTACAATGCTTAGTGTACACACGGCTGTATGCTAGATGTGTTATGGGGCTGGACACATTACACCATCCTTACATCCCTCTAGAAGACTATCAAACAGGCTGTCAATCAAACTTCCCTTGAAGATTCTTCTGACTTAATAGGCAATTGCTTTTGTCATTGTTCTTGATACTGTCATCATGATTTCTTTCACATCCATCCCCTCCGTAACTTTCCCAGTATCACAAACTTCATCCATGCCTTCACTATTCCTCCACTCTAATATATCCTAAATAATAATAACAATAATACATAGTGTTTTAAGATTTACAAATTACTTTACATATGTTAACTCATTTGATCTTCACAACAACTGTGTAAGGTACATGCTATTATCATCCCCATTTTACAGATGAGGAAAATAAGGCAAACCAAGGTTAAACAGAGGTGGCCAACACTCATACAACTATGAGTTTCTGAGGCCACATATGAACTTAAGTCTTACTGACTCCAAGTGCAGTGCTCTATTCACCACACAACTTAGCTGCACTCATGGCTACCAGCTGTCTTCCAAATGAACCAATGTGATTAAGTCAGACTAACTCCTCCTGTGGCTGCTGATGGGTATGTCAAAAAATCTGCAGAGAATCATGTCTCTCTCTATCCAGACTGTTCCTTTATTCGTACTATTTTTTATTCCTGAAATATTCATCCCCATCCCATTTTTTTGCCTGTTAACTTTCTGTTCATCTGTCAAGGTTTAAGCAGATGACCATCTCTTCCATGAACTCTTTCTTGATCCCCTCCCCCAGTGGAAGCAATCTATTCTTTCTGTATTTTGTTGCCTTTGTGTATCTTTTTCGTATTTCTATTTGTATGTGAATTAAATTGTATTCCCACCAGGTTGTTTACAGCAGGAACTATACTTTTCTTTTTTTTTAAAATCTTTTTTATTTCTCCTAGTAGGTAGCCCATGATATTGAACAGAAAGTTGTTTAAAAACTATGTGTGGGGCAAAGGAATAATGTTAACTATGTTTATACATTCCAGTTTGTAAAACATTCTTATCATAACAACTATAAGGGTTAGCTAGTGCAAATATTATAACTCTCCTTTTGTCTGAGGAAAGGGAGTCTCAGCGAGATGACGCAACTTATCCAATGTCACATAGTAAGCGTCAAAGTTGAGGATCAGAGCCGAGGATCCTCCAAGCCAAGGACTCTTTCCCATTCCAACTCAATGCCTTCCTACCACCCAAAATTGATCAAATGAACCTTATCTTATGGCATTTTATTCAATATGATTCTTTTCAATTCAATTCAATTTAATGCTTCCTCTGTACCCAATACTATGCTGTGCTAAGGATACAAAAATATTAAGTGAAAATAGTCCTTGAGTTAAAGGATCTTATGATTAGCAGGAATTCTACTCCATAGGCAACAATTTGGTTCTATATATAATCATCTCAATTCTTATCTCTTTCAGAAATACATTACACTGCTTCATCAGAGCAGAGAATCAAAAATTCTGGAGCTCATGGGCACCAGATTCTGCTTCCTCTGTGGCTTCACAAAATAGCATGGGAAACTTTTGGAGTTCATTGCAAGAGTTACAGGTATAAGACAAGGCACATACACAACAGACCCCTACCCTGGACCCTTCCCCATGGAAGGTTTGGTATTTCTATCTGTGGTTTCTAAACTTTTTTGATTGCATATTCCTACACGTAAAATATTGTTGAGCACATACCCCCAATATGTTTATATTTACTATGTATTACATACATATAGATATAGATATAGATATAGATATATATACATATACATATATATGACTATGACAATAAGGTCATATATTATGAAACTTATATAAATGGCAAAATTTTAAAAGATTGGCTAAAGATGAAATAATATTTTATTTCAATTTAATAGCAAATCCTGGAATTTACAGAGTGTGGGGGTGATTTGGTCATATATGCTTTTCACAACAGTTTGCAAAATGAGTTGGAGAGAGATGGGATTCGAATCGGAAATTAACTTGGAGCCTACTGCATTAGTCTAGGCTACTACTAGTCTAGAAGTGATGAGGACCTGAATCATGTGACTAGAGAGAAGAGAAAAGACACAAAAGATGTTGTGGAGGTAGAAACAGGAAGATGTGACAATTATTTAGATATGTGGCAAGGTAAAAAAAAATGAGGCAGGAAAGGTGAGGAATCAGAGATGACAATGAGATTATGAGCCTGAGTACCTGGAAGGATGGTGTTAACTTTAAGAGAAATAGGGAAGTTTGGAAGAGGAGTAAGTTTAGAGAGAAATGTAATGTGATGAGAACAATGTCCATCCATGCCTGCTTATCCTGCGTGGTTTACTACTCTGTTTCATTAAAAATGAAAACCGGGAAGGTAGAATTTTTATTTACTGGTCACTTCCCAATGGAGTTCAATGGACAAGTACCTACCCCATCAGGAGTTGATATATGAAGCTGGGGAATTTTCCCAGAGGTGATCTGTGGAGCAGTGATATATCAGGGCTTGGGATGTTTGCCCAATGGCATCTAAAAATGCATCTGTGCATATGCTATTATGAGTGCTCTAAAGTCTCTAAAATTATAACTGTCCTGAGGGTCTGGTGCTGACTCTGAATGAGGGAAGGGGGCAGGGGGAGTTATCAGAGGTTCCATAGACAAAGAGAAGGAATGGGATGGGGATTGCTGGAGGATAATAGTAGGTGAGTATTGGCTATAGCTGGGAAGACAGGATGTGACGCCTCTTACAAATATCCTGAATAACCGATCACATCCCCTGAGACTTGTCCATGACCCCCATCTTGTATACTGCTGATCTGTAAAATAGAGCCCCTCCAAGTAACGCCATTCTATTGATATATGGATGGTGGTAAGAAGAGATCAAGTACATTCACTTCAGCCCTCAATGTCAACCAGAAAGAAATAAGGAAGTGGTTTGCTAATTTAAAAGAGAAGAATGGAGGAAAATTGGTCGAACATTACTTCAAATGCTGTTTAATATTACAAAACAGCTAAAAATAGCAGGCATGCCAATTTAATTATGAAAGAGATTAACAAGAACAAATTAGTGTTTGAGAAGGAGCAGTTTAGAATAGTAGAATGCAGACAAGAGTGAAATTACAAGAGAAATAAAAAAGAAAAGAAAAAACTAAACTAAAAAAAGGCTATGGCTATTATGTTGCTTAAAATTCACATTGCTCCAAATATTCTATTCCTGGAAGTTATATAGTTTTTACTGTAAACCATAGAGGAAGAATAATTTTTTGAAGAAAAAAAACACTTTTGACATAGAACATAGCTTAGCCTCTAGCTTTCAACCTCCCTTGTTGTATACTCATAGTTTATAGGAAGACATGCCTCATGAGTCATCCTGGTGCTTACCTGGAAGGCAGAAAACCAGGGTTCCAGTCGTAGGTTCCATCACGTCCTTGCTATGTGACTCTAGGCAATCACTTAATTTCTCCAAGTATCTGTTGTCTCATCTATAAGAGGGAACAAAAATATTTACACTATTGGCCTCACAGGGCTTGGCAGGGATTAAAGTACTTTATAAACATTAAAGCATAACAATCATTCCTATAAGTCAAAATGGACATGCAATGCTCCCCACAGACATTCTGATTTTTATATACATTGTTTGCTTTCCTGTTTGGGTGATGCTGGTGATATCAGTCTTGTCTCTTTGTGACAAGACTAGTCCTTTTTCTTAATCTCACTGTACTGGAAGAGACTCCCTGGGAATAGGCCGTTCCTTCTAAAGTTCCAGAATGGGTTGAGTTTTCTCTCTGCCTCGCGGGTTATGACTTCCTTAATGCCTTTATTGTAAAAGGCATTCTGAGCACCATAGACACACTGCATCTGCCTGTTGCTTTGGTAACTCAGCAGTCCATGGTTTTTAGGCCACATATATTTGTTAGACTTTGTTGTATCTTTAAAGTTTTCTCTTGGCCCAACGTGCTTATTAGCAATAAGGCTAGACTTCAGTAAACTGTGTGAAGTGAGGAGTGTCTATCACGATACCTAGGATATAGCATGGTAGGAACTTCAAAAATTCTTATTGATTCATTATCTTCTAGGTCTTCGAATGGCCTAGCACCCAAGATTTACCGGTCCAGAAGCTGTTATTAAAATTCACCTCGACACTTATTTCAAATGTATGTTTTTGTGTATTCATCCCACTATTGGTGGAGAGAAATCTTGCCATCATGGAGGCAAATAATTTGCTTTTCTGCCTCCTGGAAGGATACTTCAGTGAGCTTACTGCATATATTATTGAAAAGCTCCAATTAGAATATTTTGCATATTGTTTTTAACTTCATACATCACACTGTTAGTCATCTCCTTATTCCACTTAAAAATGCATGCCTAAGCTAAGGACTAATCAGTCACTGAAGCAACACAAAATAGATGGCCATGAAACAGAATCTAAAGGATAGAGGAAGGAGATTAAATGAACATACATTTAGAGTACATAATGTGGTCATTCAAATTTATTAACCTGAGCTATTTATGGGCCAATTCACATTGCCAGCTTTCTGATTCTCTGACTGGTCTATATTGTGCTACCCTGTGTTTTCTGCCTAAAAGCCAAATAGTAAAAGAAAATGTGTTAGTATCAAATAGGGGAAAATATATTGACATTATCTTTCCTTCAGGACTACTATCCAATAAGTGTAAACAGGTGTGAGACAGACAAGGGCTTCTCAACACAAGAGGGCATACACACTGGGATGCTGCTGGGTTATTGATTTTAGGAAAAGCTATATGGCTTAAGAGAGGCTTCCAATTGCCTTGACATTCAGTTTTGCAGGTTGCCAAATCAGGAGCATCATTTTAAAACTTATTTTTATTTCTCAACATGTTCTTCCCCCTCCAAAGGGCCATCCCTTAAAAAAGCAAAAACAAAGTTAACAACAAAAATAATAATGATAACTGCTTCACAAACAAATCACTCTCCCAAGTCTGACATTATATGCAGTTTTCCACACCCATAATTTTATACAGAGAGATATAGTTTCATGTCTCTCCTTCGGATAAAAGTTTGCTGATAATTTCACAGAATGTATTTTCAATATATTTTTTGTTTTTCCTTTTTGCATTTTTCTAGTTGGTTTGTATGCTGTTTTCTTAGTTGCTCATTCTTCACTTCAGATATGTCCACCCATTTTTTCTCTATATTCGTCATATTCCAGACCAGTGTTAGGAGCTGGTGGGCTTGCCTACATAGTATGCTAGAAAAGGCCTCAGAGAGAAGCTGATGCTAAAAAAAAAAATCTCCCTCAGAGTTTATGAAATTCTACTTGCTATCAGAGAAGATTTTAGTTAGAAGCTGTCTCAGAGGGCAAACTCCATATTGCACATAATTAATTAATTTTTCATCCTTTGGAATTAAGCTGTTGTCTCCTAATAATCAATTATAAAATATAGACCCACCTACTGACCACCACCAACAGGATAGCAAGTAATATAATACTGCGTAACCCTGGACAAATACCTTAGCTGGTTTGGGCTTCACTTTCTTCATATGTAAAACCAACTAAGGAATTTGCCAGTGTTATGCAAGTTGTGGGGGGCAGAGCTTGGACTCCCACTCAGATAAAATGGTTCCAAGACTCTTGCATCACTTATTTCACCAAGTGTAAGCCCAGACAAAATTCTAGACTTTGTTTTGCCTAAATAATTTCCAACAATTATTCTGACTGAACTCATAATTTTCATCCCTTACAAAGGGATTATTTTCATTCAAGAAAGTCACAATCCATCTACTAATCATCTTTCCTTTTTCAAAGACATTACTTTGTCTTTCTTTTTTTTCCCCTTCCTATGTACCTCATGCCACAAGGATAAGAAAACATGAAACACATATCAGGGTGTTTTTTATTCCTGAACCAGTGGGTATTGCTAATGGATATCTCCACTGACATAGAGCAATCCTCAGAAAATCTACTCTAAATGTATAAAGAGGTAGTATGGCATAGAAGAAAGATAATTGGTTTCAGAACAAAGAATATCTAGGTTCAAATTCTTGCCCTGACAGATATGGGCTGTATGACCACAGGCAAGTCAGGTAAACTCTTTCTGATTTCTCCCTCCCCACCACCACCATGCACTCTCTAATGCTATAAAGTTGTATACTAAGTGCCAATATGCATTGGTAGAAGTTCCTCATTGAGACTTCCCTATTCCAATGCATTCATATGATCAGTTGATGATGATGGTGATGACGATGATGATGATGATCAAACTCATGCAGGCCAAAACATGTTGGGAATATATATATGTAATGTCAAACAAAACCTCATTAAAGTTAAGGAAATGGGATAGTCACATCCTGAGGGACAACAAATGTATAACCCAAATTATCCATTGGTATCTATGATACTTTAAAACAATAAGAAAAAGGATTCTGACATTTGGGAAAATTGTCTATTGAGAGCTTATGTGAAAGCTTACATATGGATCACATAGTATGAAAAGGTATACTGTAAGTGATAGATAGAATAACCAGAGTGACAAAATTGCTTCTTTAAAATCACAAAAGTAATATCTTTTCTCGATGTTTCTCAAGAACTAAGTCTCTTACTCTGATAAGAAAGATCATTCGGTAGGAACATGGAAATTGTAAACATTAATATAAAATGTAACAAAACTCTTCCTAAAGATAAATTGCCATCTGCATCTGTCACTGTCTTTTTAACAATGGTTCTTCAAGTTTATGAAAGCAAAACAAATGCATGATAAGTTTGTCTTTATTTTAAATTGACTTTGGTCATCTACCACACTCTGAGTCTTGAAATGCAAGATATAACTATTCAGACCATTAACCCATTAGAAAACCTCTCAGATTTGGAATTATCAGTCAACTATACTTCAAACTAAAATGAATTCTGAACTCCAAACAAAACTGAATTCTACTTTCCCAAAGATCATGAGATAGTTACTTTAAATATTATCTATTTTATTTGATAAATTATTAGCTTTATTGAATACATTAAATTCATTATTACATCATTAAAATTTAATAAAATGTTAATTCTATATTTGCTTAACCTAAAAAGTAAAATATCAGCTTTCAAATTAAATATTTGAGTAAGAAAATCATTTTTGTCTTTATTCTTTTTTCAGTCTATCACAATGTAATTTTTGAATTTAACCTTATAAAAATTTTTCTACTTCTTGAAAAAAAATAACTAAAATAATATCAAGCAGGATGTTTGTGACTAAATATAATTTGAAAATTAGCATCCTATGAAAACTTATATAAAATTCAAACATTATTAAAAAACAAAAAAGAAACCCAGCATCACCTAGTGGTGTTGTAACCAGGACAGTTCAAAAATTGCATCATTAAAATTTTTGCTGATTTTTATTTTAATCTTTAACTTAGTTATTTTTTTTAATTCCTCAACCAGTGGGGGAATTCTCTTATATCAAGAGTTGCTATTCCAATAGACTTCCAAGTCTAAGGATGCTTTCCAGCTAAAAATCACAGGGCAGCCACTGGTCCCCGTTTTTTTCCGGCAGCAGGGCTGTGGATGCTTGTGTTGAGCCAGGGCCCAGGCGGCGCCATCCGCCCCCTCTAGAAGCTGGGGGGCAAGTGGTGACCCAAAGTTAGGACTCTGCCAATTGTGTTTTTAATGGAGTCAAATCCATGTGGTTTATGTATTTTTTTTCCTTTAATCTTGGGCAATTTGTTTCTCTTTCTGAGAACATAACTTGAAAACACTACAGAGCCAATACTCATATAAAAATGTATCCCATAAATGCTGTACAATTTTTATGTACATTAACAATGTACTTTTGCTGCCTTCTAGATACTTTATTTTGCAACACATTACTGCACAGTTGTAAATAACTTATGTACTGTAACATCACTTTCAGTTATGTGTAAAGAAATAAATTAATTAATTTAAAAAAGAGTTGCTATTTATTATGTTTTCTTTGGACTAATTTTTCTTTAATCACTAACACAAATTCTATAGAAAGCCATATCTAACTCTGCTTGTATAGAAGCAGTTTATATCACATTTGAATAGGTTGGAAGGGAAATTGGTGGACAAAAAGAACATGAAAAGAAAAATGGAGATGTAGCATCTTTAAAAATTAATTTCCATGAAATAACCAAAATTTAAATGAGCACAACCAAGAAAACATTGTAAATAGTAACAGCAATATTGTTCTAAGAATAACTTTGAATAACTAGGTCATTTGGAATATTATAGGTGCTCAAATCAACTACAAGTGACCTATAAAAGAAGATGCTATCCATATCTAGAGAAATAGAAGTATATATAGTATGGTTCTATATATACGTGTGTGTGTGTGTGTGTGTGTGTGTATGTGGATTTATACACACACATATTTGTGTCTAATGGTATATTTCTCTAAGGTGGTGTGGAGAAGATGAGAGAAAAAAATTAAAATGCACAGCAGAAAACAAAAGAAAATTTGGAAGAAATCACAGAAAAGGTAGCTTTGAGAACAATAAGTATTTATTATATAATTTTTTAAAAATAAACAGTGTGAAATGGAAATTCATAACTTTATATTGAATTCCCTTTTTATGTTGTGATGTATGTATATAAATATTCTTTTTTGTCTATTTGTATTTAAGTTCAAAATGAATAAAAAATATTAAACTCAAAAATGAAATGATCTTTGCAATCAATTCCATTCTTTTCAAGAAATCAACCATTGACTAAACACTTAAAAAGTGTCAGGCCTTGTGAGAGTACTAGAGAAGCTGAGATAAGCTAAAGAACAGTGGGAATGGACTCAAGGCATCAACACATATGTAGGCATGCACTAGGACTGATGTAACTTGGTTTGGCATCCAGCTCGGGACAGTTCTGTTCCCCTAAGAGTCAGATTGGGCATGAACTAAAGCCAGAGAGAAGTGAATTCCCCAATGTAAAAGAAGACTGAAAGAGCTTAGAGGTCTGTAGGCTGGTGGACGTGGCATCAAAAAAAAAAACAGTCAGAAAGTGAGCAATAGGAGGACATAAGAAAAAAATGAAAACCCAACTATACTAAACTGGGGAAGGCTGCAGGAAGGAAAAAAAATTACCATAAGGAGATAAATCAAAAGAATAGAGATTAAAACAGAACAGTCAAAACAGCTAAGTGACTGGAAACATCTCTAAACATTTTTATGAGACAAAGGAAATTGAACCAGCACCTAAAGAGGCAGAGAACCACATGGATTTCCAAAACAGCATGCAATTATGGCAGGATATTCCCAAGTGATTCAGGAGAGAAATAATCATCTTAAAAGGAGTTAAAAGGGATCAAATGACAGACTCTGTGGCCTGCACAGCATACATAATAAGCAATTAAAAAAATCCAATTTCACAGTGATCAACCTCCATGAAAATGGAAAAGAGAACAATTAATAGGGCCTTCAAATATATGAAGAGAAGAACAATCTGAAGAAGAGAAGGAAAATGAAGTTACGTTAGAAGAACACATGCATGGTAAATTTCAGAAAAACCTGGAAAGACTTACATGAACTGATGCTGAGTGAAGTAAGCAGAACCAGGAGAACATCATACACAGCAACGACACTGTGTGTTGATTAACTATGGTAAATTTGGCTCTTCTCAGCAATACAATGATCCAATTCTAAAAGACTCATGATGGAAAATGCTGTCCACATCGAGAAAAAGAACTATGGAGTCTGAATAGCGTACTATTTTCTTTTTTTGTTGTTTTTTTTTTCTCTCATGGTTTTTCCCTTTTGTTCTGATTCTTCTTTCACAACATGATTAATATCGTTGTACATGTATAGAACATATCAGATTGCTTGCTGTCTTGTGGAAAGGGGAGGGGAGTAAGAAAAAAAATTTAGAACTCAAAATCTTATAAAAGTGAATGTTGAAAATTATCTTTACGTGTAATTGGAAAAAATAAAATATTATTAAGTGGGAAGAAAAAGAACACATGCTCTTTATACAAGCAAAATACATTGATCTACTAGATAGGATGGAGGGAAGTAACTAAAGGATCATAGATGTCCAAAAATAAGACAAGCTAAAAAAATCTGAATGCCAAGATGTAATAATAATTATAATAGTAATAATATAAGAAAACTGCTTAGAATTTCTGAACACAAAAAACAAAGTATTAATCAAAAAAAATCCATACTTTGCCTCCCAAAGGGAAAAAAAAAACGTTCCAAACTCCAGGACACATAGTGGTGGTTTTTAACAATTCCACTGATGAACAAATATTATTTAAGCAACCAAAAGACTTTCAAACATTTTGTTTTTCAGTTTTAGTCATGTCTGACTCTTTATGACCCCATTTGGGGTTTTCTTAGCAAAGATAGTGAAGTAGTTTCCCATTTCCTTTTTCTATCTCATTTTATAGATGAAGAAACTAAGGTAAGCAGGGTTAATAGACTTGCCCAGAATCACATAGCTGGTACATGTCTGAGGCCAGATTTAAAATCAGGAAAAGGAATCTTCCCAACTCTAGGCCCAGTACTCTATCCACTAAGCCACCAAGCTACCCCTTTCAAACATAAAGGGAAGTACATTTGAAAGATAATAGAACACTCTGCTTCCACGAAAAACTATAGAAGTGATTGAAATAATATATTCTGAAAAGTAAAAGAAATCTAAATGTAACCTAAAACATAACCAACAAATTTGAGCCCAATTATCAACAAAAAAAGATGGATATTCAATAAAAGGGAAGTATTGGAAGCATTCCTAAAAATACATACTTAGACAATGTATCATTTGCTCAGCAAACCCTCCAAGATAATAGAAACACAAAGAAATACAACTAACCTGGAATACATAAGTAATGAAAAATAAAATACTCCACTTATAGAGCCAATTAAAAAGAAGAAAAAAAACAACTAGAAAAAGAGAGAAATGTACAATTTTCCTTCATTTTAAGGGAAATAACAGAGGAATCATTAAGTGATCCATTTCTAAATGTACACAAAGGAGTGAACAGAAGAAATCAGATGAAGAACGCACCTGAAACAACATAGATTTTTTTTTTCTGTTAAGAAATGAAAATAAAGTAAATGGCCCTCAATTGGGAAATAACTAAAAATAATTGTGGTACATAAAATTATAATGTGGTATTACCATGCTGTAATAAACAACAAAAATGACAAATATAGAGGAGGAAAAGATTTACATGAAGTAATGAAGAATTAATTAAGAGGAGCCAAGAAAACAAAAAATAGAAACTCCAACAACATAAATGGAAAGAACAATCACCATGGAATAACTAAAAATGAATGTACAATGACTGTGTCCATAGAGATGAGATATGGGAAAATGCTTCCCATAGTTGAAATTGTGTCAGAGATGAAGTGACCTGCCCAGGATCACACAGCTAATAAGTGACTTGCATTAGTTTGGAATTTACATCTTCCTCACACCAAATCTAATGATTTATTCACTGTGCCACATAGCTACCAGATACCAAATAGACATTTGTTCTTATCCATATCCTGTCCTTTACATGAAGCATTAGGCACAAAAAGGGAAAAATGGATTAAAGTTATCTTTATTAAAAAAGACAAGGGAAATGTCTTCTTGGAGACATCTAGGCAGCACAGTAGACAGAACACTGGGCCTGAAAGTCAGGACTACTTAGGTTCAAATTTGGCCTTAGATACTCATTAACTGTGTTTCTCAACATCTATTTGCCTCAGTTTCCTCAACTGTAAAAAGTGGATAATAGGAGTCCCTGCCTCCCAAGATTATTATGTGGATGAAATGAAATGATATTTAGCACAGTACCTAGCACATAATAAACACCATGTAAGTATTAAATATGATTATTGTTATTATCAACATTCTCCTCATTCTCATTATTATTATTAATAATATTTATTATTATCTTCCCTTTTTACTACCTCGAACAATAGCCACTTTCTATAAAATTAAGCTTTCAAGTACCTCTTATCCATTGTTTCTATACTGTTCATTCCATTTTAAAACATGATTAATTATGGATTGATTTATATTTTTTCAATCAGTTATAGCATCTAATGCCCCTCAGAAAGACATTTCCCTATCCAATAAGGAGAAGATAAAGACTAAACTCCCTTATCCTACTATTCAAGAACCTCTAGAGTCTCAATCCATTTCAACATTCTCTTCCATTGCCCTAGCAAAACTTACCTACTTAGTATACGACATTGGAAAGAGGGTTAGATTTAATTTTGGAGGACCTCCATTCTAGTTTTCCCTCTGCTATCTACTGCCTTAACCTTGGTCAAATCATCTAATCTCTCTGGGACTCAGTTTCCCTATCTATAAAATGAGGGAGTTGGTATAGATGACCTCTAATTAAAGTCACTTCTTTGTCTAAACTTTTGACCCTATGAGGCACAGCCTTGCCTTAGAATACAACAGACACCCTGAAATATTGTCTCCTCTTGTTTGAGTTTCACTGGTCCTTCAAGAAACTAATTTAATGCCACATCTTCCACAAAAATTTTCTTTACATTCTTAGATGACAATTATCTCTCCTTCTTTAGTGTGTTTTTAAACTATCATACTCATCTGCATAGTATCTTGGATTGATAATTACAGTTTTGTGTATATTCTTTATCTCCCCAGTTAGCCACCAAAGTCCTTAAGGTTAGAGACCATTTTTAATGCTTTTTTATCCCTATTGTTTGTGTCTTAACACCCAGTAAACTTTCAACTCTTTCCTGAAAACAATGATAATGTCTGAATATGAATACTTTAACTATTAATCGGGTCCCTTCGAGAATTCATGATTTAAGGCAAACACACTGAATAGAAACCATTTCCAATTACATATATGTCCTCGTGGCTTGTCACATTCTTCTGCCTACATGGTTGAAAGCAAAAAAATGCATCACAAGACATACCCTACCCCACTCATTCCTACCACACTCCCCACTACTTCCTTCTTAGCATGGAAATGGAGACTTAGTTTAGAAAGGCTGAGGTCCTCTACTGCATCCTGGACTCATTGTCAGTCATCTGGACTTATGCCTTGTCACTGGATTTCTTTATTCCAGAGCAGAAAGTGAGGCTGATAACTTTTGACAGCTCTGCCTCACTTAAATCCAATTCACTTGCAAATCAGGATATCAGCCTCATGACGTCATCAGTCTTCTTTGAGAATGAAGAATCAGAAACAGCAGCAAGGAAATGGACCTCTTTACGACATGTTCACCGTATACATCCTGAGGAACCATGGAGATATTAACTTCCAAAATGAAACAGAACAGCAGTCTCAGCCTGGCTTCTGTGATTTGTCAAAGTATACTCTTATTTTTACCTGAATTTTTCTCCTTTCCAGAAAGGACAGATTTCCATTTCTTGCATTCTGCCCAGATGTTCTTAAATGACTGTATTTTGTGACAAGGGCCCAAAAGACTAATGTAGAAGTACAGAGAACTAAATGTCTTTCATGATCTACCAATTCCTTCAGCAGCTGGTGCAGTGCCTGATGCATAGTATTAGGTGCTTAATAAATGCGTATTGATTGATTGATTGGTCTTTGCAAGTAGAACTTTTGAACAATCCTTGCCACACTGCTCTTCACCACCTTGCCTCACTCAATACATAATGCTAGCAATTGTACAGGCCTCTGCAAAGTAGATTCCTGTGTTAAAACTTATAAATGCCACAATCCCTTGAGCTATCTGATAAAATTTTAATCTCCTTGCCCTTCTTTTTATAAATCTCACCAGGAAAGATGCCTTGACAGCATCTTATTTAAGGTTTTTTTTTTCCTGCTTCTGTACATTTAGTACCTTATCTTATTCTCCAGTTTTCTCAACTTTTCTTTAATCCCCTCTTTTCTCCCTTCTCCTCCCCGCGTGCCAAAACTATTTTACTACATTCAGATTTGCTTTTATCAACTTTTATATCTTCCTAATAATTTTATGAACGATATTCCATTATTTCAACCTACCCTTTGTCTTCTTTAAATGTTCTTGTACCAGAGCCAAGATGGTGGCTGGAAAGCAGGTACTAGCGTGAACTCCCCACCAAGTCTCTCCAAAAACCTATAAAAAAA
>CM053623.1:386017771-386051293 GCA_028646595.1 Phalanger gymnotis
GTGTGGAAGCCAGAAGCTGCGGAGGCAGGAAGCTGCGGACTCCAGCGGCAGCGAGGCTCACCCGAGTGCGAGCAGGAACGTGAGGCCAGTGAACATGATTTGGCTAAATACTCTCTTGCTTTTCTTTGGCCTCCTAGTTGCCCTTGTGAAATGGGCTTTCTGGGCTTGGAGTCTTTTTGTCAAGATGTTGGAATGGGGAGGCTGGTTCAAGTTTTTGTTGCGGTGGGGCCTAAATAAATTTCTTGTTGTTTTCTCCTTAGAGAATCTCTCATACCTTGCGATTTCGGACCATTCAAACATATACATGATTATATTTGAGATCATAAATTTGGCCTTCCTACTACACCTTGTTGACATAGAAAGAGGTATTCTCTAAGTTTACTCAGAAAACGAAGAAGCTTAGGTCCAGGCTCTTTTTCTAGTTGATTATTAGTTCAGGCTCTGGCCCTTATTGAAGTTACCAAATTGATATTAAATGATTGTCACATGTAATTCAATCAGCATAGGTAACTATATCAGATCCGTAACTTACCTATAATATATGGTTTTGCAAAGATTATGCAACCATTAGGTATCATATATAGAAGAAAACTATGCTTATCACAGAAAGCCAGCAACAATGCTCAGAATATCATAGTTCCTCATTAGTAAATATTGGCCCATTTGACTTTACAGAATCCCACAGAAAAATGTTTTCTGGAATCACAAGAGGTAGGATTAAGAGTGAAGGGGGGGGGGTACGTAGAAAGAAGCAAGCCACTAGATTCAATCAATCATTCATGCTTAATCATTTTCAATCATTCCCTTTTTACCTGGAAAGAAGAGCTAGCATTCAAATACCAGGCCAGCCAAGGCAGGGAAATCAAAAAGAAGCCAGTGGTACAGGGAATATGCAGGAGGGGAAGGCCACAGTTAAGTGGAGAGGAAGAGAGATAAATTGCCATAGTTTCTTCTAAAGCTTCAAGGTTCCCAGTGTGAGAAGCACTCAAGGATTTATAAGAATGCTTGACAAAAGTGTCTTTAAGCACTCAAATTTGACCTGCAAATGAGTGTTAATTAAAAGCACTTAAAATTTGCTTTGTACTGCAAAAGCATTTCCGTTGGATTACAGAAGCCCACAGATAGTGAAAAATGAAGGCTGAAATGACACAGGCAATTCAAATGGGCCCTGAAACATTTGTAAATGGGGGTTATGGTCCTGCAAGACATTTAAACACCCTCTGTAAAGTTCAGAGCCCTCCTGAACTATTAATGAATCTCCCTCAAATGTGTTAAGACTGATAGGCACACAAACAAATAAATTCTCAATTACTATTAAAAAGAGACTTATTTCAGATTAAACACTGTCTATAATTGCTAGATATTTAAGCTTATAGAATGCAGTCTCCCAAGTATTTCTGACTGTAAAAAGCAGCTCTAAGCCTCATGTTTGCATATGCTAATTTTACATGTGTTTATATTACCAAGATAGCCAATAAAATGCTGAGTGGTCTGGATTATGCCTTAATCAAATACCCACTTTGATGAATAAAAGCTATGAAGTATTTTTTTTTTCAAACAAAATCTCCATCTTCATTCTCCAAGCTGATTAATTCATCTCCTTTGTGCCCCTGTGTGAATACTCAAGTATTGTTGAGAACTATTGCTGAAATTAGTTTGATTTTCAAAGGTGTTATCCTGGTAATTAGGGCAAATTTAAATGACCACAATAAGAATTAATCCTGAAAAAAAAATGCAAAAGAAAAGAATCTCTAAAGGGACAAACATACTCTTCTGAAATCAGACAACTCTCCAAAGGATCTTTTTTGTAATAGCTCTTCAGGAAGAAAATATTACTCTGGTGGTCCTGAAAGATTTAATTGACTTCAAGCTGAGGAACAGGTTTAGGCATGAGAAAGAGGTAATTTATTAGAACTAACAAAAACTGCAATCTATAGACACCCACAACAACTTGGTCTTTCCATCCTACTGATAGGGTATAGGTTACTGATACTGATGGGATAGACTGTGGGAACCTCCTGGAGCACTGGAGCTCTCTCTCTCTCTCTCTCTCTCTCTCTCTCTCTCTCTCTCTCTCTATTTTTCTCTCTCTCTTTCTCTCTTCTTCCCACTGGCTGTTCATGCCCAAATAGCCTGGTTTAGCCTTCCATTGTCTGGTTATCTCCAGATTGCCTTCTGGCCATTTCCCACCCTAGATCCTATCAAAATATGGATACCCAAGTCTGTTATCCTAACCATCTTATTGTCTATCATCTCTGGTAGCTTTCAGCTATTTCCCACCCTTATTCCCATTCCTGGAGTCTGACCTCACCCCAGTCCCATCTAGACAGGCCCTAGATCCCTCCCACAGTTTTTCTGTATAGAAAGCTCCTCTTGCCTCCAGGAAGACTCTCAGATTCAATCTACTTAACATTCAATCTGTGACAAGCATCACAAATGCTCAGACTTTAAAGAGTCTACCCAATATGGTGAATCTTTAATAAACTTTGTTTTTCTCTTTGATTGAAAGAAGGCTTGAGTTGAATTCATTTGAGCAGGAAACATTTTTATGATATATAGTCTTGTTTACTTTATATCCCTGTTGGGATGAGCTGATGGTGGTACTGGTGTGTCAGTATTTTGGGGTCCCCTAAACCCTCTAACTTCAACATATGGTTCCCTAAACCTCAACACTACCCTCCCCCCCAAACTCCTACCCCATGCAGATGAACATCTATGCCTTTCTACAAATGCAGATCAAAATTTGGTGAAATTTGAATGCAAGCCATCCTGGCAGAGTGAAAGCCAAGATGGAGTCAGGATGACATGAGGTGAAAACCCAGCCCTGTCCCTTATTATCTGTGTGCCCCTAAACAAGACGTAACCCTTTTACAGGAGTTCTTTGGAAATCCCACCTTCTATGATGTGCCTTTCCCATTTCCTTTTCATCTGAGTGCCTTTGCTACATTGATTCTTTCCAATTCTTCCTGTCTAGAGCTTGTTTGGATATAGCTGTTTGCATGTTATCTTCCCCATTAGGCTGTGAACTCCTCATGGACAGCAGCTCCCTTTTACTTTTCTCTGTATTCTCAGAGCTTAGCACAGTGTCCTGGCAAATAGTATGCCCTTGATAAATGTTTATTGACTGACAACCTGTCTGTTTCAGACCCAACACTTGTGAAATAATTTAACTAGATCATCTCTAACCTCCCTTTCAGCTGTGATACTGACACCACCTATGTGTTCTAGAGCCATGCTCACCCTGGCATAAGGGTGCTGTTTGACTGCAATAACAAAGGCAGATGTCATTCGAATCACCATTATCACAAACCTCAAAATATAGAAGTAGTTACTAACATCATTCTGTCCAGGCAGACTTCAGATGAAGAAAATTCTCTAAAGAGCTAGAGGTAGAACTAGGACAAGGCAATAAGGAAACTTCTTTTTTGAAAAAGTTGGATTTTTATGAGAATTACATATACATACATATCTAAATGTATGCCAACATACACTATATATATATATATATATATACACACACATATATACTTATAGATACATATATACACATACATATGTGTCACAAAACAGATACTGAACTAAAAATAATGCTATGAGAGATAAGAATTTCAGGAAGCAGAATGCCAGAAACAAAAGAGACCTTAGAGATGACCTTGTCCAGTACTTTCATTTTAGAGATGAGGAAGCTCAGGTCTAGATTGATGGAGTGCTTTGGCCTAGGACAGTCAGCTGCTAAGTAGCAGAGTGGGAATTTACTCCACTGCTTAATCTTATAGTATAAATCCATTAACCAAACAGTCAGGGAAACAATCAAACACTTCCGAAGGTCTGTTCAGTGGAGAGATATGACTCATTGAGGTTCCCTCATGAGAAACCTGTAGACCTTATCCAGGTTTATTCAATCTGAATTTATTCTACACATTCACAAACTGCCTCATCTTTACTGATCTCTTTCTGCTTAAGGCTCAGCAAGGAGTAGGTTTTAGGAAACAGACAGTGAGTGATAAAGTAGAAAGATTACTGACCAGCATTGAGACAACCTGGATTCAAATACCAATTCACATGCTTACTAGGTGGCCTTGGACATATCATTTAACCTTATGGGGTCTCAGTTTCCAAATCTGCAAGATGGGAGGGGGGGGAGTGAGTAGACCACAGGCCTTGGAGTCAGGAGGACCTGAATTCAAATCCAGCCTCAGACACTTGACATATTTACTAACTGTGTGACCTTGGGCAAGTCACTTAACCCCAATTGCCCTGACTTCCCACCTCCAAAAAAAAAAAAAGTGAGCGGGCGAGACAAGATAGACTCTAATATCCATTTTAGTTCCACATCTTTGACCTTTTAAGTAGAGGGCTGAATGGGGATCTCTATCAAAAACAATATGCACTTGGAAAAAAAGAATCATTTTGTCATTGCTAGCATGTCACTTCTGTGTTTCCAGATAAGTACAGAAATCCTACTGTTTTGAAAAACCATTAACCAGTGTGACATAGGTTTTCTAGAGGTCAAAAACAGAGAATCGGCAAAACTTCATATTCTTGGAAGCGTATGTAATTACTATTAGGAAACTCATATTTCTGACTAGTATATGACATTGAGAACTACATAAGGATTCTGCCAAGTGATTCAAGTCAACACAATTGGTTTAGAGAGAAAACAAGAGGTGGTGTGTGTGTGTGTGTGTGTGTGTGTGTGTGTGTGTGTGTATGTGTATTTGAAGTAAATCTTAGGGAAAGTATATTTGGAGAATGATAAATGGTTTCTTTAAGTGGCTGCTCTGATTATAGGAATAAGAAGCCAGCAGGAGCTACCACCCATCATTTCTAAAGAAATTCCCAATTGGCAAGTAGGTTAGAAACCAAGAATGGTGTTTATGATCTTGACAACTTGCCTATGAAAAACTTGCTATTAAATTCTGACTGAAAGGCAAATTATTTTTCTCTTTAAGGATAATGGCTTGCAATCTCTCCAAAGTGCACAGATTTGGAGTTGAAGAAAAATGTACCCTTGGGAATGGGAAAAAAAAAATAAATTATCATTTGGAGGAGCTTTCTTTAGATGTTATTAAGTTGTAGTGGTTTCCTGTGAAGTCCTAAAAATTGTCTATCATCGAGGTGCATGTTCCTTTGATCTTCCTTGGAAGTAAAGACAGAACTGAATTTCGCCGTTAATCTGGTATTAATTACACAACTTTTTCTTTCAGTATCTTTTCTCCTACCTACCCCTACCTCCCTCCAACCTTATCCAGTTCTGAAATGCTTTGATTTTTTTCCCCCTTTAACTTTCCTCTTTGGAAAGATAAGCTAAATTCTTTTTAATGATCACTGGTTTCATTTAGGAAACTCTGCAACATCCACGGGCCTGAATCATTTGATATAACATCATTGGCAGCCAAGAGTAACCAGAGGACATCACCATCTACAGAATCTCCTTCTTCAATTTGTACCGTAAGCTAGATCTTCCCTATGACAATAGCGAACCCCTATGCTGAGAATACATTTTTCTATTTTATGCTTCACTAGATAGTCATAATCAGAGAGCTGTTGAACAAGATTTCCTCTGCTTTTATATCCTTCAAAAAATCTTGTCTAATGTTGACACATCCATGAGAGACACATTGTTAGAAAAGAATATTTAAACCTGTATTTTACATCACAAAAGCAGATGTATGGCATCGGGTCATAGAACACACATTCTCAAAGTAATCAAAGTTGAGGATCACACAAAAGACAATGGAAACACCGATGGAGGATGTGAGTAGGTGATCTCACATTACAAACAGGGGTCTGTGCAGGAGAAACTCTGTGTGAAGGATGTCATTAAAAATATATGTGACCTCTAAAAAAGCAACAATAACAAAACCAGAAAACAAAACTTGGTCTGGTTAGATAGCAAGAGGAGGGATAAATAATGAGCATCCCATGTGTTCTATTATCATCCAGACGATGTCAAAAGAGAAAGTGAATTAAATGGACCACCAGTCTAATGGGAATATATGGATTAGAGTCACATGGGATAGACTCAGATGGTATTCTTGAAGGAAATGTCCATATTTAAAGGAGCTCATTGATCCTTTGGGGAAATGAGGTTGGAGAGACTTCATTTGAAGAAAACCTTTAAGCCTTTATTCTATAATTCTAAAATATTTATTTTGTTTTATGGCCATCAGTAGACACAGTGAGATCTTATGTTCTCTATACCCTAGCTATGTAATGTAGCTTGGATCTGCTGTAGGAAATTTTCTGTAAAAGCTTGCCTGTTTCTTTTTCTTGTTTTCATGAATGATACCTGAGATGAATGATATGAGTAGGCTGCTGGTAAAAATATCATGACACAATCTGAATATGTAGACCCTGTAAAACAGGATCATAGCTGGCAGAATGTGGACTAAACAACTAATTTCAAAGCCATGTTCATACACTTTAGTAATGATAAATTGACCTTATACTTGCAGTTTTGCCATTTAGAGAACTTCACATTCATGATATTTAATCCTCATAGCAACCTTGCAACCCCAAAGTACAATTAGGAGACTGTGGAATAGGCCTGGTCAAAAGCATCTCAACCAAATACAATATACGTACACACACAGACACACACATGTTAATGGAGTAGTCATTTTTTGTAACATCTCAGGGAAATATCTTGCTTATTTTTGTGGAGGAGTAGGAGGCAGAAATTGATATAGAAGGATTTGAGAATGACGTTGTCATATGAAAAATGGTGCTGAAGTAAAACACCAAGCATGTTGATTTTGAGCAGCTCAACTTTCAAGTGTCAAAGACATATTAAAATGCAAAGAAAAAGAAAATTGATTATAATCTCCTAATAGGCAGGGAGTTAATGGTTTCCTATCTTATAGACATGCTTCAGTGAGATATTGCAGATTGATAATATTCAAGAGAATGATTCCTTAAATTAGGAAAGAAGGAAGTATAAGGATATAAGAATATTACCATTTCTTTGCATTGCCATCACCTAGCATAGTGCATTTACAAACAGTAGGTGCTAAATATGTGCCAGTTGATGATAATATTATAATCTACTAGATCATTAAAATCACTGAGGCCAGTGAATGTCTTATCTTTTTATCTCAGTCAAGACCTAGCTCAGAGTTTTATGTATCTAATAAATTTGGTTAGTGAAGTATTCATTGAACTATTAATAGTGATGACTTATCTTTAAGCTATTAAGTGCCTACTCAAATAAGTTTTGTTTAATTAATGGAGATAATACTGCAGAATGGGAAAAATGGTAGTTTCTGGTCTTATATCTGTGACCAAATTGCTGTATAATTTTGGGCAAACATTTTAAGCTTCCTTGGTCTCAGTTTCTTCACCTGTTAAATAGTAGGGATAATAATATCTGACCTCATAGGATTTGAGTGAGGAGAAAATGAAATTGTAATTTGAAAAGCATTTTGGAATTTGTAAAAAGCTAGATGAAGAAAAGGCTTATTGTTAATTATAATTGGTCTCAGGCCTTTAGCACCTCAAATACTTGAATTTGTAGTAGCCCAAACATATCTAAACCCTGGCTCAGTTAAAGAATAGAGCCTCTAATAGACCCAAATGCTTTACTAATATGGTCAGCAACCTATTTTTAATTACATCTTTTCTCAAGGTATTCTTAAGCCTTCCCAAGGGTCCCAAACAACACAAAGTTAACTGTGGTAATATTCTGTAATCAATAACTCATTTTTAGGAAAGTGAATAAGTACAAGCATGATAAATCCCAGAAGTATTTTCCCAGAGTTTAACTTACATATTTATTCAGGAATCAAGCTGGGCAGTGCAGTGGAGTCTACTTTCCACAGGAAAAAAGTAGGACCTTTTCTAATTCGATGTAAAATAGAGTTGGAAGCACAGATTGTGAGCATTACAAAAGGCAGAGTAATAACAAGAGCTACCCTAGTGATATACCATGGATTCCAGTATACCCAGATTTACTCACACTGACAATATAGTAAACCTCTCTTCCCAGGGTTTCCCATTACTTGGCTGGTATTGCTAAAACCACTTGCCAGTGTCTCCCATGTCACACAATAAGTTCTATTGTTGTTGAGAGAGACCTTGAGAGTGTCATTGTATTGCTTCTTCTGACTACCATGTGAACACTTGCCCTGTGTGAGTTCTCCATAAAACAGTCTTTTTGCAAGCATCCATTTTGCATTCCAACTATGTGGCCAGCTTATTGGAGTTTGTGATCTCTGAAGCAGAATTTTCATGCTCGGCATTTTAGTTCAAGAAAGGACCTCAATGTCTGTTACCTTATCCTTCCTTGTGATCTTTAGAATCTCCCTGAGACAATTCAAATGGAAGTCATTCACTTTCCTGACATGGCACTGATAGACTCCCCAGGTTTCACAGGCATACAGCAATGAGGTCAGCACAATGGCTCTGTAGACCTTCAGTTTTGTACTCAGTCTAATAACTATTTTCTCCCAAACTTTTCTTCAGAGCCTCTCAAACAATGAGCTGGCTTTGGCAATGTGTGCATCAACCTCATTATCAATGTGTACATCCCTGGAAAGTACATTGCTAAGGTAAGTGAACTTATGCACAGCATTCAAAACTTCTCCATTTGCTGTAACTGATGGTTCCACATATGAATGGTGTGGTGGTGGCTGATGGAGCATCTGTGTTTTCTTGTTGTTAATTGTTAGGCCAAAAGTAGCACAAGTAGCAGAGAAGTGATCCATACCTTGTTGCATCTCAGCTTTAGAGCCTGAATTGAGTGCACAATCATCTGCAAACAGAAAATCATGCACCAATACTCCTTCCACTTTGGTGTTGGCCTTTTCAATTTGAAGAATTTACTATCAGTGCAGTAGCTGACCTTGATGCCATGTACCTCCTCATTGAAAGTATTTGACAACATGGCTGAAAACATCATGCTGAAAAGCATGGGAGGACGCACACAGCCTTGTTTCCACTCCCTTGGTGACTGGGAAGGCATGAGAGCATTGTCCATTATCTAGAACCTGGCCAAGTAAACCGTCATGAAATTGACATACAATGCTGATGAACTTCTCCAGGCAACCAAATTTTGACATAATTTTCCATAAGCCCTCATAACTAACAGCATACTGACAGGGGCTATTGATGATGGCATTACAGAGTTATCCCCTGACTCTCCCCTAGAAACCTGTAGGAGAGATACAGCCAAGCTCTGGGGACTCTCGACGGTGATAGCAGAGGTTGAAATATGTATCCTCTGAGCTCATAGAAAGATGGGGCGAGGGAGAGCAAGTGTGTCTTGCTTCCCAGAGCACAGAGACCATACTTTATACTCATGTGTATGCATGTCCCAATATAGTATTAGATTGTAATAATGTCTTAACAAATACTTAGGATTGGAGGAGTTTGTTTGTTTCTTAAGTCTGTACCAGAAAATGTGGAGGTGATGGGTGTTGTACCAGACTAGAGTTATACTGGCATTTTCTCGCTGTTACATGTCATGCCTCTTTCAAGAACAGTTTAAAGAAAATATGGACTTCATAGAAGTGAGAACTTCCAAATCAGAAGTTCTCAAAGTGTGATTAGGGGAGCCCTAAGGGTCCCTGTGACCCTTTTAGGGGATCTGTAAAGCCAAAATTATTTTCGTAAGGATATTAAAATGTTTTCATTACTAAGATGGTAAATATGGAAGCTCTTTGGGGAAATTTTTAATTTTTAAATGTATAAAGGGGTCTTTACACCAAAAAGTTTGAGAGCTGCTATTCAAGATTATGTAAACTAACTCCCTTACTTTGCAGAAAAGTTAACTAGGGAAGTGACCAGATTTGTTCCCTGCCATAGGGGTAAGTAAACCACAAACAAGTGTTAGATTCCTGTGCAGGTCTTCTGATTCCAAATCTAGCCCTTTTTTATCTTCAGAATCTTCCTAAAACAATTCAAATGGAGATGATTCAGTTTCCTGGCATGGTGCTGGTAGATAGTCCAGGTTGTATGTATTATATGTATATTATATGTATATATATATACATATATATGTATGTGTAGACATATATACATATATGTAATGGCTCAACAATTGTCACAATTCAGTGACAGATTTCACACCTAACCTCAGGACTGAGTTTCAGGAGCCTAGTTTGCTATCCCACAATTTCTTATTATACACTGAACCTGAATTTCCCCCTCAGGTTCAGAAGAGCAGCAGCTTCATTCCCCTCCAAAATGCAGAGGAAAAAAAATGAACTTCCCTGTTGCTCTTCGCAAGGGTAAGGAGAATAACCTGGCAACTTCAAGCAGGCTCTCTCTCCAGGTTGCAAAGATAAAAGGAAAATAAGAAGCCTTGGAGGGAGTTGGAGGCTTCTCTTCCTGAGGTATCACCAGGCAGCAGGACCACCAAAGCCCATGGTGCAAAAAACACAAGATGTTTGTGAGAAAAGACAGAAACCAACAAATATACTTTTTTTTTCTGTTCCAAGAAGACATCAGAAAAATTTTAATACAAGTCTTCTAGGCTTGATCAAAATGTTCATTCAAAGAGTACATTATTCAGTGGTAACTGACCACAGCACACAACCCACAGCACATGATAGGCTATTAACTACTTGTTGAGTGATTGACTGGCTGATGCTCATTCCATATCAGTCACTGCTATGCATAAGAGAGCCTCCCATGATATTACAGGTAGTTTTACTTTTCCCTTCTGGCTTTTGGAGAAGAGTACAGCTGGACAGAAGCTTCCAGCTCCCTGGGGCTCTGCCAAGGATTTTATTTCTGCTAGTTAATTAGGGGAAATCTCCTCAAACAGAAAATCCACCAGGGCCAAATTTCCTATTAAAATGTCATTGTGAACAGCAGATCCTGTCATACCACAGTTATATCCAGCTCTCTTCCTGACCAATTCTAATGGCTATTTTCATTTGCTAAATTAAACTTCTTCCAGACTAGTGAGCACTTGTGGAATATATGGTAGTATAGAGTATTAGCTTAGCATGAATGTTTAACAGGTGCCTAATATCTTATTCCTTTGGGCCTAGGGTAACAGGTTTTTTTAATACTTAATAATTCTTTATTTTTAATATTTTTTTTCTTTTAATATAGAATTGATGCATGCAAGAATCATTAAAAAATAAAAGCTAGTGGTGCTAAATCATAGAGTACATGGATTAAAATATAAGAATGGATTTCAAGATGATCCCAACCACATTTGATTGCAGAAACCTAAATAAAAGTGAACAAATCAGAACAGTCCATTATAGGTCAATGAGGGCAAGTTCTTATAAAGGACCACTTCTTAGCTAAACTTTGTATTTCCCCCCATGCTACCCACAGAGCTATTCACCCAGTAGGAATTTAATAAGTATATTGAATAAATTCGTAAATGAAACGTGATAGGAAGAAAGGAATCTAGCTAGCAACATTTATTAAGCAACTATTATATGCCAAAAACTGTGCTAAGGATTTTACAAATATTATCTCATTTTATCCACACAACAATCATGTGGGGTAGGTGCTATTATTATCCCATTTAACAGCTAAGGAAACTAAACAGGAAAAAGTAAAATGACTCACTCATGGTATACCTAGTGTCTGCAGATAAATGTGAACTCAAATTTTCTTGACTCTAGGCCCACTGCTCTATCTGCTGTGCCAGGAAGCCTCTAGAGGTAAAGATTACAGATCAACATATTGCCATTCCTACCCTAAAAATGCCTGAGTTTGACCTTCCCTAAGGAAAAAAAAAAGTTTTATGTGGTCAAATAAAGGCATCAAATGTCAATATTCCAAATCCCAAATAGTTTCTGATAGGAAGAGAAATGAATGAGCACTTTATTATTCTGCCTAACTCTGTATAACACTTGGTTCAGAGTCTAAACTGCTTTTTTGGTTTCTTTCATTGGCCTTAGCATTTCCTTTCCTGCTTTGAAAACAAGGCTATATATTCACATAGATAGATAGGTAGATAAATAGACAGACAGACAGACAGACAGACAGATAGATAGATAGATAGATAGATAGATAGATAGATAGATAGATAGATAGACAGACAGACAGACAGACAGATAGGTAGATAGATATAGATAGATATGGAGATATCTATATATACAAGTCTATCTATCTATATCTATCTATCAACACACACACACACACACACACACACTCTTCCACTGGAAAAAATGGGATAGCAAGATTATTTGTAGATTTCATTTCACCATGGAATTTCTTCTCTTAATAGCCATGAACAATTTAAAAATGTCTATAATGTCTTTAGAAATGTGGCTTGAAACTTCAGCTCATAAGCAGTACTCCTGGTCACAATGCTCTCTCTGCAAGGATTTTCTGAACCTTTTGAAAAGTTAGCCATGGAGGTTTCTCAAATTCACATGACAACCATGACAGGTTGTACCTCTTGACATAATCCCTTGCAACCTGCCTGTGACCTTGTTTACTTGTCATTTCAGGATCAAAGTTATAGCATCTCTCACCTAGGGGATTCTCTGAATCTATCTAGCAAAAGTTTCCAAAAGAACAGATGCAAAAGTTTTGGCAGGAAAATAAAAAGTATGTATGGTGTATGTGTGTGTCTGTGTCTATGTTTATGTTTGTGTCTGTGTGCACACATACGTGCACACACATGTTCATGTGTGGCCATGGGTTTATATACATACATACTTATATACACATACATATATACGTGTGTGTATTTGGGAGAAGAAAACCCATCATATATTATATATTTGTCATGTGTAGCTATAATGAAGGCTACAAATCAACAAAAATCTCCCTTCTCTCTGCCCTACCCCACACTCTTAATTAAAAGTGAAAGAAAAATAAAATCCTTGTTGTAAATATGTATAGTCAACATAACAAATTTCTACATTATCCACCTCAAAAAAAGTCTCATTTTATACTCTGAGTCTATCACCTTACTATCAGGACATGGATAATGTGTTTAATCATCAGAGTCTTCTGGGATCCTAGTCGATAGTTATACTGATTAGATCGGTGGCACAGTGGGTAGGTGGTACAGTGGGTGGAACACTGGGCCTGGAGTCAGTAAGACCTGAGTTAAAATTCAAATTCGACCTCAGATACTTACTAGCTTGTGTGACCTTGGATAAGTTATTTAGCCAGTATGTCTCAGTTTCCTAATCTGGAAAATGTAAACAATACCACCTACCTCCCAGGGCTGTTCTGAGGATCAAATTAGATAATAATTGTAAAATGTATAGTGAAGTGCCTGGCATACATAAAGTGCTATATAAATGGTAGCTTTTGAGTTCTGAAGTCATTCAAAGCTGTCTTTACATTACTGTTAACAGTATATAAATAGTTCCCCTGGTTTGGTTTACTTTGATCTATATCAGTTCGTATATATATAAATATATATATATATATATATATATATATATGTCTAATGAAGACAAAATGTGTAACCAAAATTTTTTTTAAAATGTTAAAAAATTTTTTACATGGAATTGGGGAAAAATAAAATATTATTTAAAAAAAAAACTCAGTCATTATTGACTAATGGAAATTGCTTCAGGGTCAGAGTAAAAGAACTGTGGGCTTCTTTTTGATCTGGAATTCCTATACTGGTTAAATCTTTGCAGGTTTCAGACTGGGCTGGAAGCAGGGTCTGAGATATCACTCCCCTCCTGGTGTCTAAGCTTTGTCGCATGAACTGTGCTAAGTTCTGGGGATGCAAAGATGGGAAAAAGAGAGACTCAACTCTAAAGGTGCTCACAGTCTGATGGGATAGATAATGTGTAAACAGTGATGTACAGACAAGATGCATACAGGATAAATTGCATATAATCAACAGACGAAGGGTGGAGCCAAGATGGTGGCTGGTAAACAGGGACTCATTTAAGCTCTCCCCCAAATCCCTCCAAACACCTGTAAAAAATGGCACTGAACAAATTCTAGAGCTACAGAACCCACAAAATAACAAAGAGAAACAAGCCTCCAGCCTGAGACAGCCTAGACGGTCTCTGGGAAGGGTCTATTGCACCATGCTGGGAGCTGAGCACAGCCCAGAGTGGACCATGCCAGGACACACCAGACTGCAAGTTGGGTATACAGATCAGTCCTTAGGGCCATGAATCACTGAACTGTGGCAGTTACCAGACTTCTCGACCTACAAATGCCAAAGACCACACAGCAGGTTAGTGGGAAAACTAGATCTGGGTGAGAGAAGTACGCAGCCCGGCCCCAGCCCTGGGGATGGTGGAGGCAGTGGGGCAGCAGCAGCAGGAAGCTCCTGCAGCTGCTTCCAGAGCTCAGGCAGTGGCTGTTTCTGGCCCCAGGCCCACACACTGGGAGGAATCAAGCTCAAATCAGAGCAGGAGTGCAGGGATTGCTTTGCTGACACAAAGGCAGGATTCTCTTGATTTGCCCTGCTTGGATCTGGGTTGTGGTCCTGGCTGAAGGTTCTTAAGGGAGGAGGAGTGCTGGTGTGGCAGAGCTTGCAGTGACTGTGGAGTAGAAGGAGCTCTGAAAACAGCAGCACAACCCATAGAGCTTGGGACAAAGTACTTTCTACTCTAACAGCACTTATAGCCTGACAATAAGCTCGAAGTTCAAGTAGTTGTCTGGGAACATGAACAGGCAGCATAAAAGAACTCAGAATATAGAATTTTTTGTGACAAAGAAAGAAGTAAGAGTCAGAAGAAGTCAAAGAGCCTATATCAAAAGCCTCCAAGAAAAATATGAAGTGGTCTCAGGCCTTGGAAGAGTTCAAAAAGAATTTGGAAAAGCCAGTAAGAGAAGTAGAGGAAGAATTGGGAAGAGAAATGAGAGTGATGCAAGAAAATCATGAAAAACAAGTCAACAAGTTGCTAAAGGAGACCCAAAAAAATAATGAAGAAAAAAACACCTTAAAAATGGAATAACTCAAATGGCAAAAGAATTCTAAAAGGCCAATGAGGAGAAGAATACCTTAAAAGGAAGAATTAGCCAAATGGAAAAGGAAGTTCAAAAGACCACTGAAGAAAATATTACCTTAAAAAATTAGATTGGAGCAAGTGAAAGCCAGTGACTTTATGAGAAATCAAGAAATTATAAAACAGAACCAAAGGAATGAAAAAATGGAAGACAATGTGAAATACCTCATTGGAAAAACCACTGACCTGGAAAATAGACCCAGGAGAGATTATTCAAAAATTATCGGACTACCTGAAAGCCATGATCAAAAAAAGAGCCTAGACATCATCTTTCAAGAAATTATCAAGGAGATCTGCCCTGATATTCTAGAACCAGATAGTAAAATAGAAATTGAAAGAATCCACCAATCACCTCTTGAAAAAGATCCCATAAAGAAAACTCCTAGGAATATTGTCACCAAATTCCAGAGTTTCCAGGTCAAGAAAAATATATTGCAAGCAGCCAGAAGGAAACAATTTGAGGATTGTGGAAACACAATCAGGATAACACAAGATCTAGTAGCTTCTACATTAAGGGATTGAAGGGCTTGAAATATGATATTCCAGAGGTCAAAGGAGCTAGGATTAAAACCAGGAATCACCTACCCAGAAAAACTGAGTATAATACTCCAAGGCAAAATATGAAATTTCAACAAAATGGAGGACTTTCAAGCATTCTTGATGAAAAAACCAGAGCTGAACAGAAAATTTGACTTCCAAATACAAGAATCAAGAGAAGCATGAAAAATGACAGGAAAGAGAAATCATAAGGGAGTTACTAATGTTGAACTGTTTTGTTTACATTCTTACATGGAAAGATGATATTTATAATTCATGAGACCTTTCTCAGTATTAGGGTAGTTTAAGGGAATATACATATATATAGACAGAGGGCACGGGGTGAGTTGAATATGAAGGGATGATATCTAAAAAAAAAATAAAATTAAAGGGTGATAGAGGAATATATTGGGAGAAGGAGAAAGGGAGAGATAGAATGGGTAAATTATCGCACATAAAAGTGACAAGAAAAAGCAGTTCTATTGGAAGAGAAGAGGGGACGGGTGAGGGGGAATGAGTGAATCTTGCTCTCATCAGATTTGACCTGAGGAGGAAAACTCAGTTGGGTATCTTACCCCACAAGAAAGAAGAAGGAAGGAGAGAAAAAAAGGGGGATGATAGAAGGTAGGGCAAATTGGGAAAGAAGGTAATCAAAAGCAAACACTTTTGAAAAGGGACAGTGTCAAGGGAGAAAACTGAATAAAAGGAGTCAGCATAGGATGGAGGGAAATATAGTTAGTCTTTCACAACACGAGCATTGTGGAAGTGTTTTACATAATGATACATGTGTGGCCTATGTTCAATTGCTTGCCTTCTCAAGGAGGGTCGGTGGGGAGGGAAGAAGGGAGAGAATTTGGAACTCAAAGTTCTAAAAACAAATGCTCAAAAAAAGTTGTTTTTACATGCAACTGGGAAATAAAATATACAGGCAATGCGGTATGGAAATCTATCTTGCACTACAAGAAATAAGAGGAAAGGGGATGGGGAGGGAGTGGGATGACAGAAGGGAGGGCAGACTAGGGAACAGGGCAATCAGAATATATGCCATCTTGGAGTCGAGGGGATGGTAGAAATGGGGAGAAAAATTATAACTCAAAATCTTGTGGAAATCGTTGACAACTAAAAATATTAAATAATAAAAATATGAAAAAAAATTTAAAAATCAACAGAGGGAAAATCCTAGAATTATAGGAGTTCCACATATGCTTCTTGTGGGAGGTAGTAGCTAGAAGGTAGAGATGAGGAAAAAGAGAATTCCAGGCCTGAGGGACAATCAATAAAAATGCTTTTGCCAGGAGATGATGTGTCTTGTGCAAAGAATAGGAAAAGATGCCAGAGTCACTGGATAAAGTGGCCACCAGATTGCCGAGTACATGACAGGATGAAAGCATAAGAAAACTGTGAGATAGGATAGTGGCAGGTTATTAAGGGTTTTGATTTTATATTTATATTTGATCCTGGAGATGATAGGGAGTCATTGCTGCAGAATGAGTCATGGTCAGACCTGTACTTTAGAAAGATCAATTTGACAAAAGATTGGAAGAGGGTCTGAAGTGGGGAGAGACTCATAGCAGATAGACCAACCAGCAGCTTACTTCAATAATCCAAGAATGGGGTGATGAGGGCTTGTACCAGGGTTGTGGCAGTGGAGAGGAGCAAAGGAGAAATGATAAAAAAAAAAAGGTAAAATTGATATGTCTTAGCAATAGGTTGGATTTGGGGAGACTGTGGTGGTGAGAGAGAGCTACATGACCTGGGTCTGAACTTGATCCTTGCTCTGTACTCAGACTAGGGCCTACATCCACCCTTTACCCTAGTATGCCACACCTAGATACAGATCACCTCTTCAACTATATGCTACACCTATGACTGGGTACTGGCTAGTCAGCAGAGTTTCCAGTTGGCACCTGCTGCTGAATTCTACAAAAATGTAAACACCCCTTCTTGGCCTAGTGTACAGTCTCTACCTGGCGGAGGGAGGATGGGTCATCTTCTTCAGACACCATCTACAGCAGCCACAGTAACTCTGTCTGTCTCCTCATATGACCCAAGCTGGAAAAATCACTGACTATGATTTTTCTTAAATTTTCCTGTCAGAATTTGGTCTCTTGTATTTTGTAGATCTATTTAGAAAAGTTACAGGGGAGAGGTTAGGTACTCTCGGTACTTCTTCCTGCTATATCCCATCTTGATTTAGCCCTTCCTATATATTTCCTTATATTGACATATATATATATATGTGTGTGTGTGTGTATGTATATGTATATATATACATATATATATATATATACATACACATAAAGAGTTTATAAATCATCAGTCCCCAGTTAAATTAGTTTTCTTGTGGCTATAGGCAAGTGTATTACTACCTGAGCACAGAATATTAACTTCACATTCATCAGAATGGAAGAGGAATGAAAGTATGCTGCAAAAATAAGCAGCTATTTAGATAATGAAAACAAAAAGCTTCTTTTTTTTTAAAGGAAGATTAGCTTAGGTATAGTCAGTAGCAGAAATATGCTCCTGTTATATTATGTTGAATGTTTTAATGCCCCTAATGAAGTTGGCATTTATAATTAATCATAAAAATAAAGTTCAATGGGATTTAGCTCTGTTGTGAAACTGGCATAACTTAATTTCTTATAACAACTTTTTTTCTTTCTTCTACAGAGCAAATATTTGATGTTCCTTAGGCTTTACTCTAGCTCACTTCTCACTTCTTCCTAATATGCTGTTCAGGTAATAATGCATCACATAGAATAAGTTTAAAAATTTTTTTTGAAAATTGTTCACCAACATACCCTTTCCTTTTCATCAAGGCCAAAAGATTTGATTCTTTCTAAGAAAGGACAGCTGGACAGTGGAGTGATCCCTTGGCCTGGAAGCCTAGAGTCAGAAAGATACAAGTTCACATTCAGCTGAAGAGACTCACTAGCTGTGTCACCTTGGGCATATCATTCTTCCTGCCTCAGTTTCCTCAACTGTGAAGTAGGATCATAATGAAACTTTTCAGGGTTATTGTGAGGATAAAATGAGACAATGTTTGTAAAAGGTGCTTAGCACAGTGCTTGGCTCCTATCAAGACATACTCAGAGAACGCAAATTGTTAAAATTTCCAGTTCCCTGAGGCCTTTTTACTGCAGTCCTTAAGATGTTACCCTTTGGGTTGGAATAGCTTTCCCCTGCCTTAATGGATTCCTTCTGGTCCTCTTTTGATTACTTTGGCTTTAAATCTTGTTCCCTCACTGTTTGCTAGAAAATAAGAACGATAAACAAAACCAAACCAAAAAAAAAAAACTTTAAAAAGTGGAAAACTGGCTATATAAACAAGCAATCCTTTATTTGATTTTTTTTTAATGCTAAGTAAATACTACTGCTAGATGCAATAAAAAAAAATGCAACTTAGCAAAATGGAGTGAATAGGAAATACTCCTCGACCCAAAATTCTAATTTATTATTATTTTCTGGGTGTGGGAACATGATCTGATTAGGTGAGCAGTAAGCACAGGTCCATCTCTCCTTTCCAGCTTAGGATTATGGACCCTGCCACCGTCCTGCATATCAAAACAAGCCTCTTATCCACAAAATGGCCTTTCCCTTCCTCTTCCTAGTTCCAGCCTCTCTCCTCTTCAGTGCTTCTCTGAGGAAAGTGTGACATTGATTCAAATTAGATGCAGCAACAATGCTGGTTAGTAGAATGAACATTTACATTGGGCAAGAATCTTAAGTGCCATTTTCAATTCAATTCGACAAATGTTGTTCTTAAGCTTTTTGGTTAGGCTGCAAATAACCTGTTGCTATGATATCAATAGTTTAGGATAGACAATTCCTCCCATATAAGGGGCTGGAATTTTCAGGGGAAACACACATATATAGAACTATCCCAACCCAAAGGGATGCTCCTGCTTTTCAGCTTTATGGAAATGAATAAGATTATGATATTTAGTTGGAAGTGTCCTTAGAAATCTGGAAGAAACCTCAGACATATCATCTTTTCCAACCCCCTCATTTTGCAAATGGCAAAACAGTTCCACTGAGGTTAGGAAGTCATGGAAGCATAGAACTAGAATGTGAAGGAAGGAAACAAGCATTCATTACCTATTATGTAATGTACTTTAGGTAATGTAAGCACTTTACAAACAGCATATCACTTGATGTTCCCAACATTATTATCCCCATTTTACAGTTGAGGAAGGCAGCAGTTAAGTGATTTGCCCAGAATAACACAGCTAGTAAGTATCAAACAGGATTTGAACTCAAGCCTTTCTAACTACAGTCCAAGTGCTTCATCCACTGTGTCACTTGCCTGCCTAAGAGGACCTTAAAGTATATCTTACCCAACTTCTTCCCTTTGTAGCTCAGGAAACTGAATCCCAGAGAAATTAAATGACTTGGCTAAGATAGTGGTGAAGGCAGAATTTAAACTTAAGTCTTGAGACTCCAAATTTAATGGATTTTCTGCTATCCTAGGCTGTCTTTGATGAAGGGCAGGATGGGGCTTAAAACCCAGGTTTAAAACCCTGGATAGAGGTTCCATGTTCCTTCCTCTTTAACACATTGTCTCTTATCATTTAAAAAATATTTTTCTTCCACTGTATTTTTTGCGATCTAAATTCTGTTTCTGGTTAAGGAGATGGGAGAGATAGGTCCATAGAAATGGATGGATGGATAGATGATAAAAAGATAAATAGATCACATACACACATACATTTATTAAAACTAAATATTAATTCAATCAATATTAAAACTTTGATGTATATTTCCATTGAAATTTCTAAAGGAAAAAGTTATATAATATATGAAGAAAAAGAAAGTAAAGGGCATTTCCAATCCAATTCATCTCTATTGTTGAACTTCTTGCCTATTTCCAGGTCTCTGTTTTCACATTAGAACATTATGGGGATATTCAGAAGTTTATGTTTGAAATCAGGATTCCTCCCTAACTCCACTGTTGGCATTTATTTCCACATCTGGAGATTTTTCTCAGTATACACAGGCATGCTGGTGGTTGGCCAGCTTCTTTGTTAGATGAACAGATGAAGTGTTTTGTTTCAGCCACATCTTTCAGAAACTGCAGAGCTTACAGCCATATAGAAGGAAAAGTTATTTGTTCTCTAGGGGAAATGCTGTCAAAGGGCACCTAATCTATGACATGCCAGGCTAAGCAAAGCTTATAGAAAATGTAAGAGTAAGGTAGCTATTAAGTGTCAATTAAAAAAGAAATAACAACACATGCCAATACTGGAGCTTAAACCTCTGGAGGTGGTTTTGCCTACGGGTTTTGTTTAATTAAATCAGAACTATTGATGTAATTTCTAAAGCAACAATCATAGTGCACTATTTTGTTTTCAGTTCCTCTTAAATGGCAAAAGGGATATAAGGCAGGGCTAGCCACTGTCTGCATCATTCAGCTGATTTCTTATTAACTGAAGCCTTTAGTCCACTTAATTAGAGGAAAACACTATGTTCTTGTTTGTCCCTTAAGGGAAGAACAAGATGTGCCTGAGATGCATATTATGATATTTTCACTGTCACAGGTCATCTAGGTTTCTACCTTTCCCTTTTGGCATTCTTGTACTGTTTGCCTCATCTTCAAGGTTGCAGAGGTAATTGAATTAATACTGAATTCCTGACCTTGAATTATCAATACCTAAGAGAAAGGATTTCTAGGTGTCTAGTTAGTTTATTCTTGAAAGAAAAGAGGAGAAAAGATTGACACTTCACATTACCTACTTTATAGGCAGTAGATTAAAAAAAAACAAATACATTCAAAGAATTAAAAAGATAAACAACCCTTGAGAAAGTCAGTGTAGACACAATGATAAATATCCTATTTATCTATAATGGGTAATTTCTATAGTATGTTTGGTCCCCAAAAGGCAAATAGAATCTGAGAAAGGATAGAGACGACATGGTCTAGAGAAGAAAAGCTTAGTATAAGCAGGCAAGAAAATTTTTTTATTGTTGTTTTGGTCTGGTAGTAGTTGTGACCAGGAGAAAATCATTTAAACCCTCTGTGTTCCTGTTACTCTGTTTTCCTTCTTTAAAAAGGGATGATTATAATATCTTATTTCTCCATTATTTAAAAAAAAGAACTAGTAAAATCAGGTTAGAGGGAAAATACTGTTATTTCTCTTTTGCCTTTGCAACTCATTTCCTGTATTTGCTTTGGGGTTCCCCATATAGAGAAAAGAATTTGTATTGCTCTCCTGACTGTCACACCTGGGCAAAGAGGATTACAATACTTTGTTACCTGGAAGTCTTTAAAATCACCCTCTAGAGTACATACTAATGACTTTTATTAATATTAAAGCAGTTTAAACAAATGTTCCTGATTGTCTTTATTCAGAAGATAATGAAGAGACTTTTAGAAGAAGGAATGTTCAATTTTGATTTTCTTTGTTGAAGTCATAAATTTGAAAGAAAAAAAGAGAAAGGGCATGCATCCTAAATAGAAGCCAAATCCCATAATTCTGTGACAATGTAAAATAATAACGCTATGACATACTTCATTGTATAGCAACCATACTTGTAAATTCAAGCTTGTATAATGTAAAAATTGGGGGAACCAATTAGGCATTCTTCTGGAATTATTAGGCATCTCAGGCTGTGCTTCGTTAAATGTGATCTATTACTTAATTTCATGTGGGAGTTACAGTAAGTGTGCTCCCATTTTGAGGTAGTTTAAATCATTTCCTCCAATAGGAGCAGCTATGAGTTTTCAAAAACTATACTAACAGAGATCAAGCTCCCGAATGTTCTGTCAGGCTAGAAAGGATTTGATTGTAGGTCTCATGCCAGACTGATTCTACAATCTGATAAACAGCTTAACTGAGCACGGTGACATTCACAGTCAGCAAACTGGCCTCTATCAACAATAAAATACAAAATAGACATCATTACTATGTAGCACACTTTTCCATTGATAGTAGTGGAGTAGCAGAAATGGATGAAAAGTGTGTTGAGAATTAAAGTTTTTAGACCCCCTGCAAAAAAATTGATTGAACTGTTGGTAATTGAAATGTAATATGTTTGATAAGTTATCAATTTGGCTTACTAATGGAGAACTGCATGGTATATTGTAAAGGATGTGAAATTGGGAATTTGGATGTGCAATCAAATCCTTCCTACCTGTGTAGTATCTGTCTGGCTTTAGTTTCCTCACCTAGAAAATCAGAAGGTTGGAATAGACAACTTCTGAAATCCCTTTCAGCTCAAAATCTATGATCCTCGGGGTTGAACTATACCAATATTAGCATTCTTCCTATATATAAAGCCAGTCTTTTATTAAGGTCTCACGATATTGCTGAATCTTAAAGAAAGCCAGTGAAACCAAGGGCTGGTAGTGAAGGGGCAGAGCGGGTCAGGTTTGGGGGACAGCCAGGGTAAAGGTACAGAGATAGGAGATACAGTATTAGGTGTGAGGAACAGAATGTTGGTTAGTATAGTTGAGTTGTAGAGTATGTGGAAGGAAGGAAAATGATGGGAAAGATAGGGAGGGGTAGAATTGTGAAAAGCTTTATATGCCAAAAAGGGAGTCTATATTTAATGCTAGAAGTAATTGGAAACAAATGCAGATTAATGAGTGTATGTATGTATGTAGTGGGGGGGGGGTAGCAGGGGAAATTGGAAGGATATGGGGGGGAGATAAGGTTGCTCTTTAAGAAAATCATCTTGGCAAGTGGGTGTAGGATGGATTTTTGTATAGTCCAAGTGAGGTGATGAAGGGCTGAACTAGAGTCGTGGCTCTGTGGGGGTGGTAAAGGGGATTACACGAGAAATGTTTTAGTGATAGGAATGAAAAGATCAGGCAACAGATCGGATATATGGGGTGACAGCGAGGACAAGAGGATAACACTGAGGCTGCAAGCCTGAGTTACAAGAAGCATGATGGCACTCTCAATAGTGTTTGGGAAGCTCAAAAGAACATTTGGGGTGGGGGAAGATATTGAGTTTTGCTTTCGACATGTTGATTTTGAGATGTCTACAAGATAACAAATCCAAGATGACTAAGAGGCAGTTAGTGATATGTTACTCTATTTAAAGAGAAAGACTAAGGAATGAGTGTGATGGGAGATAGGCTGTGGGAACCCCCTTGAGCTCTCCCTGAATCTTCCCACTTGATCTGGCTTTTCATGCCCAAATCTGTCATCTGCTACCTCCATCGTCTGGTTACCTCAGGATTGACTTAATTCTATCAAAATATCTATACACAAATCTGTTACCCTTAAACTAGCCTAGCCCTCCATTGTCTGTCATCCACAGGTAGCCTTCAGTTATTTTCCACCCTTCATCCCATTCCTGGAGTCTGACCTCACCCTAGTCCCCCAAGTCACCTCAGTCCCATCAAGATCCCCTCTAAACACTTCCTCCCATCACCCCAGACCACTTGGACAACGCTAGATCCTTCCCACAATCTTTCTGTATATAAGTCTCATGTTGCCTCCATGGAGGTGCTCAGATTTAATCTAGCACAAGGTTCAATCTGGCCTGCTGGCATTAGCATCACAAATGCTCAGGCTTTCTAAGAGTCTACCCAACATGGCAAATCTTTAATAACCTTTGTTTTTGTTGGCTGTAAGAAGGCTTGGGTCGAATTCATTCGCATAGATTCCAGCATGTCAGTATTTTGGGGTCTTGAGCACTCCTAAAAACCTCAAGAGGTGGATGAGAACGGTTTGTTCGAATGGCAAGGAGGGCAGTTGAAGCAGGCACTGTGGAAACCTTAGAGCTTGGCCAGACATAGAAAACACCAAGCTTGTCCACTGCACCATGAACCATTGCCAGTAATTCTGACTTTTGTCTTGCCACTGGACTCTGATGACTGTTGAAGAGACAGTGAAGCTGACAACTTTGTGTGACTCTCCCTCACTTAAATTGAATTCACACACAAGTCAAGACATCATCCTATGATGTGATACTCTTTGAAAACAAAGGACAAACAACAACAGGTCTTTATATATAGATTTGGGAATCATCTACAGAAAATAATGATTGAACCCAAAGGAACTGATGAGGTCATCAGGTGAGAGAGTTCAGAGGGAGAACAGAAGAGGGACCAAGAGTCTTGGAGCATATTCACAGTTTGTGGGCATGATCTAGATAAAGATTCAGTGAAAGAAACTGAGAAGAAATGGTCAGACAGGTAGAACCAGAAGAGAACAGGGCTAGAAAAACTCAGGGAGGAGAGAGCACTCATGGGGTAAAAGGTGATGAAAAATGCCAAATGCTTTACAGAAGTCAGAAAGGATGAGGATTAAGAAAAGATCATTTGATTTGGCGGTTAAGAGGTCACTAGTAACTTTGGAGAGGTACGTTTCAGTTGAATGATCAAGACTGGAAGTTTATATTGCAAAGAGTTAAGAAAAGAATGGGAGGAAAACAAGTGGTAGCACTGTGTAGACAGTTTTCCAGGAATGTATTGGTAAGTATTTAATAATAAACTGTCTTAAAAAAGAATGTATGCATGAAACACTTTTAAGTTTAATCTGAATAATATTGTCTACTTTATTTTTTAATGTCCAAACAATCAACAAAATAACATATCAAAGCCTAACTAGTAATTTGCTGATTTCCAAGGTGTAAATACTTAAATAGAAAATTTTAGCAATTGCCTCTCTCAAGCCCATTTGAGCTGCCTCCAGAACAATCCCACTACTTCCTCAAGCAGTTTCACAATGAATGGGAAGAGAGATATAAGATAATATCACTGGGAGTCCTTTATTTTTGGTTTCCCAGGCCTTAGTACAGTGCTTAAGAGTGCTTAACATTGTAAGTATTTTTTTTATTAATTGCATCAAAATAAAAAAAAAAATAAGGGAATTGTTTTGTTCTGGGAATCCAAAAGGACAGTGGAACCTTTCATCTTACAGTGCTCATGATAAAAAAAAAAAGACCACTGCGAACACATTTGCAGCTGATAAGCCAACATTTATTTCAGAAGATAAGGCATGGCTGACTTACATGGAGAATGTGAAAAGATCTTGCAAACCAAAAACAATATATGTGCTTTTATATCTGTTGATTTCAATATGAGGGAGAGTTCAGAGGAAGATTTTTTAAAAAAACAAAAACATATACTTTGGGAAATATAGTTCAGTTTAAACAACTTAAAAAACACCTATGTGTCAATAATATTTTTTTTCAAAAAGAGTCAGAAGTCACTGGAAATGTTGAGTAAAGATCAACATCAAAGAGAGAGACAGAGAGAGAGACAGAGAATGGAGGGAAAAAAGGAGGAAGGAAGGAGGGAGGGAGAGAAGGAGGGAGGAAGTAAGGAAGTTTAACAACTAAGAAATTACTGACTACCATTGTGAGAGACATTTTCCAATTAAGTACATTCAGTCATGACTACTAAATAAATACTACAAAGATCAAAATAAACACAAAACAAAAATCATAACAATGTGAATTGACACTGTTCTTGATCTATTTAAAAATATTTATGACAAAAAGCTATTTATGTTAAAAATTAACAAAGGAAAAAGTAGGAATCAAATGCCAACTGTAAGATGGTGCATGTGCTGTTTCCTCACAGCTCTATGCTTTCATTCTTAACCTCCTCCTCTTGGAACCTCAATCTCACTTATCTCAAACATCACCTTCTTCTAGAGGACTTTCCAAGTTCATCAGTTAAGAGTATATACATCCAAACGACTTTCTATTTATTTTATATATGGAATATATTTAGTCATGAATATTCTGTCATCTGTAAATGTCCTTATAGTTGAAAATAAGGAGAAAAAGTAAGGTCAGTGATGACCAGAACTGCCTCTTCCTGCTTTGTCTATTCAGTGCCAGGAACTTAAAAACTTTTAAAAAGTCATTTAAATAAATTTAATAAAGTAAAGGCATTTAATAAATACTGTTAACTGATTTTCACCATTTCTTACAGAGTAATGTTTATAGTGGAATTTGTATAATACAAAGGACAAAATTATCAAGAAGCTTCATCTGGCAACAGCTTGATCTTAACAAAGAAAAATGGCAGCCAAAGGTGAATGCATGTTTAGAATATAGATCCATTTGCAAATATATTTATACCGTTTGTACATAGTTATTTGCATTTTGCTTTTTCCATTGAATTATGAGTTTCTTGAGGGCAGGGACTATCATATATACATACATATTTGTTCTCCAGGACTTAGCATAGTGTTAGGAAGAAAAAGGTGCTTAACAAATGTTTATTGACTTGCTGACCAACTTGTGCAATCATTCTATATATTATTCTCCTATTATTTGATTATATTATTATATTATTCTCCTAATTCTTCTTAATTCACTTTGCATCAGTTCATAAACATTTTCTCATACTTTAAATTTCTACATTTATCGTTTCTTAAGACAATGCTATTCCATTACAAAATTGGATCTTGATTAGTGTGAATAACAAATTCCATGAAATGGTCATATTATTCAAATTTACACAATTACAACTTATAATTATATGTAAAGTATATTCATTTTTTCCCAATACAATGGAAATATGCAGTACAAATTGAAATGTTTAAACTGCTTCATGTCATTCATTATTCTCACTAATTGGGAATTAACTATACTCATATATCACAATTTCTTTTGTCATTCCCCAATCAATGGGTACCTAATTGGTAGCTGGTTTCCCTTCTCTACTATAAAAAAATGCTACAATAAGAATCTAAGTATATATAGTATATTAAGTCTCTCCTTTTATATTTGATCCTGCTGAGTGTATACCTAACAGTGGGTGAGATCTCTGGGTTAAAGGTCATGGATATTTTATTTACTTTCTTGCATATTTTACATTGTTTTCTACAATGGTTAAGCCAATTAATTTGCAATTAATGAAGTATTATGCTATCTACTGTGATTAGCAACCATATTCTCAGATGGTAATATTTTTTCCTCCTCTGTTCAAAAAATACGTAACTTCTCTCTTGAGAAGCCATTCTAAATGGTTCTGACTAGTTAGCCCAGTCAATGTATAATTTTTTGTCAAGTGTTTACTGTATAATATGGTATCATATAACAGGATATAATGATATAATACACTACAATATAATATACATTGTTATATCTTCTCCCACAAAGTCCTATTCTGCTACCTCATCATGCCATGAAGCAATGGAAGTAACCTTGGTTTCCAAAGGTATTCTAGCAGAGTATAAACTCTGACAGGTTCTATCATGATAGTAGGGTATTAAGAATGGTCCAGGGGAATGTGGGCTCAAGTTTAGAAAGTACATTGTTCATTGAGGGGTTATTTTTGAAGTTTCCCTTAATCATAATATAGTTTTCTGTTGTGTTCCCTGTGGAGCCCTGAAGCTACCTTTTCTAAATATGTCTAACTTTTCTTTGGTTCCTGATGAGGACAATGCCATAAGCTATTTTAGGGAGACTATTACCATGTTGAGAAGTCGAAATCTTCTGACCTTTCAATTTTTTCCAAGGTCCTCCTTTATTTATGGGGGAGGAAGCTACAGGAGACAGAAGACCTGCCTATCCCTGCCCCTCTCCGCCAAATCAATTTTCTCTCAAGAGGCTGACTAGTGTTCTCTTAGCTCACCTATCAAATGCGTGAATTTATCTATGTATCTTAATATATAGATATATATGTGTATGTGCACACATATGTCTATATATATCTATACATACACATATACATGTATGTTTGTGTGTGTGTATATTAAAACTATTTCAGCTAAATAGAACAGGAAATAGGTTGGAATTTGGCTGAAGTCTTATAGATTTTATATACTATATGTAGAGATAGTGTGTGTTATAATGAATACAAAATTATAATATATTATATTTATATAATGTTATATATAAATATATATATATAGAATTATATTTGTATGTCAAAATAAATTAGACTTATAGAAGGACAAGTTGCACAGGATGGACAAGCATGGATGACTTGTGATCTGCATATTTTGAGGGAACATTCAAATCAATTAAATCATAGAGCCCTTTGAATACTTGAGTTTGTATGCATTGTGTGCATGTAAATCCACATATGAAATATGGGTATTTTTAATTTTCATCCCTGTCTAGAATGTTAAATCCTGGAATAAATTATTTCCACCACACAACACTAAAAGATTTCAATACTGATGGAGTCTCTCAGTAATAAAAAACTCAACAGTAAATCAATCAAAACCTAATGCATGGTACATTGATCACAATATACAGCACAAGCATTTCTCCTTCTTCCCTCCTACTGGAAAGAGTTAAGAAGAAATTTCTGCCATTTTCAAAGGCTGGCTCTTGAGGCCCAAGAAATTTGTGATATTTCTCCAATCAGTTAGTAGGCACAACAAGAAGAATTGCTATTTAGAAAGAACAGTTTTGTTTTCAGTGGTTCAAATTAATATCCTGATAATCAAAGCTTATTTCTCCTTATTAATTTGAAAGCTAAAAGCTTTGTTTTCCTTAAACTTTAATTAGATCAAATTGCTCATAAAACAAAGTGCTGGCAATGAGCTTCCATGTAAAAATTTATTTTTAGCTATCTTCAGAAGTAAAGTTTTCTCATGTTTGGAATTTTTCATTGACTCCTAATATTGGGCTGGCAGAGACCTTAGAGATCATACAATCCATCTCCTTATTTTGTATGTGTGGAAACTGAAATCCAGAGGCAGTTAGGTGGCTTAGTGGATAGAGTGCTTGATTTAGGATGACCTAAGTTCAAGTTCTTTCTCAGACACTTTTTAGTTATGTACTTCTGGCCAAGTCATTTATGCTCTCTCAATTTCTATCTCATCATTTGTAAAATGGATATTGTAAAGGTAATGTAAATGTGAAATGTAAAATGGATAACGTTTGCTTCACTGAGCTGTCAGAAGGATCAAACTAACTCATACAGGCTGAGTCTGTATGCAGTCTATTCTTGCACAGACCCAAATTGAGGTCAGGAACTTACAGAGCTCAACCCATGGTGAAGAAATCAGACTTTGCTCTGGATTGCTACTTTGGTAGCACTGAAAGCCTGCAGGCCCCTACTCTGTCTCTGAGATCCTAAAATAATACAATACTCGATAACCCAATAGCCACAACATGATCAACCCAGACCTGCCATGGAGAAGATCAGCATAGCTCAGCACTTGACATCAAGTCATCCTGTAAGGAAATAGTAGGCTAAAAGAGCAAACAAAGAAAGAAAAAAGAATCCCACCATAATAAGCTATTATGGTGGGAAAGAAACTCAAGACACTAATCCAGAAGAAGAGAGTGGCTCCAAAACATTCAAAGCCTTAAAGAAGCCTCCCACAGCTGGGAAACAAGCTTGACTATAACTCCTATAAGAGATAAAGCAAAAGTTTAAGAAAGTGAAAATGTTTTTTTTTTTTTAATAGGAATAAGAAAAGTATAGAAAATTTGGAAAAGAAGGAATAGCTATAGAAGAAAGAACTGGGAAGGGAATTAGCTTGGTATAAAAGGAAAAAGCCTTGCCCAAGCAACAAACTCCTTAAAAATTAGAATGGAACAAAGAGAAACCTATGACTCCACGAACCTACAAGAAAAAGTACAACAAAGCCAAAAAACTGAAGAAGAAAAAAATGAAGAAAAACTAAGGTATCTCATTGTAATGACAAGTGACTCAGAAAATAGATCAAGGAGAAAATTTTAAGAATCATTATATTATCTGAATACCATGAAGATGAAAAGGTTAGACTTTCTATTTCTAGAGATCTTAAAAGAGGGCTAACCAGAGATCTTAGAGACAGAGTGCAAGGTAGAAATGGGAGTCCACTGGTCAGCTTCTGAAAGAAACTCCAAAATGAAAACTCTAAGGAACATCATAGCCGAAGTACAGAGCTTCTAGATCAAAGAAAAAATATTGCAAACACAGAAAGAAAGAATTCAAATATTGAAGAGCCATAGTCACTAACACATTTTATCAGCCTCCAAACAATAAACATTTATTAAGTGCCTCCTATATATCAGGCACTGTTCTCACCACAGAGGATACAAAAAGAGGTAAAAGACAAAATATGATACTATAAAAGGCAAAAGATTTATGTCTGCAGCTAAGAATAATCGACCCAGTAAACCTGAATATAATGCCATGGGGGGAAAATGGATCTTTAATGAAATTGAGGACTTCCAAGCATTTCTGATGAAGAAACCAGAGCTGTATAGAAACTTTGAAGTGTAAACAAAAAAGTTAAGCAAAACATAAAAAGGTAAATATGAATAAATAATGATAAAGAATTAAACAAGGATAGACTACTTACGTTCAAATATAGTGAGATGATACATGTTCCATCTGAGTCTTGATGTCATCACATATTATAGAGGGGAGTTCAATTAGATAAGGCTTAGGAGTGATTCTACTATGTCTTGATGACCTTCAGAAAAGAAGGGAGGAAAAGGAAATATACTGGGAAGCAGAGAGTTTAGGAAAAATTGTTTCAAATAGTCATAGGATGCAGGCAGATGTCTATAGAAACAAGGAAGAGGGAATTGAGGAGGCAGCTAACATTTGAATTTCACTTTCATATGAACTAGTCAAAAGAAGGAAGAATACACAGAGACTGAGGTACAAAAGTACATTTTATTCAATTGAAAAATGAAATGAGAAGAGAGGAGGAGAAATTAGAGGGATAATAGGTTAAGGAAAGAGTTATTCCTAAGCAAAATATACTCTAAGGATGTATAAAAATATTTATAGGTCTTTTTAAAGTGGCAAAGAATGAGAATCTGAGGGTTTATCTAGAAATTGGGGAATTAAGCAAGACATGCTATATTAACTTGATAGAATACTATTATGCTGAACTATTATTAGTATTGGGCAGGTAAGTGGTGCAGTACATTGACCACTGGGCCTGGAGTCAAAAAGATGTGAGTTCCAATCAGGCCTCAGACATTTACTAGCTGTGTGACCCTTAGGAAATCACTTAACCCTATTTGCCTCAGTTTCCTCACATGTAAAATGAACTGGAGAAGGAAATAGCAAATCATGCCAGTATTTTTGCTAAGAATACCCCAAATGGGGTCATGGAGAGTCAGACATAACTAAAATGATTGAATAACAACAAATTATTAGTAATGAACAGCCAGGATTCTGGAAAACTAATGATGAAGCATTCTACCTACATCCTGACAAAGGTGAAAGACCCAGAGTACATAATGAGATAAATATGGTTTTTTAGATATGGTCAATGTGGAAAGTTGTTTTGATTGACCATATGTGATTGCAATGGCTGTTGTTTTTCTTCTGGTCTCAATTAGAGTAGGAGGAGGCATTTGGGTGTGATGGTGAGAAGGCCAATTTTGGCTTATTAAATAAAATATTTTATTTTAAGGGGAGAAAAGTGCTGTATTAATATTTGGAATTAAGTGGCTTGTCCAAGGCCACATAGGTAGAAAATAGTATGGCTGGAATTTGAACCTAGATCCTGTAGTGCCTAAGTCAATACATGTTTTACTACACTATTCTGCCTCAGTCTCGGGGGTCTTCCTTCTTTCCTTCCTTCCTTCCTTCCTTCCTTCCTTCCTTCCTTCCTTCCTTCCTTCCTTCCTTCCTTCCTTCCTTCCTTCCTTCCTTCCTTCCTTCCATCTTAGCATACAGTGGATACTGGCAAAGGTGCTAAAATTGTGGTTTGGTAATTGGAACCCTGAGCTAGGATTAATGGGTTGTTTGTTTTTTACTCTATGTAAATGGAATACTATACCAGTAATTTGTCACTATATAAATGTATTATTGTTATTATTTTATGGTGGTCATTAATTTGTTTTATTCTGCTATTCCTCCAAATTTTTCATAACCATATTTAAATCTACTGATTGAAATGGAAATAAGGAATGACCCTGTCTCCTTGATCTTCTCTGCTGCATCAGCTACCTGCCTTTTTGTTCTCTTTACATAAAAGTTTGTTGAGCTATATGTATTCTATGACTTTGCTATTTTTTATTCAATTTGTTTCTTGACCTTACAGGTAATTTATTAAAAAAAAAATTAAACCAATGTGAACTGATCCAACCATTCAGGGGAATAATTTGGAACTATGCCCAAAGGGCTATAAATTGTGCACACCCTTTCATCCAGCAATACCACTACTAAGTCTGTATCTCAAAGACAGCATAAAAAGGGAAAAGGACCCAAATATTCAAAAATATTTATGGCAGCTCTTTTTGTGGTGTGAAAGAATTAGAAATTGAGAAGACCCCCATCAATTGGGGAATGGCTGAACAAGTTAGGGTGCATGAAGGTAATGGAATACTATTGTGCTATAAGAAATGATGAGTAGGTGGATTTCAGAAAAACCTTCCATGAACTGATGCTGAGTGAAGTGAGAAGAACCAGGAAACATTGTACATAGCAACAGCAACATTGTGTGATGACCAGTTTTGATACACTTAGCTCTTCTCAGCGATGCAATTATCTAAGATAATTCCAAAAGACTCATGATGGAAAACATTATACTCATCCAGAGAAAGAACTATGGAGTCTGAATGCAGAGCCAAGCATACTATTTTATCTTTTTTTTTTCTTTCTCATGGCTTTTCCCTTTTGTTCTGATTCTTCTTTCATAACATGACTAATATGGAGATATGTTTAATGTGATTGTACATGTATAGCCTATATCAGATTGCTTGCCATCTTTGGGAGGTGAGAGGGATGGGAGGAAGGGAAAAAAATTTAGAACTCAAAATCTTATAAAAGTGAATTCTGAAAACTATCTTTACATGTAATTGGAAAAAACAAAATACTATTAAGTGCAAATTTTTTTTAATCATTATTTATTTATTTAATATTTTTAGTTTTCAGCCTTAATTTTCACAAGAGTTTTAATTACAATCTTTCTCCCTATTTCTACCCTCCCCCCCACTCCAAGTTGGCATATATTCTCATTGCTCCATTCCCCAGTCAGCCCTCCCTTCTATCACCCCACTCCCCCCTTCATCCGCTTTTCCCTTATTTTCTTGTAGGGCAATATAGGTGTTTATGCCCCATTGCCAGTATATCTTATTTCCTAGTTGCAAGCAAAAACTTTTTTTTTGAACATCTGCTTTTAAAACTGAGTTCCAAATTATCTCCCATCCTCCCTCCCCACCCACCCTTCCTAGGAAGGAAAGCAATTCAACATAGGCT
>CM053623.1:386051793-386071887 GCA_028646595.1 Phalanger gymnotis
ACATATATATGTATATATGTAGATACATACATATGCATATATATATATATATGCATATATATATAGAGAGAGAGACAGAGGGCACAGGCTGAGTTGAATATGAAGGGATGATATCTAAAAAAATAAAATCAAATTAAGGGATGAGAGAGGAATATATTGAGCAAGGGAGAAAGGGAGAGGTAGAATGGGGTAAATGATCTCCCATAAAAGTGGCAAGAAAAATCAGTTCTGTTGGGAGGGAAGAGGGGGCAGGTGAGGGGGAATGAGTGAATCTTGCCCTCATGGGAGTTGACCTGAGGAGGGAATAACATACACACTCAATTGGATATCTTACCCCATAGGAAAGCTGGAGGAAGAAGATGAAAAAGGGAGGACAATAGAAGGGAAGGGCAGATAGGGGGAGGAGGTAATCAAAAGCAAATATTTTTGAAAAGGGACAAAGTCAAGGGAGAAAATTGAACAAAGGGGGATAGAATAGGAAGGAGCAAAACATAGTCTTTCACAACATGAGCATTGTGGAATGATTTTGCATAATGATAGACATGTGGCCTATGTTGAATTGCTTGCCTTCTTAGGGAGGGTGGGTGGGGAGGGAAGAGGGGAGAGAATTTGGAACTCAAAGTTTTAAAAGAAGATGTTCAAAAAAATTTTTTTTGCATGCAACTAGAAAATAAGATATACAGGCAATGGGGCATAGAAATCTATCCTGCCCTACAAGAAAGTAAGGGAAAAGGGGATGAAGGGGAGTGAGGTGACAGAAAGGAGGACTGACTGGAGAATGGGGCAATCAGAATATATGCCATCTTGGAATGGGAGTGGAGGGTAGAAATGGGGAGAAAGTTAGTAATTCAAACTCTTGTGAAATCAATGCTGAAAACTAAAAATATTAAATAAATAAATAAATAAAAAATTAAAAAAGAAAGAGATGCCTGTGACATGGAAGGGGAGGTCAGCCCAGTGCCCATGTGGATGATACTTCAGGAGTGGAACTTGGTGGTGGAGGTGTTGACAGAAGAAGCAACAGCTTTGTGAATTCTCAATCCAGAAGTAGTAAGGGAACCTGAAAACTCATCAAAAAGAAATTATAGGGGTCCACTCTGCTAGCATAGGACACATGTCTAGGTATTTGGCAACAAGGGAGTTGGAGCCCTGGGGGGCAACTATTTGACAACCCCATTTACTATTCTTACTTCTTGGTCATAGCTCAATGGCAGGGGAAAGCAATTTGGTCAAGAGGGAGTAGAAACCCTGATGAACATTATCACTTCTTATCCCAAGGCATTGGAGGAATATTAATCACTCACAGGTAGGCAAAACCAATATAATAAAAATGACAATCCTGCCTATATTAATTTACTTAGTGTCATACCAATCAAAACATCAAACATTATTTTATAGACCTGGAAAAAAATAATGACAAAATTCATCTGAAAGAAAAGAAAGGCAAGACTATCAAAGGAATCTATGGGGAAAAATGTGAAGGAAGGCAGCCTAGTTGTCCCAGATTTCAAACTATATTACAATGTGGTAATCATGAAAACAATTTGGTACTAATCAAGAAATAGAGGGGAGGATCAGTGGAATAGATTACATAATAAACAGTAACACAATAGTAATCTGGTGTTCGATAAACCCAAAGATCTGAACTTTTGGAGTAAGAACTTAACTTTTGACAAAAATTGTTGGGAAAATTGGAAAGCAGTTTGGCAGAAATAAGGCACAGACAGATATCTCACACCATATTCCAAGATAAGATCAAATTGATGAATGGTTTAGACATAAAGGGTCATATTATAAGTAAATTAGGGTAGCATGGAAAAATGTACCTATCAGATCTATGGATAAGGCAAGCATTTAGGACCAAATAAGAGAGACTGAAAGTTATGGGAGATAAAATAGATAATTTTGACTACATGAAATTTAAAAGCTTTTGTCTGGAAAAAATCATTTTACATGATAAAGGCCTCATTTCTCAAATATATAGGGAATTAATTCAAATTTATAAAAAAAAATTAAGAGCAATTCCATAGTTGATAAATTGTCAATGGATATGAACAGGCAGTTTTGAGAAGAAGAAATCAAAACTACCAATAGTCACATTTAAAAAATGCTCTAAATCACAACTGATGAAAGAAATGCTAAATAAGAAATCTCCCAGATGCCACCTCCTACCTATCAGGTTGGCAACAGAAAAGAGACAACAAGAAAAAGACAAATATTTAAGAGGATATTGAAAAAAATCGTACGCTAATTCACTGTTGATGGAATTTTGAATGAGTCCAACCATTCTGGAGAACAATGGCTATGCATCAATCTGTGCAATCCGTTTGACCCAGCAATACCACAACTAGGTCTGTATCTGAAAGCAAGTAAAGAAAAGGGCAAAGGACATATTTGTACAGAAATATTTATAGCTTTTCTTTTTCTGGTGGCAAAGAATTGGAAATCAAAGGAATGCTCAGCAATTGGGGGATGGCTGAACAAGTTGTGGCATATGATTGTGATGGAATACTATTATGTTGTAAGAAATAATGAGCAGGATGGTTCCAGAAAAACCTGGGAAGATTTATATGAACTAATGCATAGTGAGGTGAGCAGAACCAGGAAAACATTGTACACAGTAACAACAATATTGTAACATTGATCAATTGTGAAAGACTTAGCTACTCTGATCAAGATAGTGATCCAAAACAATTCCAAAGGCCCCATGATGAAAAATGCTATCCAACTCCAGAGAGAAATGATGAACTCTGAATGTATATTGAAGCACACTTTTTAAATTTTATTTTTTATTGTTTTGCTTCATTTGTTTGCCTTTACAAGCAGTGGGAAGGGATGAAAAGGAAGGTGAGAATTTGGAACTCAAAATTAAAAAAAAAAAGATTAGTAAAATTTTCTTTTACATGTAATTGGGAAATACTTAATGAAATAAATAACTGAGCTGAAAATGATCTGAGCTAGAATCTAGCCTTACCCTCCCACCCTTCATTTTGCTGGTAAAATGAAACAAAACAAAACAAAAAAACTGTAGCCCAAAGAACTTGAATGACTTATTGGAGGTCATTGAAGTTATATGTGGGTGAGCTGGGGTTCAAACCCAGTTTTCTTTAGTCTGAACTGAATCACTTCCACTTTGAAAAGTTTCTATTCTACATGGTTTGTTCTCTATGAAAATTTTACTAACCGGCACATTCCGTTTATTCAGAATTTATTCAACATTTTTACTGTACTTCCCTGACAGAAACCAAAACCTACAGAAAAGCTACATGGTCTACTGTCTAGGCTTTTCCTACAAGGCACTTCTTGTAAACTACTTGGGACTATATTTGTTGATTGAATCACTTCCCCAGGTAGCTATAATAAGTGAATCACTGCTTAGCAACCAGTTATTTCCTTGGATATTGTGGCATTTAAAAAGGTTTGAGAGTCACAATTTCTGGGTAATTAAATCATTTTTTTGATAATGCCAGCGTTTCAATAAAAAGATGGTCATTTGGCCTTCCCTCTCTTAGACCAAAGACTATCATGACTGTGGGCTCAGGCTTATATGTTCTTTTGGAAGGGGAGGGGTCAAAAGGATGGCAATAGACTTTGATTAATTAGCAATTAATGAGAAAATGAATATTACAATGAGGGGCTGGACCCGAAATTTTGTTATGTCTTCCACTTCTAAGTTCTATCCCACCCCCACCCCCAGCCTTGGGCAATGTATTCAAATAAATTCTGCCCCATTCAAGCCTGAGAAGAATACAATGGCTATTCCAACTAGGAGGGGTTTAGGTAGAGGAGAAGGTTAGCTCAACCTTCAGAGACTGAACTTTTAAAATTAGGACTTTAGATGAAGGGAAGAGCTCTAGATTTCCCCAGATCATGGGTTATTAATAATCATTTCTCACAGTTTGTACTAATTATCTTAAAAAGTCAAATTTTTCAACATTTCTTCTAACTTCACTCCCAGCCCTCCCCTTAACTTTGCTCATTTGTATGTCTAGGTAAAAGTAACATTTAAATCCAAAGATTTATTTCAATATTTGACTAAATTATTTCTCTACTACATTACCCAGGGTCATGCTTAACCCTTTTGAAGTTGAGGTTTCCCTGTCTAAACCATAAGGATTATAATCATTATGTAATTATTAACTTGCAGTAGTATTGTCAGACTAATGCCATGAGAAAATAATGCTTTCCACTTGGCTTGAGGTAACATCCGGCAATTGTATTTAAGGAAAAAAAGAAAAAAAAAAGAACTGTGACAGACAAAGGACAAAGTCAGAAAATCATGAATCTTGAGCTAAGAGGGACTGAAGAGGTCATTTAGTCCAATCCCCTCATTTCACAGATGGGGAAACTGAGGCCCAGGGAAAGTAAGTGTGTTGCCCAGGAGACTTGACTGCTGCCTGAGGCTTCAGGTGACCTGGCCTTGACTAACTAGCTATATGAACCGATAAAGCCACAAAAATCTGTACCTTAGCTTTTTCCTCTGTCAAAAAAGTAAGCAGGAATACTTGAGAGCTATAACTAGGGCAGGGCAAGTCCCTTGTCCTATTGTGCTAAATTTAAAGGACAGCAGTAGCATTTGCCTTCCTTTTCCAGCAAAGAAACAACAGAATTTAACATGGTTCCCTCCTAGCTGCATATTCAACATCCAGTAGTGTGTCACCCACCTTAAAAGTTTATTTAAGAGCACAGTTTATACCATTTATTACAAATGCAATTTGTGCTTCCATAGTCAAAAAAGTAAAATCCTAGTGATGGCTTTGGAATGGATGGTCCCTCCTAGCTGCATATTCAACATCCAGTAGTGTGTCACCCACCTTAAAAGTTTATTTAAGAGCACAGTTTATACCATTTATTACAAATGCAATTTGTGCTTCCATAGTCAAAAAAGTAAAATCCTAGTGATGGCTTTGGAATGGATGGTCCCAAGCTCTAAAGTAGGGGCTCCTATCATTCTTTTGTATCATTGACTCCTTTGGCAATTTGGTAAAGCCTCTTCTCAAGATAATGTTTTTAACAGCATAAAATAAAATACATATGATTATAAAGGAAACTACCTAGATTGAAAAACAATGGCCTTTCTACTTTCTCTCCTTCCTCTTTCCTTTTCCTCTCCCTTTCACTTCTCATTCTTTTTCTCTTCCTTCCTTCCTTCCTTCCTTCCTTCCTTCCTTCCTTCCTTCCTTCCTTCCTTCCTTCCTTCCTTCCTTCTTTCCTTCCTTCCTTCCCTTTTTCTATTGACCTCCCTGGCTTCCTTTAACTCCCAAATTAAATCCCATCTTTTAGTGGAAGCCTTCCCCAACTTGTGGGATGGTGAGGGTAGGAAAAGGGCACTTTCACTTCTGGCATCAAGTACTTGGACTAGAGGTGGACCTGGAAGAACCTATTCTGGGGACAGATGGGGAGTTTGGGGAGGTACATTTGTCAAAGCAAAACCTAATTGTCCTAAGATGAGATGAGGGTGGATAGAAATCTCCCATGGCAAAAGTTCACTTGACCTTGATTTGTGATCAGTGGCACAATTTATGAAGTGCTGAGCCTGAGGAAGACTCATCTGTGTGAGTTCAAATCTGGCCTCAGATAACCTATTAGCTGTGTGATCATGGGGAAGTCATTTAATCTTCCTTGCCTGAGCTCCTTATCTGTAAAATGAGCTGGAGAAGGAAATGGCAAACCACTCCATTATTTTTGTGCAGAAAACCCCAAATGGTAATATGAATGAACAACAACTTCACTAAGCCCTCTTATTTTTAGTGCCTTCCTTTGGGCTGTTAATTATTTCCTATTTATCTTGCATATAGCCTGTACTATATGTATTTGTTTGTTGTCTCCCCCATTTGATTGTAAGTTCCTTGAGGTCAGGGACTGTCTTTTGCCTCTTTTTGCATTTCCAGAATTTAGCAAAGTGACTGCCTTATAGTAGGTGTTTAATAAATATTAATTGATTGATTAATAGCAAACAAACAAAGACCCCCATACAAATGACTTCTCTTCTGTCTAGTACAACATTCTACATAACATGTAGAATATGAGAAGTTAGGTACAAATTCTGAATCATAGAGGCAGAAAGGACCCTAAGAGGTCATATAATCCATTCCCCTGCTGCTTGATAATGCTAAACCTATCTTATTCCTGAAGGATTATTGCCTATCTGGCCCAGGCTTAAATATCCTTAGAGAAGATTTTGTAACCCCTCTTGGCTATAGTAGTTAGTTTTAATGATTTTCATTTCTTCAGACACATATGGGTTTCTAAACTCAGAGGCATTGCTAATTAGGCAAGAGATGAGAATGCTTTAGAAAGAAAGGAGGCTCTCTCTTTTCTTCACTGCTGACCTAGAATTAGAAGGGCTGTTTAAAACATATTGGCTGTACAGAGCAAAATATGGTCTCCTTGTGTTCTTCCCCTCCTCTCCCCCTTGATTCACAGGGGAGATTAGCGTTAAAATCCTAGCATATTTTTTAATTCAAATGGCAAAATAGGCACCTGGGGGAAAGAGAGGACGTTCTTAACTCTCTGCTCCTACAGAATGAATGGGAGAGAATGGGAAAAAAAGAGAGCTGTTGGGAAGCAAAGAAAGAGATTAACACACACTGCTATGGCAGCTGAAAAGTTTTCAGAATGGTTTGCTTGTAGGAAAGCCATATAATATGATATAATATGATCTTGCCTGATCCTCAAGAAGAAAAAAAAATGTATAGCATAGCAATAGGAAGAGACAAAGAAAAGAAAGAAGGAATAGAAACATCGTTATAGTTGTAAAAGGCCAGTTTTCCTTTCCTTCCCCCTTTCTTTCCTTTCATGTGCATATAGAAATAAATGTATATGTACGTCTATGTAGGCAAACAAAAGGAGATGCAATAATTTTATTTTTAAAGTGTGTACATCCATACACATACATTCAGATCCATTCACTTTGTGGCTGGCTGCCAATTGCAGACATGCCAAAATATTTTCTCCTACATTGGTTGGTAAAAAGAAAAAGATAAACAAGTAAATTGAACTAGAAAAAAGAAAATAGGGCAGCTTGTCTCCCAGTGTTCCCTAATGATTTGCTGGGTATGCTTTCTTTCTTTGTTCTTATTCTTTTCTCCTGAAAATATATGGAGTCAGCTCTTATGTTTTTAGATTGTCGAAGAATAGATTTCATAGAATTTTCCTTAATGTCTGGAGACGACAATAAAAATGAAGCCTTTGGAGTGAGCTTACTAGTTGTAGCTATAGGACCTACATGAGCAATATGTTCCCAAGTAAAAGCAGGAATTCTTGTGCTTGAAGTAAATTCACTTGATGGAGTATGGTTCCACAGAGGACATTGTAACAATTGTGGATGTACAGCATATAGCACAGCCTGGACCTTAGGGAGTCTAGCTTATGCCCTGTCTTGGGTTTGGTGGGAAGAAGCTGAGCTAGAAGAAGGACATCTTGGTGATTAGATCCTGAGGATTGTAGCCCTGGGGATGCACTGTGACTTAGGTGACAGGATAGCAAAGCAAAAGAAATAAAGATGGCATTTGCCATGGGAAGGAAAAACACATCCCCATATCACTGCCCCATATCATCTGCTCAATCCTATTTAGAGCTCAAAACATGTTGATTTGTAAATATCAACAATGACAAAGGTGAAAGGTGATGTGCATAATGAAAAAAGTTAAAGATAATTAGCTTCAAGTCCTGTCTGAAACACATATTTGTTACATCTACAAGAACAAGCTACCATAACCACTCTCTGCCAAGATGAATTTCTATGACTATGATACTGAGGGGTTGTCCATATATATTCATAAAAGAAGATGCCACAGTATCTACACCAATAAAATCACAGGTCTAAATGACAGCAACAAAATCCAAAGGGATTTGCTTCCCATTTACTTTTGTATATCCTTATGAGATATCCTAAAATATCATTTGGGTCTGCAGAGATTTTTTTTGCCTATCTCATAAATCTAATTAAACTCCAACTGTGGTCTTTAATTACTTTATTAATATGCTTAAAACTGATTCTGAAATTTCATGTTGGTTATAAGCTCCACAGACCTTCCTTTCTTTCCTCAAGCTCCTAGTGTTACCATCAGTATTGGATAAAGTTAAGCTGACTCTTTCTCTACTAGTGTCAGAGTATCCTAAAAATTATCCATGTCTCAGTTCTCAGTCTTTTAGTTCTTAGAGATCAGGAAAGTACTTGAATTAATTTTATCTATCAATAGAAGAGATCTGTGTGTTAGCTAAATGAAAATCCCAGATGCCTCTTACTCTCTGACAGTGAAAATAATAGAATAAAGTGAAATAAACTTGCCAATGAAAAGACCCAAAGTGCTTCCTGTCTAAGATCTAATGCAATTTGCCATTCTGCCAGGGTATCCAATGTCAAGAGTCCTTTTCAGAGATAGGAGTGACACTCTAGTGATTTAATTAATGCCCTGCTCACTATTACAGCTGTGGCTTATTATAGCCTGGAGAAATAGGCAAGAGATGACAATATAGATAGGCTTCTATCACTTGTTGAAATTTATGCTATAGTCATGGTGATGAATAAAGCACATGGATGCCATGTGGCTGCTGCAAAGATGCTCCACAATATCTAGGTGCTCAAAGGTAAAACACTGCTGCATGACTTATCGTGCCAACTTTGCCAAGATATGAAATGCCGAAGAAATACCAGAGTATTTCAGAGATTGGGAAAAAAATCCATTATTGTTTTCTCACAGCTCCTTGGGCTGTTATTTTTGACTTTTGCCTTTCTTTGTATGCCCAGTACTTAGCACAGTAGCCAGTACATAGTAGGTATTTAATAAATGCTAATTGGCTGACTCGAATTACAGAACCTTTTCATATAAATATAAATCTTAGAGTTGCAGAGGACATTGGGAAGTCAACCATAGTTTATAGACTTCAGAAAAGACATGAATCACAACTCAACTGTAACCTATACCATACCTGGAAAAGTATTCTCTTTACTACAAGTAAATGGGAACAAGTACTGATCAAGTCTCTGCTTGGAGACCTTCATAATGGGGAATCCATTCCTCTACAAGCCATTCATTTGATTTTGGCATAGCTCTTGTTATGCCTTCTTGGTATTACATTCTTATAAAAGCTAATTGATATCAAGTGATTAATTGAAATTGGGGGACATCTTAGATGGGCCTAGTAAGTGATCATAAAAACCCCACAACCTTTCAGGGTTATCCCTATTGCCCTAAGGGGAAGTGTGGCATTATCTTCTCTGGGAAGCTAATCTTCAATTTGGGAGAATGAACCCAGAGAATACAGTATACTTGTAGAAAACCTAAATTTGCCCCTGGTCCTTTATTCTTGGATTAAATGGAATAAGCCTAATTTAATATATCTGTGTGATATATTAAAATTTAACAAACAAAAAACTTCTGTGCAGTTATCTCCACCACCTTAAGTATTCTCTCCCCAGGCGAAGTATTCACAATTCATTCAGCCGTACTTTACTTCATTTCCTAAATGTTTTACCTGTGTTCTTGTTGCCCAGACCTGAAACCGTGTCCCAGATGACTTAACTCACTCACCTGCTTCTGTCTTAATTGGTAGTTGCTTCAATCACTCCATTAATCTAGGCCTGGCACTAGTCATTCTTTACTTCCCTCCCCAGTCATTTTCTCCACAGCAAGACTTGTCACTGTATAGGCACTCTCCACTCCAGCATACTCTTTCAAGTTCAGGGTCCATAATTAAATCAAATCTTTCGTTGTTCCTAGAAAGGGTATGTCAAATTCCTCTCTTATTGGTGTACTATCCAACCTTATAACTTTCAAATTAAAATACCTCTCCCTGACCATCATTCCCTTTTATATATTTACCCAGTCTTCGTTAGACTGCAAGTTCTTGGAGGGTAGAGACCATTATTGTATTTATATATCTGATGCTCAACTTATAGTATAATATTGATATTTTTTTTTCAATAATTCATTCATTCCTTTATTTTGGCCTAGCAAGGTACCATTAAGGTCCCCAAATACTATGGCACTATTTCTGCCATAATTTAAATAACTTTTCCTTTAAATAATTTCCTTTAAATTCTCCATCATTTAGTATACATATTAAATATTGCTATTATCTCATTGTCTTTGTTGCCTTTAAACATATTGTAATTTGCTAGTTTTTCGCTTTTAGATGTATTTATTTATAGTGCTTTCTCTGGAATCATGATTTCTACCCCTACTTCCTTGACTTCATTTTAAGCATAACATATGCTACTCCATCTTTTCATTTTAACTCCATGCAACTTTTGATGATTCAATTGTGTACCTTGTAAGCAAATTGTTGAATGGTACTATGCTGTTTGCTTTATAGTTGAGTTCATCCCATTCACTTTCATGGTTATGACACTAATAATCTGTGGTTGGATTGATCTGTTTCTATTCCATTGTCCCTTTTCTTTTCATCCTCCTCAGATATTAATCACTGTTTTTTTTTCTTCATTTCTTTTCTTTCTTTTAATATTCCCTTATAAATCATCCTCCAAAGTTCATTTTTTTTTGGCTTTTGATTATTCTCTCCCCAACTCCATCCTCCCTCTTAAATCCCCTTCTTCTTGTGCTTACATATTTTCCTGTTGAGTTTTGTGTATTATTTGTGTATGTGTACAACTCTCATTTGTCCAGTTCATGAAGTTCATGCATTGCCCCCTACTTCTATTATTTTGTACCAAGCACAGCTGATAGGCAATTTCTCCAATTCTGAATACTCTTCTTATGTACCCAGATGATAAGATATAGTTAATTCCTCCCCATTCATCTTCAAGTGTGTTCCTTGTCCTTTCCCTTTTCCCCCTCTATATAGATCTATCAAAACTGAATGTAATAACAATGTTGCTAGCAGCTGTTGCGGGGCTGAAAGATAGATAGAACTAGCACACAGGAGGGCCGCTAGCACAGATACTTTGATCTGCTTTTCTAAGGAAAGCAACTTTAAGGGGTTAACAATCTCAATTTAATCAAACATACATAAATAATTCACTTAGTTCAGGGGGAAAAGCCAGCAGAACTTCAGAGCAAATACAGAGACAATATAAACTGAGCAAACATACACAGTTATTAACAGACAGGCCTCTAGGTCTCTGACCAAAGAATTACATAGTTACCAGAGAGAGAGGCATCAACATCTGGGTTTTCAAAGCCAGGGGGCTCCAGTGGCTACTCAGAGTCTTGTCTGGTCAAATCACGGGACACTCTTCCAATGAGTGAGAGCCCCAAACAAAACGCTAACCTCTGAGTTTATATATCTTGTTCAGGATCAAAGGGAGTCACAACTATTAGACTCAAACCTACTGTGAATTAGGCTTTCTTGTTTCTTAAGCAAGTTAAAGGCTCTTGATTCAATCAAAGAAACAAGGGCCAGACTCATTGAAGGCACTTGATTACCTCAATGCTCTAAAAGAGAAAACAGTAAAAAAAAAAAAAAAGTCCCACCTTAATTATCATTACACTGAACAAAACTACACAGCCATCATCCTGTTTAATTCCCTACATGACTCTTGAAGACATCAGAATTTTGTAGGGACAATTGACTTCATTCTTTTGATGGATGTAAGCACAGCTTCAATTTTCAGCCTTTTCCAATATATTAAATGTATTCATTTTTCTATTTTATCTGACCTCTTGTGCTTGTGTTTTAAAAGTTTTATTAAAGTCTGGTTTAATTAGGAATTCAAAAAGTTCTTTATTCCATTAAAGGTCCATGCTATCCTGTAGAATCATAATTTTAGTGCAAGTTATTCTTAGTCCTAAGCCTCTATCTTTTTGACTTTTGGAGAAAATATTTCAAAATGTTCTCTCCTCTGTAGCAGTTGCTGTCAAGTCTCATGTGGTCCCGATTATGGTTTTGTTGGTGATTGAACTTGTATTTTTTTCCCTTGCTTCTTGAAGAATTTTCTTCTTTTATTTGTAAGCTTTGGGTTTTGGCTATGATATTCCCAGGAGTTATCAGTTTTGGGTTTCCTTCAGAAGGTGATTGGTGAATTCTTTAGATTTTCTTTGTGCCTCATGGCTCTACAAGACCAGTCCAGCTTTCATTCATGATTTTTTTTATTCCTGGAACACAAGAAATATAGGGTCATGATTTTCAAGGAGTCTTGTGATTCTCAAATTTTCTCTTTCAACCTGTTTTTAGCGATATGAGGTACTTTATATTTTCTTCTTCTTTTAAAAAATATTTTGCTTTTGTTTTAATATTTCTTTTCCCATTGAGTCATTGATTTATGTTTGGATATTCTAATTTTCAAACACCTTGCTTCATAGGTAAAGCTTTCTAACTTCAGTTCTAAGCAAATTTTCCTTCCAGTTTTTTTTCCACTAGAGCTCTTTTTTTTCAGTTTTTATCTTTTCCTTCATTTCTTCCAGATACTCCTACATTTGTTGTATATAGCCACATTTCCCACAGAGATTTTGCTTGTACTGTTTTGGAGATACTTTTTTCTTCTAGATTTACCTCTGGGCAACTCAACTCATATAACATCTTCATTATTTGCAGCGCTTCTGCTTACTTATATATCCAGGCTCATTTAGTTTTAGGACATTGATCCAATTTCAGGCACTGCTCCCTCCCACATTTTTGAATGGGCTGATTGTGCCCTGCTTGTTACTGACTTCCCTTTTGTGACTTCTTTTTGATGGCTTGCATCTCCTAAATGTGTCTATGTTGAGAGTACTGGCAGGTTTCAGTTTTTTGGATTGTCCTGGGTTAGAGTGCTGTAGTCTAGAACCTCCCCTCCCCAGAAAGTTCCCCTTCAAAATGCTTCAAGAAGGGGAGAGAGAAAGAGAGAGAGACAGAGGCAGAGAGATTAATTTGTGACATATAGGAGAAACCATGGTATCTTAGTCCATGGTTCCTGTTTCTTATATAAATGTGTGCTGTGAGTCCCTCATAATGGATTAATCATCTCAGATTGGCATCTAAGGGTGTGGCTGAATCTCTCTTCTGCCTGGAGAATACTACCTGGGAAAGTATTTTTGGTCTCATCTGTCCCAAGCTTTGGAAGTGGTCAGTACTGGTAAAGGGATATTAACATTCACCACAAGAACTTGATGTAAATAATACCTACATGTTGGGCTTTGGTCATTTAAGTGAATACACAGGAACTAAGCAAATTCCTTCCTCCCTATCCTCAGGTAATAGTTATATGAAAGGCTTCTGACAAAAGGAAGCAATGATAGCGAAAGGAAAGAAGTAGAGGAACATACTGATATAGTGGAAAAAACACTAGATGTAAGATTGCCAGATCATTTCAGACCCTTGTCTCTTATCCCTGAACCAACCCATATTGAATCCTCTTTGGCCTGCACATAGACTGAGTAAACACAACTGTGTCTGCTTCTTGTTCTGAAAGCAGCCCAGACACTTAACTTTCCTTTTCCTGGATCAAAAGAGTCAATCCTTATTTTGCTTACATTTCTTATTCAAAGGGGGGTAATGGTTTGACTGGGGAAGACAAAAAAAAAAAGTTGCTCAGTGGGGAATAGAAACTGAAGATGAATGAGCAAGTCAGGATCCAGTAACCTTCAAGGAGTTCAGTTAAATCTAAGATCATAAAAGAACAGGCAGCTGTGATGGTCAAACCCTGGGCAATGATCCTTGATCCTAGAGTAACAAAGGATTTCAGAAGGGCAAATATCCTGATTTTCCGAAAACAGATGAATGTGAAGTCTACCAACAGTAGATTAGTGTGGTCTATTTCTTTTCCTGACAAAATTTTAGAACATAATGTGAAAAAGAAAGCAGGCAAGAGGGGATAAAGGGGGAACTGGTGACTTCCCAAACCAGCACAGCTTCAGTTAGAACAAATCATACCATATATAACTCCTTGACTTTGTTTACATTATAGTCAGCTTGGTAGACCAGGGGAATGTTGTAGCCATTGTATTCTTTGAACTTGTTAAAACCTCTCATGCTAATAGGACAGTATAGTTTAGTAGATTGGGAACTGGTTGAATGATTAGACGCAAAGAATATATGTGAATTATTCAATAGCAGTTAGGAGGAAGAGATCTAGTAAGATGCCACAAGAATATGTCCTTGGTCTTCCTGTGCTTGCTCAGCATTTTTGTACTGAAAGACTTCATAGTATACTTGTAAAATCTGAAGGTGACACAAAACTTGGAGGAATAATTAACATTGGGTTATACCATCAGGATCCAAAAGTACCTCAACAGCTTAAAATAATCAACTGAATTTAATCTCACGGAATTTCATAGAAATTAAGGCAGAATTCAAGCTTGATTTGAGTCAGTACTGTGCCATAGGAGTAGCAATATTAACACTAATGCTATCCTAGCTGCATCATTGTCATCATCATCACCATTTGCAAACCACTTTACAAGTATTATCTCACTTGATTCTCACATAAACCCTGGGAGGTAGGTGCTATTATTATCCCCATTTTAGAGAAGAAATTGAAGCAGGCAGAAATCAAGTGACACCCAGAGTCACACAGCTATGAAGTCAATTCTTCCTAACAACAGACCTAGTACTCTATCTGATGAGGGCACAGTCTTTGGGAACCCCCTTGAACTCTCCTTGACTCTTCCCACTTGATCTGGCCCTTGCCTGATGCTACAACCTTACATTATCATGAGGCCCAAATCCCTACCTAGCCTTGCCCTTTATTGTCCAACTATTTCCCACCCTTGATACTATCAATATCCATGCCTTCAGCTACTTCCCACCCTTAATCCCATTCTCTTGGTTCCTGGAGTTTGACCTCATCCCAGTCCCATCAAGCTCCTCCTTAGAGTCTTCCTCAAGTCTCTCCCTAAACCTCTCCTCTAGTCACCCCAGACCACCCTTCAATCCCTCCCACAATCTTTGTGTATATAAGTCTCATCTTGCCTCCATGAAGGGGCTCAGATTCAATCTAGCTCAGATTGAATCTGGCCTGCTTGTGAAAGCAAGCATCACAAAGGGTAAGATTTCTTAAGACAACCCATTATGGCAAATCCTTAATAAACTTCATCTTTTTCCTTGGCTGAGAAGGCTTGGGTCGAATTCTTTCAGCAGGTCCCAGCATGTTAGTGTTTTGGGGTCCCGAGCACCCTGAAAAACCTGTTTCCTACATCATCATTTTTCTTAAACCTCTTCATATCCACTGCTCCACCTGGTTGTCTACATAAAGAGATATATAATGTTTAGCATGTGGAATCTAATATTTTCACTATGCTCAACTCTGGTCAGGCCAAATATTGAGTGTCATATTCAATTACAGTCATCTCATGGGGACAGAATTGATTCTGCTGGTCCCGGCTAAGAATGTATGTAAATATAAGATGTGTGAGTTATCCTTTCTTACAGCCACTCAGTTACTGGGTGTCAGAGGCAAAATTGAAACCCAAATGTTCTGACTAAACAAAAACACAGAAAAATCATACAATCTGTGAGTCAGAAGGGACCTCAGAGGCCACTTACTCAAGTCAAATATGTGCTTGACTTCCTTTTATAACATTCCCATTAAAGAGTCATTCTGCCTTTGAATGAAGACTTTCAAATCAAAGATAACTTAATACTTTCTGAGGAATCTTATTTCACTTTTGGACATCTTACCTCATTGCAAAGTTTTTGGCTTCCCCTCTCCTCTATTGGTCATATATTTACCTCTCCCATAAGGATTGTGTTCACCCGGGGGAGGAGGCTCTCTCCAAAGTGATCTCTCAAGGTAGTTTAGTTCCACCAAGGCAGTTCTCTAATACTATAAATTGGCAGGTAAATTTCCAATGTGCTTTGGTAGAGGGAATTTCAGCATGGGAAATTCTCAACAGAAATGGAATCACAGGTCAACACCAAGCAAATTTTGATTCTAAGATAAAAGGGGATAAAGTCAGAGATTGAAGTATAGAAAAAAGGAAAGAACATAAAAACTTCTTTTTTTCAGAATGACTTCTTAAAGTGCTTTATCAAAATAGGCTACTGTTATTTCTTCTGTTTCAGTGGGAAAAGGTTTTCCAAACAGGCCATAGGTGAAAAAAGATTTTATTTTTTAGCAAGAAAAAAAAAAAAACAAGCACTAGGGAATGAAGAAGGGAGAGTGTTCAAACAAAATAAAAACAAGAAACATTAAATATATTTCACATTTGCCACAGTTTTGGTTAAATAGTATCATGAACTTTCACAAACAGTTGTTTTCCAAATCTATGACCAGAATTGTTGTACATGCAATGAAGTTCCTTTGAGTGCAAAGACCGTAGTATTTTTATCTTTGTATGTCTGGTATCTAGGATTATGTCTGGCACATAATAGGTACTTAATAAATGCTTTTTCAATTGAATGGACTTTGAGAGTTCAAAATTATTGATATCTTTGTGTATCATGTACATGCAACTTAGAAGATAGTCTCATCAACGAAGTAATTCTAGGATCCAATTAAACAACATTTCCTATATTTATAAGATGTAATTATTGTATCAAATTAATAAAGAAGCAGCATGTTACAGTAGAAAAAGTACTGAACTTCTAGACAGAGAAATGATTTTGAGTCTTTTTTTCATTTCTTGTATGTATGACCTAGGCACTAATAATATCTGTCCAACCTAGTTCACACAGTAATAGCGAGGATCAAATATGATAATTTATGTTAATATTCCATGTAAAGAACTATAAAAATGATCATTACTATCATTATCTTTAGATTGCTGAAGGATGTAACAGTGGAGAGTAGGTCAGTCTTGCAGTCAGGAAGACCTGGGTTCAAGATTTACCTTTGACACGTACTAGCTTAGTGCCTTTAGGCAAGTTGCTGATGAAAATTTAATATGCATTGGGGGAGGGTAGTTCTACATTAGGATTTCCTCACACCGATGAAATCAGAGTTGAAGACTTGATAGTAAACAAAATTAGAATGTACATATATTTCAGGAGAAATTCGTTAATTTTTTTAATTATCATTAATAAGTTCTCATAGCGTGGTACAGTAGAAGGAGGAGCACTGGTTTTGGAGTCAGAGGACCTGGGTATGAATCTCACTTCTGATACAAATGTGTCACATTGGGACAAGCTACTTAATCTTTGGTCTTCAATCCCCTTATTTGTCAAATGAGAATTTGACTGGGTGATTTGAGATCACATCTGACTCTAATTCTGCGTTCCTGAAATCCAGTGTCCCTGAATTCAGCATTCACAAACCATGGAAAAGGGGTAGAAATGCATAACAACAAAATCTTCACTTAAATTTGACAAACAAATATGACTTGGCTGTTCATTGTGAAGTGAGAGGATGTAAAAATCTCATTTTAGAGTTACCTTAGGCTTCTCTATTAACACTAAACATAGACTCTCCAAAGGGAAGCAGATTTGATGCCTTGATTATCATATCAGCAAAGGAAAAACAAGTAATCATAAGAACACTAAAATACACAGAACAAATGCCTTTGTTCATAGCACAGGCACTGATGGACGAGTCTAGTGCCATTGGCTCATTATATCTTGTATAACATTTTGCTTTTGCTTTCTGGAAAACATTTAGAGCAAAAGATTCTACCTAATGATTTTCTCAATATAATGAAGCCATCTGCTTAATTTCATAAGCTGACCAGTTTATTTAATACAAGAAATCTCCATACCTGATGGTATCACTACTTAACAGGTATTAATTTTTATCTAAAGTGGTTATATTGCTTTGCAGCCTGTGTAATGCTTGATACTCCATTCTTCATGCTCCAAATATATGTTCATATGTTTATGTGTAGATCTATATCTACAGACATAGCTGTAACTATCTATATCTAAACCTATGTCTATTTCTATATCCTCTGTATCTGTACTTATAAACATACATATACAGTCAGTCATCAACATTCACTCATTTAACTTTTTGACATCAAAAACTTGCATAATTTTTTTAGTGACCTCATGTTCACTTTCACATTGGCAACTGGGCACATTGGGGCTATGCACAGTAGAGAAAAAAAATGAGAGGCATGATGTTATGGAGTGGCTAGTATCTTACTAGGTACTTCACTCTTTTTGTTCACCCTTCAGAAGAACCTCAGATATGAGAACCCTCTCAGGTCTTTCTGAAAAACTTTAGTATAGATTATGAGACGCAGGAGACACTGGCAAAGGACCACCCAGCATTGTGTGCCTGCATCCAAGAAGGAATTGTGCTCTAGAGGCAAAGTAGGATTACAGTATCTCAAGAGAAATGAGATGCACAAATCTAAAGACATCTCCACCCCAAATGTTCAGATGGACTATTTGTGCCTACCTGTGGTTGAGCCTTTCAAGTTCGTATTGGACTGATCAGCTACAGCTGAACACACTGTACTTTGACCCCAACTTTGTGATGTCATTGGTCCTCTTTGAATTTGAAGGACAAACAACAGCAAGATTAAAGAGTTCCCCGTGAATTTGATAAATGTCACCTCATTTCTTCTATGCTCCCATACTCCTGTACTCTTAAGAATTTCAAACCACACATGGAGCCAATGTCACTGATGGATTATTTCAAACTGATGTATCCTTCACAATTTCCAATGCCATCCATTCACCAGGAAGGACAGATTGTTGGAGGTAATGTCAAGACCTCACCACTCTTGGCATCTTGTGACAACAGTGAATAGTCTCAGCAATCTTTCCCTTGGTTTTCAGAGGGTTGCTAAGGTAGAGAAGTTTAAAGCAATACGGTACAATGCCCTTACATGACTCACTGAGACAACAGAAGGTAAGATTCAAGTTAAAAATGTTTTAGTTTTAAGAATTTTATTTGCTATGCCATATTTATGGTACTGTGGATTTCACTATTCTTATGAATAGTGAATATTGTCTGAAATAAGTATGGTTTGTCTTTTTATTGAGGTGTCAGCCCAAAAAAAAAATCACAAAATTCTAGAGAATTACTAGCGAGAAAAAATGTTTTGCATGTTACCAATTTTATTTTGTGTTTTGCATTTTATGGGATATTTTATAGTTACTTTGTTAGGAAAAGTGTATTTTATTAGAATTAATATTTTGTTATAAAGAATCAAGCAGAAAAGTATATTTTCATCAATCTCTAGTGTAAGATTACAATTTTTGGTGGTTGTGGGAACCTAACGCCTTATTTCCCATAGGTTCATTTGGTCAACATTCATGTCCTTTACTTTTGCTCCATTTCCTACCCTTCTGAAAGCTGAAGATTGACTGTCTATGTATGTGTGCATATGTGTGTACATGTACATATACATATGCATGCACATATGTATACATACAAACATGAATGTGCATGTGTACATATTATGTGTGTGCATTTGTATGTTATAAATATGCATTTGCATATCTATATTTGCATCTATGTCTCTCTGTGTGTGTAGCTGCATATCTAGCTATATAGAGATTAATCAACCAAAGCGGAATTATGTTTCAGTGTATAATTACAACATGCTGTGAAACATAATATATACACACATATTCCTGTCTCCTAGATTCAGGCCTCAGGAAATGTAATACAGCCTCACAGAGCTTCACTCCCACAATTCACTGCAAAGGGGGTTAGGGAAAGAGTTATAATGATGAGGCAAAATAAAGAAGACAAAAGAAACTTTGTATGTGCATAGCTCTCTTCCTCCCCATACCCATGCCCTAAATGTGGGAGACAATAAAGTCTTTTAGATGTATCTAAGGAATTCTCAGTATCTGTAATATGTTACCCTGTGACCTACAGCAGGTAGCAGAGAAATGCAAAGATAGATACTATAGAGCATAAATTTAAGAGTCAGTAATTTCCAAATCTAAGCGACTTTGAGTGTATTTGGACTGGAAGAAGAAGAAAGATTAAACTTATTTTTCTTGGCTTCAGAGGGCAGAGCTAAGACCAAAAGTTGTCAGTAAATTAATCAGTAAGCATTTGTGAAACATTTACTATGTGGTATGAGCTGGGTTAAGTGCTAGCGATACAAAGAAAGACAAATGACAGTCACTGCTCTCCATGAACTCAGTCTAATGACGGAGACAACATGCAAATGGCAGTGCACAAACAAGACATACATAAGATAAATTGGAGATGATCAACAGAAGGAAGGCACTACCATTAAGGAGGATGAGAAAAGCTTCTTGTAGAAGGTAGGATGCTAGCTGAGGCTTGAAGGAAGCCAAGGGAGATAAAGG
>CM053623.1:386072387-386143498 GCA_028646595.1 Phalanger gymnotis
CCTCTGGCACTTTGTGGGTTCTGCAGCTCTAGAATTGGTTCAGAGCCATTGTTTTATAGGTTTTTGGAGGGACTTGGTGGGGAGCTCACGCCAGTCACTGCTTCCCAGCTGCCATCTTGGCTCCACCCCCCTACTGTTTTTCTTTCTAGCAATAGGCCTTGACCTCTCTCTTAAAAGAACTCTGACACTAAACAGCTATTTTTAAATTTAGTTTAGGTAAGAATCTGAGACCTTTTTCTTTATCATTAGCTGTTTTTGATAATTGCAAAGTTTATATAACCATAGCTTTGGCAAAGATTGGGAGGATACTGAGAGAGTAAATCAGTGATCCAGAAAATCCCAAAAAGGGAAATTGCCTTATATGATCTAAAATGTCTCTGCCATCTCTAAATCTATGATCCTATCATTCATGTTTTTGGATTTATTACATACAGAATATAGTATCATTCACTGCATGATATGGCAAAGGAAAGTAGTCATGATTTTTACTCTTGAGGGGGTTACATGCATGAAAAATACATAAATGTGTGTTTGACTGAAACTTGCTTTTCATACTTCAATGGATCCATTGAGTGAATGCCCCCTCAAAAGCTGAAGTGAGGTTCAAGCCAACCCATTTATTCACCTCTGATGCACTTATTAGATAATTTAATCCTTAAGAAGATTATAAGGGAGACATAGAATAACTGTCTTGGGAAAATTTGCCATTCACAAACTCATTCAAAATTATTCCCAATGGGTATTCAGAAAGTCACAATACATATCTTTGACTCTGGAGACGGTTTGGTGGCACAGTGATAACATCCAGACAGAGCATCAAACTGAATAATTGAAATAGAGAGAGATTTGATATTCCTGGACATAGCACAAAGACAGTAACAAGAAGTCAATAAGCATTTGTTAAGCATGTGTGCCAGTTTTAATTAATTTAATTAAAACTACTATGTGCCAGGCATGGAACTAAACTTTGGTAATACAAAGAAAGGCAAAAGAGAGTCTTTGCTCTTAAGGAACTAATTAACATAATGAAAGCACTAGAATTAAGAGAGATTGGGAAAGGCTTCCAGTTGGAAGATGGCATTTTAGCTGGGAGTTGAAGGAAGCCAGGGAAACCAGGAGGGAGAGATGAGGAGGGAGAGAATTCCAGGCATGGGAATAAACAGAGAAATGCCTGGAGCTAAGAGATGGAGGTTCTCATTTGTGGAACAGCCAGGAGGCCAGTGTCACCGAATTGAAGAATATGTTGGAGGCTAGAATAGGGGAGTGCAGGTGTAAGGTATAAGAAGGCTGGAAAGGCAAGGGGGGCTTAGTTACAAAAGGCCTTTTAACATTAAATAGAGGATCTCATATTTGATCTTGGAGGTGAAGAAGAGCCACTGGAATTTATTAAGCATAGCGTCGACATGGTCAGAACTGCGTTCTAAGTCGATTTTTCTTTTAAGAAGATAATACCGGTTATTAAGTGAAACAAAGGAGGGAGTCAGTTAATGGCACTCACAGTTAATGAGGGAATAGATGTATGGGGAAAGTGAAGCTTGTGTGGAACCTAACAGTTTGAGAAGTCCCTAAAAGTGTGAGCTTTTTCAATGTACCTGGATTTGTAGGCACGTTGGAAGTGTGGGCAACAGGGCTGATGGAGGCTGAAGTGATCTGTTGGAGCTTCCAGGCCTCACAAAGAAGGTCTGATTTCCAGAGTCCTTCGCAAAGGGTTACCGGCATTTTGTGCATTATGGCAAGCTCTGGAATATATAAATATCTTATTGGCACAGTGCTGAGTCATGTCTGTATGGGAAAAGATGGAGCCCAGGAAGAAGCCTGTGGAACTGGAGTGTGGGTGTGAGCATAATAGGCAATAAATGGTGAAATGTTCCTGAATGTGTGAAGGGAATGCCTATAGGTCTTCAACACACTATCACGCTTCCCATCATAGCTGTTTGAAACCCCCTCTTTCCTCAAATCACCTGCATAGCTTGTACTTTATCTTGCATTTTACTAAAAATATTAAGGAAGTAGGGAACTTCATTATCTGTCTTCCTCCTAGAAGGCAAACTTTCCATGTGTCTTCACCCAACTTCTTTGTCTCTGTTTGGTCTCCTTCCTCTTTGCCAAGGTTGAGACTAACCATTTTATTTGTTCCCTTGATTCCATGCATTTTGGGGAAGTTGATGCATTAGTTATTTCCTCTGTTTCTTTCATCTTTGTTACTTCACTGTCTACTAGGTCCAGGGACACACTGGTAAATGTTTAACAACTGACTGTTTGAAAACTAGAATACACTTTTAACTTTGACCTATATTACTAACATTTTCTCAATTACTTTCTTAAGTCTAAACAAAAAAAAAAAAAACAAATAACAAAGCCCAGATGTGTAGCGCTGGCCAATTTTTGAGGTGTAAATGCCCACAATGAACATTAAATACATACCTGATTAGGCTAGCTCTGTCACTAGCCATAAATACAGGGTGTCATGCTCTCTTATCCTTAAATGAAACCCTTATCTGAACCCTATCATATCCCCATCTATCATCCTTATTCTCTCATCTCTTTCTGTTACTGAACACTATAAAGATTTGTTTACACTCAGTTCTTCAGATTCTCACCAGTCACCCATTAGGAATCACAGAATCTCATAGTCACTAAGAATTTCAGAAGTTATCTAGTCAAGTTTCCTACATGAACAGTTATTCCTTTTACTAAATTTCTGAAAAGTGGCCTTCCCAGATCAACTTGTAAGAGAGGGAACCCAGTGCCCCTCAAGGTAGTCTATTATAATTTTGGAATGATTTAATCATTTCCTTACATCAATCAAACCTAAATCTTCCTCTCTGCTTCTTTCACCCATTAGAGAAAACTAGGTAATATGGAGGATTGAGCACTGCTGAGTTCATTCCCTGCCTTAGACACTTCCTTGCCATGCAATAAAAATAGCTATGACATTTGCTAACATTCATACAATGCTTTCCAGTTTGCAAAGCACTATACATGGGCATGCCACTTAAAATCTCAGTAACCCAGGCAACTCTCTAAAACTATAAGTTGCAGACACAGTGCTTACCTGCATAGGTAGAGGAAGTTTACTTTTATGGGAGAAAAGTAGGGGTGGAGATGAAGAGACATTCCAGGCATGGAGAAAGGCCAGTTCAATGGCAGAAATATGGGAGGTGGAGCATCTCATGTGAGTTACATGGGTACCAGTTTGGCTAAGCCGTTTCTGTAGAAGGGAAAGGGAGCAATATGTAATAAGACCAGAAAGATATGCTGGGCCCAGGTTGTGAAGGGTTTTAAAAGCCAAAATGAGAGGTTTTTATTTTATTTTGGAGGCAATAGGGAGCCACTGGAATTTATTGAGTAGGGGCGTGACATGATCAGACCTGCACTTAAAGGAAATCATTTGGGCAGCTACGTGTCATCATATTAAGTCACACTGAATGAACTTTCAATTACTTTTAAAGCCCCTGTAATGTGGCTTCTAACCATACCACTCTAGAGAAAAATGATCCAGCCTATCGGTTACTAAATCTCTGTCATATTTTCTCTTGATAAATTTTCTCTTCTTATTTTACTACTGTGGGGAAGGGTGATACATATGCCCACCTCAGACAACCAACAGAAATTATTTGGGTTTTAAAATACATAAAGAAGATTGTCTCCACCCTATGATCTATTTTCTGAGTTCAAACTCTTTAAGTGGTTCAAGAAGGGAACAAACAGCATGATAAGTTTTCCTAACCAAACAAGCTCACCATACACCTGGGGGCTTTAAACAGCAGAAGAGAGTGAGCACTTGTTTAGTCAAGATGTGGGCTAGAAAAGCTTTAGACTAGTCTAGTTGAGGCAGTTTTATTTTTCTTCCTCCTCCTTCTTCCCTCTCCTTCTCCCACTTTCTCTTTCCCTTTTTGTCTACCTCTAGCTCTCTCCCTCTTTTCACCTGTATAGTTCCTATGGCTTCTCACACTCCCCTCGGTCGGGGCCCCAAGTAGGGATGGGGGCATCAGTGCTGCTCTTTTTCATTGCTGAAATTAGGGCATCATTCTTTTGCAAACCTCTCTTCCATTGGTGTTCTACTAGTTCACTGCTGCTCTCTTCTGTTATTGGCACCCATTACCCATTCTTTCTGCCATAGTTGTTGCCCTTTCCCTTCTAAAAGTGTTGGGGCCCATTTTGCTGGTATTGCTAATTTCAGTATAGAGTCTCTCTAAAACCCTGCACCATAGACAAATGAAAGCAGGGGAGACTGGGATCTCTAATGCCACTCATGAAGATCCCCACCATTGGAATGAAGGCTGAGAACAAAGAGAAAGAATAATAGGAAAGAAAGACCTTTGTAAAGAATCTATAATAATAAAGCAAAGAAAGGAAAGGAAAAAGAGGGTAATTACAAGGTACAATTTTTATAGGTGAAAAAAAGTTAGAAATTAGATTATATGTTACACATATAGATATTTTGATCTAGGAAGATGGACAAAAACATTATCACTGATGGAGAAGAGGAAAGAAAATGGAAGGATAAAGAATTGAGGGTGGCTACATAGTAAGGAACTCGAACCAGAATTTTGGTCATAGGATGACAACATGGTCTTGATGTCCCTAGCATGCCCAATGAGGGTGGGTTATTTTTAGAATCATTCAGTTTCACAGACCTGCTCTAAGACCTGGAGAATTAGGGATCATTTACAATGGAGGATGCCTTTTCTCCATCTGGCCTCACATTGTTTACAGAAATCAGCTACAAACATACATATATACAATCTTATAAAAGTAAAATAAATTGTCAAAGTACAGCCTTGTGTTTATACATAGGGGAGGTCTCATCTCTTTTACGTAGTGATGATATATTTATCACTGTAATCATGTAATGAGTCACAGGTATATGTTTTATTTGTTTTATTTTATTTTTTTAGCATCAGCTGAAGGTATCCTTCTTCTTACCTATGGGCTCCACAAGAAATTCCATAGCTGCTAGCAGTATGGCTACACCTACAAAGAACAAGATTAGGATTACCATTTTGGATGTTAAATTTTTATCACCACATGGCTAAGGTGGGATGGGAAGGCAGACAATTCTTCAATACCTATGGGCAAACTAAAGTGCTTCCTTTCAGCAGAGTCTCCTCTGATAACTCTGTTATACTACCCACGTTTTCATGATCACTGCGAGGTAATAAACTAATGTTGTTGGTCTGATCCTGTTAGCACATTACACCTATATTCTTCCTTTCCCATAATATGAGTTAAGTCCTGTCAGTGATGGCTTATACTTGCTAATATCCCGGCATGGATCCCTCTTAGTTGGCTTGCAATGAAATACTCTTTTTCCTTTTCCTTATGGATAAGGTTATGACTAGACTATGATATAAACTCAGTGCACAATGTCCTATGTGCCAAGTCGACTGCAGAAATCAAGTTGAGCCACAACATTGATTTGTTATATTTTGGTGACATATCCAGTTCCTATCCCCCTGTTTATAGGATCATTGATTTTGCATGCACTGTGACTCTAAGGATACCAAGTCCATTCCTATCATTTTGTAGGTTAGGAAACAAAGGCCCAGAAGAATAACTGACTTCCCAAGTTCTCACTAAGTAGCAAAAACAGAGTTTGAAGCTAGATCTTTGAACTCCAAATCTGTTACACCTTGGAAAAACTCAGCTGTATATTCTAGCCTACAACTCATTGAATACAATACCCCTATAGAGCATGGCAATGTGGTGAGTACCAACATCACAGTCTCTGATACAAAAGCAAAGGTCTTTATCAAATCATACCCAATAGAAATAATTTACATTTTTATCAACACCAGCTCTTTGTGGCTTCTTTCTCCTTTGTTCTCTCATAATTAGTGTGTTTCCCTTAGTTTTTATGTTGCAGAGAATAGACATCTTTAGACTCTCTTCTGCCCTACTTAATCATGGCGGGGGCTTTTGCTTTGTTTTTTAACACTGACCTTTGTTTTCTTGTTCTTTTCTTCTCTTATTACTTCTCATTCATATTTAATTCTGCATGCAGAATCTTCTCCTAGACTCCTTTACCTTTTGATTCTTTATACTTGGCAACATGCAATTGTTTGATATCCTTTTTGGGGGAGATATGTCACTGTTCTTTTTGTGGAACTGCTTTGAACTGGCTTTCATCTTTTAGCATTTAAATGATCTAAGTCTTCATGTATCTTGCTTCATTGTTCTTTATTATTTACTTTTCCTCCCACCACAATGTCATCTGTTTGAAGCCCAGGCTGTTCTTTTGTTATTTTTTTTTCCACTCCTATTCTTTGTTTTTAATTTTTGAGCCAGCCTGGCACTTCTTTGACTCCCACAGGGGTAAATATTGCTTGTTTGTTGTTGCTGCCGTTTTAGTTTAAGATGTGGAACTTTTTTCAAAATTACTTTCTGCATCTTGTTTTCTAGACTTTGAAAAGTACAGCAGTTTATTTGCCCGTTGGAAGTTTGAAGAGCTTGGTTTCTCCCTGGGATCAAATTAAGTCAAAACCTCAATTAGCCTACATGCTTAGGATAAATAGCAGGCCAAACAGCAGTGGGCAAGTTATCCGGAGAGGTTGCAGTAGTTTTGGATTCTTGCCTGTGATACTAACTGGTTATATGATTTTAGTTAAGTTATTTCCTTTCTCTGGTCCTCAGTTTCTTCTTTTGTGAAATCTGAGGCTAGTACTTCATGATCTCTAAGGTACCTTTTAGCTCTATGACTTTACGAATATGGTACATTCTTTAGTTGACTCCGAAATGGAGAGTGGGGAACCTGCAGCCTCAAGGTCACATGTAGCCTTCTAGGTCCTTGGGTGCAGCCTTTTGACTGAGTCCAAGTTTTACAGAACAAATCCTTTTATTAAGGGGATTTGTTCTGTGAGGTTTGGATTCAGTCAAAGGGCTGCACTCGAGGACCTAGAGGGCCACATGTGGCCTCAAGGCTGCAGGTTCCCCTCCATTTTTAGATTCTTTAGAAACCCCTCTTCATAACAGATGTTTCTAAATCAATTCTCTCTCTTTTCTTACCTTGCCAAGCAAAGTATGGAGAATGCAATTATGTCTTTCCCCAATTAAAGGTATTGCAGTTTCTAAGGATTGTTCCTATAAACATAAACTAGCATTACATGGGTCTCTCAATATAAACGCAAAGAGGACAGGAGATTGGGCTGAATTAGTATTGACCATGGCCATAACCTAGAACATTATCTCCAATAGGCAGTTGGTGGCGGGAGGCTTGATCTCAGGAGTAAGACTAGACATCTATCTGGGACTCATCTAGATGAATCCTTTCACAAGGACTTCCGAATCTGGCTTACAGTCTCTCTCTCTCCATTTCAACAAATGATGTCTTCATGCTTGAGCACTTCAGTATATACATTGATGTCTCCTCAAATACCCTCAGCTCCCACTTTAAACCCCCAACCATTCCCATTATTCACACCTTTATTCCATTTAAATTCCAACAGATATGGCGACATCTTGGATCTCACTGTCGCATATCACTAACTGTTCTATTTCCTCTGAAATTGCTCCCTCTGATCACTGCATGTCCTTTCCTTTTTCCTTCCTTTATGCATCCTAAAACTTCTCTTAAATTTTTTTTTTTGGTTTTTACATCAATTTTATTTCCAATATACCTTTCACTCCATAAAACTCTCCCTTAACAAAAAGAGTTGAGTAAAGTCAATTAACCCAATGACTGAATCCAAGAAGATTTTGTACTTATGGTCTAACTCCTCTATTGAGAGGAACAAAGAGTGATCCTTTGGAACCAAGTGACCTAGATCAGCGATTCTCCATTACATTTAATTGGGATTTTAATGCATCTTAAGAGCGCTTTTCATTTACATTGTTTTAATAACTGTATATTTCTTCTCTTAAATCCACTTTCACTCCCTATCAGTTTATACAAATCTTCACAAGTTTCTCTGAATTCCTATATTTGTTATTTCTTACAGTGCAAATATGTTCTATTACATTCACACAATATAGTTCATTCAGTCACTCTCCATTTGATGGTAATCTGTTTCCACTTTCTTTTTTGTTACTACAAAAATGGTATATAACTATATATATCATATATACATATAATAACCATATTATTATACGCAAGGGACCTTTCTTTCTTTCTCTGACCTCCTTAGGATTCTGTCTCAGATGGAAAGATTGCTGGGTCAAAGGATATGAACAGTTTAATGACGTTTTCTCATTAATTCCAAATCGTTTTTCAGAATGGATAAACCAAATCACAGTCTTACCAGCAGTATATTAGTATGCCTAACTTCCAATAACTACACTAATATGGACTATGTTCATCTTAACCCTAATCTTTCATCTTTATCACTAATTTCAGTCCCTCTATCTTTTCCTGTTCTCTCAATTCATCATCTCTATTCTAGTCTTATTTTCTCCCTTTACAGTCTTGACCATATGGATAGTTTAATTATAAACTGTTCCATGTCCTTGGAGACACTTGCCTCTGCATCCTATTGCTTACACCTTGGCAAACCTAAAACCTGAGTTAACCCCACCATTCACCTTCACTAGCCTTATCACTTATTGTTGAACACTGCTAGAGAAATCCACAGAATCATTCTACCCAGGACAGCAACAGTTTATGCTATATATTTCAAATGTACCCTTCCTCTTGTTCAGAAATCTTTTTTATTCTTCATAGATTGACCTTCTAACACATGCCCTGCAAGGGCTATTTGAAAACTTCTCTTCCTCTTTTCTCTACACCACCTTTTCACCCTTCCCTTTCAGCAGAACCATTTCTTTTACTTTACTAAGAAACATAAAAGCAATTTGCTTTGAGTATCCTCTTCTTCCCTATACTATATACTTCAAAACATCTCTGCTATTCAATATGTTCTCCTTCTTTAATCTGGTTTCTAGCCATTTTCTTGGCCAAAGTCAAAACTTCTACCATTGCTTTTGAGTTCTTCTTTTGAGTTCTTCCCCTAGAATTTCCTCCTAAAACTTGATTCCCTTGCCCCTCACCCCATCTTCAATCCTACCAATTTACTGACCACTTCTTTATTTCATATAAATATGACCTAATTTCTTCCACCCCCACAAAAAGTCACTAAGCCTTGGCATATTCTCAAACTTTCATCTTATAGCTTTTCTCTCTTCACAGCCCCATGAGAGTTCCCTACATTCCTGTCTCTAATCCAATCTTAACACAGCTAATAAATTAATGACATGGTTTTGAATATGTAACTTTCCTTTTCAAAAATATTCATGGTTCTCAATTTTTTCTAGGATAAAATACAACCTACTGAGGTTGACATTTAAAGCCTTCTACAATCTGGTTCCCACCTACCTTTTCAGATTGATTTCATATTAATCCCCTATGATCATTCTAGGTTTCAGGCAAATGACATAATATCTATTACCTGAACTCAAAATTCCATTTTATCCCTATTTCCTTGCATAACCTATGCCTAGAAAATACTCTCTGTTCTCACAGTATCATTTAGAATCTTTAGGTTTATTTATGGTTAAACTTGGACTCCCTGTCTCTATACCATTTGATGATCTCTCCTCACAAAGCATTTTACTAACTTATTTATGTAAAGTAGAATCTAAGGTCCTTAAGTGTCAGGGTGGTGAGCTGGTAAATGTTTAACAACCAGCTCTGGGGAGAGAAGGGGGAAGGATGCAGAATGTGCAAAGGACACACTTTTATGTTTAATCTGATTATTAACATTTTCTCCATCACTTTTTTAAGTCTAGTCAATCAACAAAACAACATATCAAGGCCTGATTTGTAGCCCTTGCCAATTTTTGAGGCGTAAATGCTCAGGCTGAAAACTGAACCATTCACAAAATGATCCTAGCTGACTCCAACACATCCCTGCAAGGACTATTTTGGCTTTGCTTTGTTAAAATGTATTTTCAGGGCCTAGTGTGCTATCTTTTGCTTAGTAAGTACTTAAATAAATCCTCAGTGAATTGCATTGGGAGATTTTATATGGACTCAGTGTTAGATGTACACAGTTAAAAACAAAAGAAGGGGTGATATTTTTGTCATCTGTGCCAATCCATGTTGACAACTGAAGGAGAATATTGATTGGGTCATAGGTAACTGAAATTCGTGCTCAAGCTATTAAATGGTGGCACAGTTTTTTAATTGATCCCAGGTCTGTCTTAAAGGTCCACATGGTAATATTTAAAGCATGTAGAAAGTGATCAAAAATTGTCTAGAGTTAAACTGAATCAAATTGAATATGTGGACATGAAGATGAGATAGAATGGATCTTCCCGGGAAGTGCCCTCTGACTAGGTTCCTAGGGACTATGTGACTTTTCATGAACTCTGCTTTGTCTACTAGGGACTCTACAAAGGATATGCTAGAGAATGGAACAAGAAATCAGTCATTTTCAGTGAATGAAAATGTATTATCCATGCTTTTCACTCCAGAGTGAACAATTATATATGGTAACATCTCTTAGTAACCAGGAATTGTACCGATACCACTTGGTTGGAGGAAGGAAAATAGTTAATGTTAGAAAGGAGATCTTTTCTCCTAGAAATTGACCTTACAGGCACAAGCATGGATAAAAGTACCTAGATAGAGGACTGAGTCCTTGAGTCAGGAAGTCTAGAGTTCAAATCCAGCCTCAGATACTTACTAGCCATGTGACCTTAGGTAACTCACTTAGCCATTGTTGAGTCTCAGCTTCCTTATCTGTATAATGGGGGTAATAATAGCATTTGCCTCTCAGATTGCTGTGAGGATCAAATGAGAAAATATTTGTGAAATGGTACATAGTAGGTGCTATAGTAATGCTAGTGATGGAGATGATGATGATGATGATGATGATGATGAAGTATCTGAACTCAAAAGGGAAAATCAATCTCACAGCTTGTGAATGATGCTTGGATAATATAACTAGATTGAATTTTGTGAATAACTAAAGTTAACAATATGAGAAATACCTTATAATGATTCCTCCAAAGTGTGCTAAAGTGGTTCAAATTTATGGCCTGAATTAAATAATTAGAGAATTTAAATTGATAGACAATGTAAATTATTATAGCCTTGGCTAAAACATGCATATTAAAACTGGGGATTGTAACAGTTACCCTGGATCTGTCTGACTTGACTATATCTTTAGCTCAGATTTTTTAAATGGCTGTTTTGGTAAGCAAAAAAGTAGCCAAGGAGCCCTCCAGCTTGTAAACCCGGATGCTGAGACTTTGTTGAACTCTGGTAACTATGTATTGGGATTTGAATCAGATGAGGTCTGTCTGTTGATGTTTGTAATTTGTTTGTATTTTGCTCTGAAGTTCAGTGTGCTGCTCTTTTTCCCCTGAACTAAGCAAATGATATTTGTGTGCTAAATTAAAGTAAGCATGTCAACCCCTTCCTCCTGCTTTCCTTAGTTAAGCAGATCAAAAGAACCTGTGTTTTTGCAGCCGTGCTGGCAGCTTTCTGGGTGCTGGCTGTGGGTGGATCTTACACCCCCACAGAAGCTGCTAGCCGCATTGTTAAAACAATGACTCAATCACATTTAAAAAGATTCCTTTCTCCTGCTTCTGTGGGAAAATGTAGAAGTTTTTTTTTTTTTTTTTAGGGGGCAGGGTTTGTTTGTTTCTTTGTTTTATTTTCGACATTAACAATGGCCCTTGTCTGATTTAATAGCCAGTTTTCTTCTTCCCTAATGAAGCCTGTTGGTAAAAATCTGATGCAATCCTGAAAGAAGGAAGTACTCTAAAATTTTCTGTAGTGGAAATTCAATTAGATTTCAGAATTTTTTTTTTCCTGAATGCCTACTGAGTGCAGAATAGTGGAAACGTGTATTTCAGTCTAGTAATGAGATGTCTGCCTAAGAGACTTTTAGCTAACTCTACCATTATCTCAAGCATAGATTTGTACTTTGGTTCTATTGTATACTCATTACGTCCTCTTGGCAAGTGGCTTCACTTCTGTTTGCCTGAATTTCTTCTTCTGTAAAATCACAGAGTTGAACTTCATAACCTGAAAAACTCTTTCCAGTTTTAAGATCACAGATTGTAAATTCAGAGCCAGAAGTGAGCTTAAAGTCCATTTAGTAAAAATCTCTTTATTTTACAGATAAGAAAACTTAGATGGAGATACAAAGCGGCTTGCCCAGTGAGGTTCACAGAGCTAGTAAGTGTCAGAGGTGAGATTTGAATACAAATCTTTCTGGACTCCAAATCCAACACACTTATCTAAGATGGCATGCTGCCTCACAATTTATTTTGATTCTGCCTTACCTGGAAATCTTAGAACACAGTCCTTGTGCACCTTAAATGTGCTGTTCACTTATTTCCACAAACATTTCTATTCAGTTTTTTTTAATTTTCTTTTCATTATAAAATTGTATGGTAACAAAATAATATGAATATATGTATATAAAGTAAAATAAAACTTCAGGATAGGACTTAGGGAGCATGGTAGTTTTCAAAATGAAAAACCTGTATATGTACGTATGTATATATATATATACATATATGTACATATATACATACACACAACACACACATATATGTTATTGACAAGGGCATAGCATATCATTCGTTAATATTAGCATGATAGAATGGAGCTTAGCTTGTATTCTGAAGTGGGGGCAGATCTTATTCTTCCATTAACAAAGTCTTCTCCATGTGACTATGTAAGTCATTTACATAGGAGGGTCAAATTGAAACTGGAAAGAGGGGCAGGGAATCAGTAAGATAGAACTTTATACTTGGTTATAATCTGTTTCATATGGGGCCTCTATGTTTGGTATTAAAAAGGAGGGACTTAGGGAAATAATTGAGCTGATTCAATTTTTAATTTTAAAAAATAAAAATCATAACTAATTTAAAGCCTAGTACAAAATTTTTACAGCCATGTACTAACTCTTTGAATGTAGAGTTTTTAATGGAAAATGTGACAGCCTTTTAACTACAGCAATGTAATTTATCAGGATCACTGTCATAAACAGAATGATCTCTCAGGGTAGCAGGCTTTACAGGGAAAGCTATTGGGGCTACTTTCCTTCATTATTGATGACTTTTTATTTCATCTATTCTATTTTTTAAAAAGGATGGAAAGAAATAGATGTTTCATTAGGGGCTGCAATATGATACCAAAATACAATTTATACTTACATTTTATACAGAGGTCAATCACGTATATTAAAAAACATAATAAAATTATAATGAATTTACCTTTCCTTATAATCATTTATTTTATTTTTTTAAAATTTGGTTTATTGCCTTAGCCTTAAATAAATTCCCCAAATTCAGCCTTGGCTTACAATTGAACCTAAATCTGCTAAAATCATAAGCAAAATAAATAGTCATGTCCTGTTACTAAATATCCTATTATGTAAACTGGACATCTTTATTAGATAACATAAGTAAAGTCACACTATTTTTATATTTTTTACAGAGCGATACATATGTCCCAATTCCTCCCCCTCATTTTATTGTAACTAGCATTTATATAGGGTTTAAGGTTTACAAAGCAGCTTAATATATATCTCATTAAATATTCATAATAACCCCTTAAAGTAGATACTATCTATAGATACTACTGTCTCTGTTTTATGGATAAGGAAACTGAGTCTCAGAGAGTTTGAGTGATTTGCCCATAGTCAAATAGCTAATAAATATCATAGGTAGAATTGAAATATAAATGTCCCAGGACAGCCAGGTGGTACAGTAGATAGAGCACTGGCCCTGGAATCAGGAGGACCTGAGTTCAAATTTGACCTCAGACACTTGACACTTACTAGCTGTGTGACCCTAGACAAGTCAATTAACCCCAATTGCCTTGCAAAATGTGTGTGTGTGTGTGTGTGTGTGTGATGAATCCCAAGCAAGGTTATCTTCTGCCACATAGTATTGATTTTCTAAGGAAACACAGTCTTTTAAGGCAATTTTAAACCAACCAAGTCCTTTTATCCTGCCAAGTGACCTAGAGAAGACAAGCAATTAATCGACCAACAAATCTTTTTCAAAGTACCTTCTAAGTGCCATTCATTGTGCTGGATGAAACCAGAACTGTCACATGCAAGATTAATTACTCAAAAACATACTATAATTATTTTCACTTTACAGATGAGAAAATTGAGGTGCAGAGATATTAGATAACTTAAGTTAACACACATGGAGAGTACACAAACACACACATACAACAAATACATGCACACATTCATGGATATACATGCATGCATGCATGCACATGTGCACGCTCTCACATACACTCAAGTTCTAGAACCAGGAGTCCAATTCGGGTCCTCCAGGTTCTCTCTTCAGCATCATTTCCTAGCCCTCAACTGCCTCCTGGTATCACCTTAATGGCATCCATTCAGAATTTTAGTAGGTAAATTAATACATTCTGCAGAAGTATGGTATCTTGTACTTAGTATTGGACCAAAAGTCAAGAGCTGGATTAAGATCTTACCTTCTTAATAGGTGCAGAAAGATAACTTGGAATTCTATCCTTTTGTAGGGTTACTGGAATATAAGATCTTCCTCACCAATTAATAGGCCTATGTGACCACGTGTCCCCCTTTTTCCTTGGAACAGGGGCTGGGTTTCCAGGTCTAAAGGGACACATGTATTTCAATCACAGAGCTCTGGTTCAGTTCACAGCTGTGATACATCCTGAGTCATATAAAGCCCATTGAGGGAGGAACTTGCCTAAGGGGAAGCTTGCTTATGGGGAAGCTTGCTTGCAGAAAGACTTTCACTTCTGTTGGTAATAAGGTAATTAGACATTGAGTCACAGTAGGTTCTAATGCCTTCTGGCTCTGGCCTAATGTCTGAAAGTGTACATATATTCTAAGGTGAGATTTTGATTTGGGGCTCACTCATGGGAAGAATGTTCAACTGAGGTCTTTGTGATTTGTCCAGATGAGACTATGGGTAGCCACCTTTGTTAAGGAGCCCCCCGGCTTTGTGAACCCAGATGTTCATGCTTCCTGGTCTGGTGATTATGTATCTATTACTTTGTTTAGACAGTTGGAGTCCTGTCTATTGGATCTCTGTGCTAATTTCACTATTCTTCCCTGCTTGTATTTTTATCACCTTCAGGGTGCTGACCTTTCCCCTGAACTAGTGAATGACCTTTACCTTTTTTACTTACATATCTTGAATTAAAGTAAGATCTTTGAATCTGTTTTTCCTTTAGAAAAGCAGAGCAAAGAACCTGTGCTAGCAGGCCATCCTGGATGTGCTAGGGTGCTTGCCCAACGCTCTTCTGAGAATAATGTAGTGGAGCTTGAGTAGGGAGAGGGCATCCAATTTATTGAATATTCTGGTAGGTGATTGAGGTAGATTGGAGACAAATGACATTGAAGTTGAGAAGTTTGAGAGACTGAGAAAAGGACAGTGTTTGGAGTGGAGAAGACTGTGAGTTAGGTGATGAATTTTGGAAGGAAGAAGGAAAATTACCTAGAAGTCGTAGATTACAGCAAAAATCAATCAAGAGCCATTTATTTAATGCTTTTTACATGCCCCAGACCTTTTATATCAGGGAGTGAGAGTGAAAGAGCAGTTAGCTTTAGCAAGGAAAATAGCAGGTGGAATTTTCATAAAAAGCTATTTTTCAGAAGAAACCTAGTCTAACCCTTTTCTTTTACACACCCAGATGGGTAAAGCTACATGCCATAGGTCAGAAAGGCAATGTGTGACAGAGGCAGGATTTTAGCTCAGGTCTTCTACCTCTAAATCCAATGATGTTTCCATTATACTGTAACAACAATGCTACTTGCTACTACTGTGGCTATGTGAGGCCAATAACACTAGCATACAGAAGGGCTACTAGCACAGGTATTTTTTTCATCTGCTTTTCTAAGGAAAGCAACTTTAAGGGGTTAACAATCTTACTTTAATTAAACATACATATGTCATTCATTTAGTTCAGGAGAAAAAGTCAGCACCCCGAAGTTCAGAGAAAAAGAAAATACAAACAGAAATGACAAGTAGAAATTATATAAACAGAGCAAAATAACACAAATCAACAGACAGGCGTCTAGGGGTCTGACCAAGATATTAGATACATAGTTACCAGAGAGAGAAGCACCAACATCCGGATTTTTTAAAGCCGGGGAGGCTTTTTAATGGCTACCCAGAGTCTCCTCTGATCAAATCACATGACACTCTTCCAGTGAGTGAGCCCCAAGCAAAATGCTAACCTCAGAGTATATGTATATTTCTTCAGGGTCAGAGGGCATCACAACCACACAACTCAAACCCACGCGATGTAAGCCTTCCCCTGACTTAAACAGGTCATCAAATACTCCCAATTCAACCAAAGACTCTTGATTTAAACAAAGACAAGACTCAAAGGCACTTGATTGCTTTAGTGCTGAAAAGCACTCCAAAACAAAAGACAACAAAAGTCCCACTTTACTTGCCGTTACATATACCTAAGAGGAAGGTTTTCAGAGGCACGATAGAAAGGAAAGTCAGAGGATTGGAGAGCAATGAGATTGAGATTTCTCTGAGCTTGGTGAGGTGTAAGTGGCTAGTGCCTTGCCTTCTCAGCTAACCCTCCCAGCTATTCTTCGATTGATCTCCAGCAGCATGATGCAAGTGCCAGCCTCAGATGGGGATAGGGAGGGGAAGAACAGTGTGCCCCACCCTGTGGGAAGGTGTCTAGAGAGAGGGGCATGATGACTACAGATTGGGGTAATGAATGCCCCAGGCTGGGCTGATGTGGAGTAGTACAATAGAGGGAAAGAATGCAGCCCCTGGACTACAACAGTCACCTTGCTAGTTCCATTCCCCCACTATTTTTGGCATCCTGGAAAGGTCATCTGGCCTCTTTGGGCCTCAGTTTCCTCATCTACACAATGGGGATAATGTCTATAGCTCTAATTACACAAGACTGTTCCCAATCTCAAACGAGGTAATTATGCAAAGTATAATTTGGTAAACATCAAACCATCATTTAGTAATAGTTATTATTGTCATCACCCTGTCTGGAATGGTGCCACCCTATTCTTTCAGCTTTCTTCCTCATTATTTCCCTATTCTATATTCTAGACAAATTATACTATTAACTTTGCCTTTATATATGCCATATTTTTTTTAATTTCCTTCCTTTTGCTCATGCTGTTCTTTATGTCTTGAATGACCTCTTCACACTCCCTGTTGAAATCCTACCAAATCTGAGAAGTCTACCTCAAATGCCAGTTTTTACATGACAGTTTAACTCCCTGTAGTTAGAGGTAATATTTAATTAAGGGCAGCTAGGTGGCACAGTGGATTGAGCATCTGACCTGGACTCAGGAAGACCTGAGGTCAAATCTAACCTCACACACTTTCTAGCTGTGTGACCCTGGACAAGTCACTTAACCCAGTTGGCCTCAGTTTCTTCATCTGTAAAATGAGCTGGAGAATGAAATGGAAAACCATTCCAGTATCTTTGCCAAGAAAACCCCAAAAAGGGGTTCATGAACAGTTAGACACAACAGAAAATGACTGAACAACAATAAAAAAATAATTCATTAAAAAACTAAAATCAAGCTGTTGGGGTTTTTTAATGCTCACTTGAAGAGTGAGGGGGGCTTCCAAATTAGAAACTGTCAAATGTGCTCATTTTAAATAAGGAAAATAGAGAATCTTCTTCATAATTTAGACAGATGAACTTAATTTTAATTGCTGGCAAAATTCTAGAATCTATAATTATGTGTCCATGGAATGACAATGCATGCTTACTAAAAGCCAACATGGATTTATCAATAAATGATGCTATGACAGAGCAAAGATAATGAAATCAGAGGAAAGAAAATAGTCCATCTCTCCCTTACAACTATTTCAAAAGAAAGAGCACCAACCTAAGTTGTGATCAGCAAATACAAAGAAAATATCAGTGAGTCATTTTTTCCAGGCTAGATCATCATAGAAAGGTAGACAGTAAATATGAAAAAAATTCTCTAAATTACTATTGATTAGAGAAATTCAAATTAAAACAACTCTGAGGTACCACCCAGCACCTAGCAGATTGGCAAATATGACAAAAAAGGAAAATGATAAATGTTGGAGAAGATGTGGGAAAATTGGAACACTAATGCATTGTTGATGGAGTTGTGAACTGATCCAACCATTCTGCAGAGAAATTTGAAACTATGTCCAAAGGACTATAAAACTATACCCTTTGATCCAGCAACACGGCTATTAGGTCTGTAAGCCAAAGAGATTATTAAAAAGGGAAAAGGATCCATATGTACAAAAGTATTCATAGCAGCTCATTTTGTGGTAGCAAAGAATTGGAAATTGTAGGGATGCCCATCAATTGGGAAATGGCTGAACAAGTTGTGGTATATGAATGTAATGGAATACTATTGTGCTATAAGAAATGATGAGCAGGCATATTTCACACAGGACTTACACGGACTGATACAGACTGAAGTGAGCAGAACTAGGAGAACATTGTACACAGTTACAGCAACATTGTACAATAACCAACTTTGATAGACATGGCTCTTTTCAGTAATATAATGATCTAAGACACTTCCAAAAGATTCATGATGGAAAATGTTATCCACATCCAGAGAAAGAACTATGAAGTTTGGACGAAGATTGGAGCTATATTTTTTTTTCTTTTTTTTTCTTCCTCATGATTTTTCCCTTTTGTTCTGATTCTTCTTTCAAAACATTACTAATGTGGATATATGTTTTATATGATTATACATGTATAGCCTATATCAAATTGCTTACTTTTGGCGGGGGAGGGAAGAGGTGAATGAAGGGGGAAGAAAACATTTTGGAACTCAAAAACTTATAAAAGTAAATGTTGAAAATTATCTTTACATGTAATTGGAAAAAACAAACCACTATTAACTGGAAAAAGAAAAGGTAGATAGTCTATCCATTAAAGTGTCCCAAGGTGACTTCCAGAATGGGAACCAAACTGGGGCCTTTAACTGTCTAACAGGGAAAGAAGCAGTCCTAGATTCAATGGGGACAACCCTAATCCTGTGCCGGAAAGAGAAACAAGAGCCAACTGATAGCTCTGTCATTCGTACCCCAGAGCTGGATCACAGATCCAGGGTGGAATGAAGAATGGACCTGCAAAGAGGAGTGGCCACCTTATTGCTGTGTCTAGGCAAGGAGAAATTATTGGCCCGTGTTCTAGACAATAATCAGGAATGGAAATAGGCAGCAGCTGTTTGTATCTGACTCTGGATTGAGGTCAACACCCAGTCAAAGGGAGAGCCTGCAGTTCAGTTTTTCCCAATCTGTTCAGCCTTCCAATTAGCTGACAGGGGGCTTATAGCAGAACTATACTGGAGCTCTAACCAGGGAAAAGTTTATAATTGTATCATCTAGACTTAGACCAAGGTCAGCAGCTTGTGCCCTTAAAGAATACAGCACTCGAATAACTGAACAACTAAGATATTCTGAGTATTACAAGTATTCAAATCAACTACAAAGGACCGATGAAGGAAGATGCTATTCATCTTTGGAGAAAGAACTGATAAATAGAAGTATATATACAGTATGGTTTTACACACACACACACACACACACACACACAACACATACACATTGTGTGGAATAGTGTATGTGTAATAGTGGCCTTTTCTAGTGCAGACTAAAGACGGAGGGAGACAGTTTGGAACTTAAAACATAATTTTAAAAAAGTTAAAATTATAATATAGTTCTTAATACCTAGAGTTATCCACAGTAGAACCCAAGAGAATACAATTCTGAATTAAACAACGTTCAAGAATTTCTTCCAGAAGAATAAAAAGCCTGGTCCTAATTAAAGCCCCAATTAATGAAGAAAGGCTGGAAGAATGAGTAAACAAATAATCTACCACCATAAGAGATATTATGATGACAAGGACAACCCAGACATAAACTCAGAAAAGGAGAATGACTGAAATACCTATGAGAAAAACTACAAAGAAAAACACAGGTTTTAAGGAGAAATTTGGAAGGATTCTTGGAATTCCTCTTTTTTAATTAAAGGTTTCATGTAAGATTTCTCACATACAATTCTATTCAGTTGTGTTAGGTATTTATAAATGATTATAAGCCTATATCTTTTGCCTTTTGGAATAATATATTGTAACTTGTCCATGTCTTTTTTATGTAACTCATATGTAACTCTGACTATGATATTTCAGGACTTGAACTCTTTCTTTTGGATCCTTACTATATTTGTTTCTTTGGCCCAGCACCTCTCTATTTTGACTGTAACATTCCTTGGAGTTTTCATTCTGGCTTTTCTTGAAGAAGGTAACCAAAAGATTCCTTCTGTTTTCTACTTTACTCTTTAGTTCAACAGATCTGGACAATTTTCTTTCATTATTTCTTGAAATATGATATCAAAGCTCTTTATTGGTAATGGCATTCATATAACACTATTTAACACAATCTTATTAAGTCAGATTCTCTCACTGTAAAAGCCAGTCATATTTTTATGGAGCACATTTGAAATATGAGTTACTAACCATGCGAAAGCAAAGAGACAAGTGATAGAATACTAGAGAAAGGAGGCAAGAAAAGGAGGCAAGGGGATACATTTCTCTGCCTGTCAGCATGGGTCTCAACATATTTGGGCATTTTTTTGTATGATGGCCTGTGTATTTCATTTCATGGATACATGCATATATGTATATACATACATACATATGCATGTATATATGTATGTATGTATATGTATATATGTGTATATATGTACATATATATACATACTTAAAAATCTAGAACTCATTTTTAACTTTGAAGTGAAGTTACTAACCATTAGCAACTTGTGTAACACTCTTCACATTATCCTACAATTGCACATGCAAGAAAAGAGAAAATAAATGAGAGGTGATCATGTGGGCTCTCAGTCAAAAATAGGCTGAAACCATACACATACAGAAACTGGTTTCAACAGGAAACTTTCTAGGTTTCTATGAAAAGACCCAATTGTGAAAGATGATCTGTAAGGGAAACAGGTAAACTCTAATCCAGGAATGGGGCACCTGTGGCCTTGAGACCATATGTGGCCTCTAGGGCCTCAAGTGTAGAGCTTTGACTGTTTTAATCATTGGTGGAAGCAAAAAACGAATGTCCCATCTATTAGGGATTTTGTCTAACTGATCCTTGGATTGGACTGAAGGTTGAATAAGATGACCTAGAAAGTCTCTTATAACTCTAAGATTCTACAATTCTAAGGCATGAAGCTCATGAATTGGAAAATGTGTCATTTGGAGAATGAGAGTAAGGATTCCAACAGCAGTCTCAACTCTGAGAATGATACAGAAAGTAATTTTAAAAAGAGAAGAGTAAAAAAAGAAAGAACAAGAATGATTTTGCCCTAAAAGGCTTATTGATTCCAAATCAACGCCATCTGACTCTGCTTGTAAGTGCCTGCAGGGCTCAATATGCCCATTTAACTAATTTTAGAGTTAGCTTACTACCATATGCAGCTAAGTATATTGCCAGGATTATCAAAGATAATGAAAAGAAGGAAAGCAGATATTAAAATAAAGATGCAAGAGGATATAGGGAAGATATCATCAAGGGAGTGAGTACAGACAAAAAAAAAGAATGTGGAAAACATCTGAGAATTTTAGAGAACAAAGTTGATAGAATTAAGAAGTAGAGGGTTAGGTGCAAGTTGAAAATGAGATGTATGAATGGGTTTGTGACAGCCAGCAACTGCTTTTCCAGAATCTGCATTTGGCTAGAAATGACATTTCTGAACTTTCCCCAAACTAAGGTACAAAACTCAAAAAGCAAATAAAATAATAGCTTAGAACAGCTGCTTTAGACCAATTATGGTTTCATAAATAGCCATAAATAAATTAATTAAAGATCCCTACAGAATGACAGCCCAAATGAATGTCTCCCAGAGAGGATAATTATGTGACACTGCGTTGATAATAGCTCTAATGACCCCTTTCACTCAGCGCATAACTCCAGAACTATTTGCCAAATTGTTGCATTTGTCATACCAGGCCATCTGCACTAGTGGAAATTCAGTCTTCCCTTCTTCTCTCCTCCCCCCACTTCATCATTACTAGACTACCCAATGACAATCCCACCTAATCAGAACAATGCTATATGGACAGAAGCCTGAATTTGATTAAGAAAGAGGAAATGCTTTTCTGCATTCTTTGGAAAAGCCAAGTCTTAAAGCCCCAACTCCCCTTTAAGCATTCAGTGAAGTGGTTTGGTAGGTGTGTGTATGTTTTTTTTTTCTTTTTTAATATAAAAAGTTTTGGTGATACATTTCTCTGCCTGTCAGCATGGGTCTCAACACATTTGGGGATTTTTTTGTGTGATGGCCTGTTTATTTCTTTTCATGGATATATGCATATATGTTTATACATACATATACATGCATGTATATGTATATATGTGCATATATGTATATATGTATATATACATACTTAAAAATCTAGAACTCATTTTTAACTTTGAGGTGAAGTTACTAACCATTAGCAAATGTGTGTGGTACATTCAGCCGACCTCATCACTTTCTTGTTTCATGCCCAAGGCTTAGCAGTTGGAGTTTCAAAACAGCCAACTTTAATGTCTCTGACTGACACGGAGTTTTTGCTTACTTTAAAGATTTTTTTTCCGCTAACTTTGCCTTTTTCATATTTTCCCCCATCCATAGTAACAAAGCTGCCTAAGGTCTTTTGTGGCTTAATAAATATTGTCATTTATTTCAACCCCAACATGGTATGGGGCATTCTTCAAAGGGAAATTCTAAGCATGAAAAGAAGTCTGCTCAATGTATAGAGGTTCAGCTTTTTTTAATCATTTTTATCCCTTGCATGTGTTTAAATGAAAAAAGATAATCCATTAAAATAAAAGGTGGAATTGTCAAGAAAAAAACCATGCTGGTGCATCTATAATTAAGCATTAGAAGAAACTGTTTCAACTGCATTATGGTAGTTATACAAACCAACAAAAATGCTCCTGATTCAAAGCAAAAGAGTGACATATTTTCTCACCTCACCCTATTGTTTCAGCAAAATTAAAAGGAAAATAAGCCCAAGTTAAAAGACTATTCTATGCTGTGCTTGTCACAAAGTAAGCCAGAAAAAAAATGATGCTGAAAAATGAAAATTCTCAGGTAGACCAATGGTATTCTTTTTTTTTCTCATGCAATCTATCAGTTAAAAAAGAAATCTGAGCAATATCCATAATATATAAGTTCTGGTACAAACATTAATATACATTGCAGAACTTATACACATACATACACATACACCACACACACACACACACACACACACACACACACACACACACAACACTGAAAAAGATGGCATAAAGATGAAATAAAGCTTTATCCCAGAGATAATTGGGAGCCACTAGAATTGATTCAATAAGGAATTGTGACATGGTTAGACCTAAACACTAGAAAGAGGCATGGGGTTAGACTAAAGATAAGTAGATTCCAACCTATTCATACCTCTTTATGTTGTGCCACTCACTCTTTCCCAGCAAAAAAGTAAATAGCGGGGGTAGGCTATAAGGGCAAGCAAAGTGGGATGTTTTGCTATTTTTTTCTTTTAAAGTGCTTCTTAGCACTAAGGTAACCAAGTGCCTTTGATTGAGCATTGTCTTTGTTTGTAGGAAGGCCCACTCCCTTTTGCTAGTTATGTCATGAGAGGTGTGAAGCCCTGGAGATATGGCAAACTGAGAGATATGAAGCCCCAGAGCCCTAAAAAGGGTATATGTGCTCTGAGGTTAGCATTTTGTTTTGGGGCACAGTCATTGGAAGAGTGTTGGTGTGGAGACTCTGGTTAGTCATTAAGGAGCCCCATGGCTTTAAAAATCCAGATGTTGGTGCTTCTCTCTTTGGTAACTATGTATATATAGCTTTGGTCAGACATTTAGAAGTCTGTGGATATTTTCTCTGTAATTTCTGTTTGTATTTACTCTGAAGTTCAGGATGCTGACTTTTTCCCCTAAGTGAATGATATATGTATGTTTGATTAGAGTGAGATTGTAAACTCTTTAAAGTTGCTTTCCTTAGAATAGCAGATCAAAGAACCTGTGCTAGCAGCCTTCCTGTGTGCTGGTGTTATTGGCCTTACACAGCCACAGTATCATCAAGTAGCATTGTTGTTACATAGGCGTGGTCTAATTCAACAGCCACATCCTCACTGAGCAATAAGGTGATCTGGGAATCAGGATATGAGAGCTCTGAAATGGAGAGTAAAATTTTGTCTGCATAGCTCCTACTGATTGTCTGAGTACTTATTAGATTATAACTGTTGTGAGAGACCGATATCTGGTATAAACATGGGAGGTCAATGATAAAAGGGGGTAGAGTAGGGGAAAGCTGAACTATGATAGGTGAAAGTCATGCTGTTCTTGTGTTAACGAAAATCCCATGATTGGCTATAGCAGAGAGAAGAGGATGTGACTCCTATTTCTACATTCTAATTGGTTAATTGCACACAATCTTAGAGTATCTTAGCCACTACTTTGGAAATCACAAATGTAGAGAAGTTGGACTGATCAATGTAAAATCTGTTATGATGGATGTCAATTATTAACTTGCCTCTCTAAATACACCCTTGCCATTTATTGCCTGTTCATCCTTAAAGTTTGGTCAAGGGAGCCTTTTAATTGATGTGAGATTGCTTTCATAAAATTTTTGGAGACAGGAAAGTGACCACAGTTATTAATATTCTTTTGTCACCTTTTTTGTTAGCAATAAATTTCAAAAAAACTTCAGGCATCTAATATTCTTCCTAAAAAAAATCAAATTCCTAATACCCTCAAAATTGTGTCATATATAGTATCAATCTCTTTTTTAATCCTTGGTCTGCTCTTTATTTTATTTAGTGCCCTTTGTGCTTCTTTCATTCAGCACTTTAGGGTTTGTGATATCAGAGTCCAAATATGATGGTCCTACTGTCACTGAAATGTAACAATCTATAACAACAATTAGTTTGCTTTAAGCCTCTCACAAAAGGTAAAAATATTTTTTGAAAAGTCTTTTTTTTTAATCTGTTGCTTGTTTTATCTTTAATTTTCCTTGGAATGATGTTTCTCAGTTTGGTCTCTCACCAAAGTTTACTTAAATTTATTTTCTTCTTTTGCTTTTAATTCTTTCAGGAGATGTAACTTATCACCATCCTTTTCTGTGAGTTGTTACAAAAGAGTTCATGCTGTAGGTGAGCATTGATGTGGGCTGCCATGAGAAATCAAGTGGATGTCAGTCAAGGCAATTTTTAAGCTTTTTCTTTTGTTTTCTGGTCCTAATTGTGACTATTGATTTTTATCAATTAAACTTCCAAAAGGAAAAGGTGCATAGATATCTGATGATATCTGTTCTTTTATCCATTTCCTATTTTTAGTGTTGATAGCCTATTTAAATATGTCAGGTAGGAATTAGCTCAATTTCAGGTTATATGTACTTCTCCACAAAGTTCTATCATGATACCTCATTATGGAATGGCAATATCCCATAAGCAAACAGATTCAGGTCTCCTGAACAAAATTAAACAACAAGAAGCTACTTTTCAAAGACCATCTGATTTAAGTATAGAATGCCTCCTAACCAAGAAGTTGGAAATTCAGCAATGAAATTTTTGGCTTTAGCAATACATGAAATAATGAAAAATACAAAATGATTCCCAATCCTCTGCTGAAAATTTTAACTTTATAGTGAGTGCAGCAGAATGGTCAAAAAGGAAGGTGAAGGCACCTAGAAGTACATTGTGTATAAACAACCTGCAATAAATATTAAACTAGTGATTGGCATTCAAAATTAAAATTCCTTCATGGTGAGTAATGTGTCAACATAAACTTGGAGGAACTAAAACTCACCTAGGCTCCTAGGTGGTATAGTATATAGAGTATAGGACTTGGAACCAGGAAGACCTGAGACAGTTACAAACTGTATGACCCTGGGCAAGTCACTTAACCTCTGTTTCCTCACATGTAATAGGGTTATATCAGTATAAACTATGCATACAGGTTTGCTGTTGGGATTCAAAGGGATAATATTTTAAAGGTATTTTACAGTTCCAAAAGCATTCTGTAAATGTCAATTTGTTTGCTTGATTTTGGACCAAATCCATGGTTTCATCTGTTTAGGGAACTCCTAGGAAGGAAACCCCTTCCACTAATGCACATAGGAGCCTCTTCTCAAACTGATAGCCTTAGGCATTGCTTGGGACACTGAAAGGTTCTGACTTGTTTCAGGCAGCTAGTATTTGCCAGGGATGGGATTTGAAGAGGTATACTTCCAGACCAGCTCTCAATCCAGTAAGTTATTGTTTCTCACAAGTCATTATTAACTGAGTTTTGCAAACATATTAATACCAACCACATGAAAATATTAAATCCATAGTGTTTGCGTGGAGAAGTCAACAGACTAACATTTTTTTCTTTGTAGTGCAGGAGAGTTCTGATGAAGGGCAGCAAAGCAATACAGGGATAGCAGTTAAAACTTTAATACTCGTTAAGGGAGAAAAAGAACAGATGCCAAGATGAAACAGTCTAGGTGTACAGCCCCAATGCCTTAGGCCAAGGAAAACACCCAGTGGGGTGGTTTCTAGATGTGCAACCATGAAGTGGTTTTTGCATTCTGGTTGAAGATCCAGAACCCCTCAGGGTTCAAACTTATAGAGTTTTAGATGAAGAGCCATCATGACACAATAGGAGACTACCCTGATATGTTTAAGGGCATAGCCAGGATCAGTGAAATGAAGTTGCCTGTTCTAAATTGGCTGTTCAGGAGTGAGGAACACAGGGAACTTAATTCTAACTGTTCCATCTAACAAGAGGCTAAGAAGGAACGGATAATGCCTGGTATGTGTTTTTTTATTGGGGTCTGTGTGTGCGTGCGTATGTGTGTGTGTGTGTATCCAAGGGTCTAGGGTCATATCAGTTAGACTGGTTTTCATCAGTCTATATTTTTATTTTAAAATTTCAATGTAAACAATGTGGTTTTTTTTATTCTTGTTATTATCCCTCTTCCTCCCTTCCTGATTTATCTACTCTAGGTTTTTCCATCTGATACCATGATTCTGTTATGTTTCAAGATGATGTGGTCAGTGATACATTCTCTGACACTGCCTAGTGACAATAATGTTATATTTGCATTTATTGTTTTAAAAGTAGAATTTTGTTTTTATAGTTATCTTCTAGGGGAAACACACACATATATATGCACATACGTATATATACGTGCATATATTCAGTCATACAAATAATAAGCAATATGTTCATACATATTTAAGATAATATATGAATGTGTTTAAAATAACATAATAAATGTAAATAATATATAAACTGTATTTAAAAGCAATAATATGTAAATATATTTTCCATTTCCATCAGCATGCCTCCCCCAGGACAAGCTGATACTCAAATTCTCCTCACCATGTTGACTGACTCAGTTTTTGATATTGAACACTTTCTCAACTACCGCAGTTACATCTCCCCTTTGATTGGAGAGCCAAAGCGGGGAGCAGTAAACTACTTGCAAAGCCTTCCTTTAAAAGGGGCTTAGATCAGAACTTCCAAGGTAGCTTTCCATTTTCCATCAGCAGGTCTACTTGTTTTTTATTGGAGCATCATGCCCCTGATGCCTCTCCTGCTTTTCAGCTTTCCTTTGTGTGTTATCTTCCTCCATTAGATTGTAAGGTGTTTGAGGGCCTTTTTCTTATTTCACTTCAGCACTTCAATAGGGTCTAGCACATAGTAGGCACTTAATAGATGTACATTGAATTGAATTAAATATGTAAATATATATACTGCAGCAAGTAAGAATGTGTTAATACATATTTAAACTATATATATGTATGTGTCTATGAATGCATATCATATCCATATCATATCATGGCATGTAACTTACTCCAGGTAATACCGCAGAAGCCATTTCAGGAGCATTTTTAATTAGGAGCCCTGGATTTGGATCTCCATTGTTGACTATCTGTATGATTTGGAGCAAGTCATTTTACTTCTCAGGGCCCCATTTTTGCCATCTGTAAAATAAAGGTAGCAGACTAGATCTCCAAGGTCACTTCCAGCAATAAAGCATATGATGCTATAGTCAGGAATTGCAATTATCTAGAGTTATACAGATAGCCAAGCTCAACTATTCAGATTGTGCTTTTAATTTAGGAGCCTTATTTATTTGGTTTTTGATCTACATTGCTCACATCCATTGAGTAATTACTCAATCTCCTGCATTGCTTTAGTGGAGAGAGTTTAAACTCAGGAAATGTATTTTGGGGGAGCTGGTACCTTTACAACTCTCAGCTTCAAATCATTATGTTAGGCAATAGCTTGATAGAAACACTAAAGATTTCAGGCTCCCTGGAAAGCATTGATTTCCATTAAAAAAATCTTTCACACTTGTGACTTTCTGAAATACAAAAAAAAAAATGAAGGTGCAAAGGTCCTCAATGCAGTGAAATATCAGTAGTAGAATTTTTCCAAAATGCTCAACTATGTTCTCTTCTGTTGATGTCAGTGAAAGCTGGCATCAACTTGAGGCTGCTGAACTCAAATGGAGACAGAGGATTAAAACCTGACACCAGGAGTTGGAGAGAAATTATTTCTGCATTCTCTATGAGTCCCATAATATTTATGTATGCAACGTAACAGGAGGAAAATAAATAAAAGCCGGATTGCCGAGCTACAAAAAGTGAAAGTTTTAATAAGGGGTATTACAGTTGATGCCCATTTATTTATTCCTCTAAGGCATTTTTCATACAGATTGAGCTAAGCTCTATAATGGAATGAGAGTAAATAAAAACTCAGCTGTTATTTGTAGTCCACAAGAAGGAGGAGGGGTGAAGGTAAAGGAGAAGAGAGGAGAGTAAGTATTATAGTAGGAAAGGAAAATCTTCTATTTAAATAATTGAAGATTCTTTTGCAAAGAGAACTGAGTTAAAGTTTGTTGACCTTTCCATTAATTTCTTTTTTCTCAGCCTAGTAATGAAACAAAATAATAAAATGTGATCATTATAGCTGTTTTCATTCTTTAAAGGAATAAAAGTATATAAAAATAGATAAAAAGAAACAGACTGTGAAAAGAGTTGATTTTTTTCATTTCTATTCATTTTTATCTATTTTCTAATTAATAAAAAAGTATTTTAAACATGTATTGGTAATTTCACAGAAAAAAATGTGCTCCTTCACACGAAAATTTTTGAGATTCTTGAGGATGCTTTTCCTTAAGAAGAAAAGTTTAACTTTCTCTCTACTGCAGGTGTTCTATAGAAACCTAAAATTTATTCAACAACATTTCTCAAAAATAAATAAGAAGCTTTATCTTAGAATATGCCTAAAGGATTGAAGACCATTCTCCCCAAAATGCTGCAGTTCCCTAAATATTGTTAATAGAGTTCTCATATAATGTCTTTCTACTCAGGAATTTGAATATTTCAAACAGGCAATCCTTTACTGAGTTCTATGGTCTGCTCAATTACATTCTAGCTGCTGAAGGGAACAAGACACTGAAGAAGTCAAAAGCCCAGTGCCTTCCTTTGGGAGCTCAAGATTCAGAACAGGGTTCCAAGCTGTTTTAGTTTCAGATGGACATTTTGCAAATGGGGCTGGGGTTTGATTTCTCTAACTCCTATGACACACTGGTTGTTTTTTGTGACTGATTTTCACATTAGAATTCCACATTCGGTTTTATTTTTAGTTCTTTCTGAAGACTTCATCTACCATATGTGAGAGAGAGAGGTGATGAGAAGGTCTTTTTCTACACCATTCTCCCTCTCAATTGTGACTGAGACTGTTGAATCATCAGGTAAAGATATCTGTAAGGCCTATAAAACCCTATAACTTAGAACAATGATGCTGACTTCTTTTAAGTTTGAACCTTCTTGGCAAGGCAGCTGGGGTGGGGTGGAAAGCCTGCTATACTTTAAGTAAGACAACTTGGGTTTGAATCCTGACTTTAAAATGTACTATGTTGATATTTGCAAAGTCATTTTTAACTCTCTGAATGTCACAGAATTATAGAACTTATGCTGGAAAGAAACTTAGAGGTCATCTACTCTAACTCCTTTGTTTAAAGATGAGGAAATTAAGGACCAGGGAAGACAGTGATTTTCTCATAAAGGTACATATAATAAATGCCAGAGCCAGTATTAGAACTCAGGCCCCGTGACTTCAAATTCATTGCACCATACTCACTTTACATATTTCTAAAGGGGAGAAGATAATACTTGCCTTACCCCCTACACAGGAGACTCATGTGAGTAAAGCATTTTGCATCCTGAAGGTACATATATAAATGAGAACTATCATGATGCTCCCCTATATTCAATCCCTACCTTTTTCTTCCTCTAATCGCTGTCATTTGGTCTGTCCAACAAAAAAAAAAACTCTTTCAACTGCTACCTAGATCACAGAATGTTAAGCTGACTTTGAGTCTACCTTTATGATCTCTCTAAGTTTAGAAATGAAGGCAGTAGGGCTCCAAACAATTTGATGATTTCAATCAACACTCAATACAGACTTAGTAGGTTCTTGCCTGCTTGCCCAAAGTTACATAGTAACAGTGGTAGGATTTGAAACCAGGTTCTGTGACAGACAGTAAGTTCAGTGCTCCCTCCACTTTAACATAGCTGCTCTTCCTCATGCTCTCACTCCTGAGCCTCTCTCCAAACTCTCAGTCTCATCTTACCTTCTCCATTGTACCCTCTGAAATCTTGATTTTACTTCTCCCTTTATATTTTTTCTAATTAACAAGCATTTTTTTCTCTCTCAACACGCTCCCCTTCCCTTAAAACAACAACACAAAACCCTGGTAACAGATATACATAGTTTTTCCACTTTGCATCTGCTGCTCTGCCTGATTTCAACTCCATAGAACAATATGTCCCAGTACCAGGTACTCCCTGGTGTCCTTCCCTCACCCCTCACTTTCCTGCCTCTTTTTGGTGTTGGCTCTCCCTTTATATTGCAAGCTCCTTGAGGGTAACACTGTGCTCCTTTTTATAAATTGTATCCCCATCACTTAGCATAGTGCCTGGCTCATAGTGGGCACTTAATAAATGTTTATGGATTCACTTGGACAGTCAAGACAAAAAAGTTCTCACATTGGTTCTTTCCAAAATTGTTTATATCATTCTACAAGGGCAAATGGGATGTTCAGGGAGGACTAGCAACTCTAGTAAGGCTTCCTGAGCCCTTTTCAGTGATGCTCGTTGCCTTTGGTGTCCACCTTCACTCAACTCTCGCCTGTGGCTCCAAGAAGCTGTAGCATGATCAGCGGCCACACCCCCCAAAAACCAGGTTGAGGTTAATTGGCAGGCTTAAACCTGTTGGTGAGTTACCGAGATGTCTGCTCCAAATATATGAACACTTCCCCCAGGGCAGATGAGAACAATTTGTTCCAATGAAGGACAAACAATAACTTTTTTTCCTGGCCCTGTGAGTTGTGGGTAGAGGAGAAATAGTGACTACCATTGGAGAAGATAGAAAAAAAATTGATAGCTTCACCAGAAAACCAGGTGACAGGTAATGTTAAAAGGTAGAAAGAATATAACATCCAGACACCAAGAATTAAGAGGCAAAGAGAAGTGAAAGAACAAAACAGCAACAGATTCAAAACAGTAAAAACAATATTGAAAAAAAATAAACAACTCTGAAAGACAATTTCTATCAAAGAAATGAACATGCTTCCAGAGGATCGATGATGAAAAATGCTACACTCTTTCTGATAGTGAGATGATGGACTTAATATGTGGATGATGGACCTAATATGTCCCTCATTTCAAAGTGGATCAATGACACCATGGGGTGAATCGCTCATGAATTGGATTTGAGCGAGACAGACTTGCACGATGCCGTTAGCCTCACTCTCTCTTCCAGAGTTAACAAAGTACAGTGGCAAGACGAAAGTCATGACGACTGCTGATGGTTTGGGAGGCGATGGATGACCTTGGCGTCTTCGATGTCTAACTGAGCTCTAAGCACTCCATAGTGCCTACTTTCCCTCCTGGCTTCCTCCTCTTCGAATCTCTAGCTTCCTTTAAATTTTATCTCAAGTGTCAGCTCTTATAGGAAGGGTTTTCCTAATTCCTGCCACCCTAACTCCCAATTGTTACATTTTCTCTATCTTGAAAATGTCTTAAATATATGAAGCTTTTGTGTTTCCTTCCCCTTCTTGTAGAATGCAAATACTTCGCGGTCAACTACTACTTGTTTTGAGAGGAGTTGCATCCTCAGCATCAAGCCTGGCACATAGTAGGTGAACGATAAATATTTGTTGAATTGAGTTGTATTGAATTAGCAGCAGTTTCTACTTCCCCACTCTCACTGCTCAGCTGTCCTGCTTCCTGGGTGCAGAAATAACTAAAAATCAAGGTTGTTGATACAGCCTCCAAGGAGGTTTACCACCTTAGTATGGAAACCTTTCTTGTAAGAAAGAAACATATGAATTTCCCTTTAGGTTTTGTTTCTCTCCTCATATAACAAAATTTTGATCACATATAGAAACATTACATATACTGATCCACGGAGTCTTTTGGTTTGGTTTTGTTTTAACATAGGATTTGTTGTGAGAAATAGATTTATTATATAGCTCCATATTATACGAATAGTTTGAAATAATAATGATGTTTCACACCTTTGGATAATGTTTTGTGTAAACTGTAGGGGGGAAATCATTTTAGAAATGCCATTTATCAGGATTTCAGATGACCTTCAGTTTCTGGAATAGAATAGTTAACAGTTATTCGGCAGTCTATTTAATTTTGTGGATGTACCCTGATAATATTTGTAAAGTGCTTAGCTAAGAGTATGACACACAGTGAGTAGTTAATGAATGTTTGTTCCCTTTCTTTTCTTCCACTCTTCCCCCTTCAGTCTGCTTTTTATTTTTAAACTTTATTTAAAATTTATTATTTATTTTTAGCATTCCTTTTTTAAAAATTTGGAGTTCAAAATTTTCCCCATTCACTGCAGTCCCTGTCCCTTTCATTGAGAAGGCATGCAATCTGGAATCAATTACACATGCAAATCACACAAAATACATTTCCATATTAGCCGTGTTGAAAAAAAAAATTAAAGCAAAAAATTGAAAAAAAATTATACTTCAATTTGCACTTAGCGTTTTGTCAATTCTCTCTCTGGCAGTGCCTAACATTTTACTTCATGAGTCTTTCAGAATTTTCTTGGATCATTGTATTGATCACAGTAGCTAAGTCGTTCACAGTTGATCATTGTTACAATATTACTGTTACTGTGTACAATGATCTGGTTCTGCTCAGCTTACTCTGGATCAATTCATGTAGGTCTTTCCAGGCTTTTCCGAAACCATCTCATCATTTCTTATAGCACAATAGTATTTCATCGCAATCATATATCATAATTTGTTTAGCCATTCCCCAATTGATGGGCATTCTCTGTTTCCAATTTTTTTTTGCCACAACAAAAAGAGCTGCTATAAATAGGCCCTTTCCCCTTATATGCGTGTGTGTGTGCGCGTGTATAATTTGATAGTCCCTTGGGCCCAGTTCCAAATCATTCCCCAGAAGTCAGAGCAGTTCACAACTCCAGCAACAATGCGTTAGTGTCCTGATTCCCCTACATCCCCTCCAGGATTTGTCATTTTCACTCTCTGTAATATTAGCCAAACTGTTGGTGTGAAGTGGTACCTGCATTTCTCTAATCAATAGTGATTTAGAGCATTTTATATGACTATAGATTTCTTCCTCTGAAAACTGCCTTTTCATATCCTTTGACCATTTATCAATCAATTAATCAAATTTCTATAAATTTGACTCAGTTCCCTATATATTTGAGTAATGAGGTCTTTATTAAAGAAATGCTGCAAATTTTTCCCCCCAAGTTTCTTGTTTTCTTCTAATTTGGGCTTCATGGGTTTTGTCTGTGCAAAAACTTTTAAATCTCAAATAATTAAAAGTATCCATTATATTGTGTGTGATCCTCTCTCTCTCTCTTGTTTGGTCCTAATATATCTCCTTATCCAGAGATCTGACAGATAAAATTTTCTTTGCTCCTGTAATTTACTTGTGATGTCACCCTATATGTTTGGATCATGTACCCATTATTATATTATCTTGGTAAACAGTGTGCTATGCCTAGTTTTCTGCCAAACTGCTTTCCAGTTTTCACAGTAATTGTGGTCCAATTATGAATTCTTACCCCAAGAGCCTGGACCTTTGGTAAATAATAGTAAATAATAGATTACCATGGTCATTTACTACTGTATATAATGTACCTGATCTATTCCATTGTTCTACCATTCTATTTCTTAGACAGTAGCAGATTGCTTTGATGATTATAGCTTTATAATATATTGGAAATCTGGATCAGCTAGGCCACCTTCCTTCACAATTTTTTTTCAATTCCCTTAATATTCTTCATCTTTTATTCTTCCAGTTTAATTTTATTTTTTTCTAGCTCTATAAAATAATCCATTGGTAGTTTGTGATTGGTATGGCAAAGCAAATTAATATAGGCAGAATTGTCATTTTTATTATATTGGCTCAACCTACCCATGAGCAATTATTATTTCTTTAATCATTTAGATCTTTCTCTATTTGTCTGAAAAGTGTTTTGTAACTGTGTTCATATAATCTCTGAGTTTGTCTTTGTAGTATAAATACTTTGTATGTCTACAGTTATTTTTAATAGAATTTCTCTTTTTATTTCTTCCTGCTGACCTTTGTTGGCAGTATATAGAAACACTCATGATTTCAGTGGGTTTATTTTATATCTTGTAACTTCGCTGACGTTATTAGATGTTCCAACTAGTTTTGTTGTTTTTTTTTTGATTGATTCTCAAAGCATACCATCATATTATTTGCAAGAGTGATAGTTTTATTCCCTTGTTGCTTATTCTTATTCCTTCACTTCTTTTTTCTTGTCTTAGCACTATAGCTAATGTTTCTAGTAAAATTTGGAATCATAGTGATAATAATGGACATCCTTCTTCATCCCTGAACTTACTGGGAAGGCATTTATTGTATTCCCATTACATATAATATTTGCTCTTGGTTGATAGATACTACTTATCCTTTTATAAGAAAATATATTTGTTCCTATGCTTTCTGATGTTTTTAGTGGGAAAGGGTGTTGTATTTTGTCAAAAGCTTTTTTTCTGAATGTATTGAAATAATCCCATGATTTTTGTTGTTTTTGTTATTGATTTAATCGATTCTGCTGATAGTTTCTCTAATTTCGAACCAGCCCCACCTTCCTGGCATAAATCCCACTGGGTCATAGTGCTTTTTTTGTTATATGTTACTGTAATCTCTCTTCTGGTATTTTATTTTTTAAAATTGCATCAATAATCATTAGAGAAGTTAGTCTATGGTTTTCTTTCTCTGTTTTTGCTTCTCCTGGCCTAGGTAACAAAACTGTATTTGTGTCATAAAAGTAATTTGGTTGTACTTCTTCTTTGACTATTTTTTTTTCAAATAGTTTATATAGCATTGGAATTGTTTTTTTTTAAAATGTGTTGTAGAATTCACTTGAACTCATCTAGTCTTGTCCCCTCTCCTTAGGGAGCTCAACAATGGCTTGTTCAATGCCTTTTCCTAAGATAGTGTTATTTAAGTGTTCAATTTCTTCTTCTTTTAATGTGGGCAATTTATGTTTTTGTAAATATTAATCTATTTCACTTAGATTGACACTGGGCACATTTGCAAAGCCCTCGAGTTGGACTGCATTTGTACCACCTGCCTAGATTCAATTTTTCACCATTCTCAGGGAGCTAGGAACTAAATTTGTTAAATTAAATAATCAAATAATGATAATAGTAATAATAACTATATATGTATACATAGAACTTTGGGATTGCAAAGTACTTTATAGGCAGTCTCTCATATGAACCTCACAATAACCCCAAGAGGTCATAAAATGCAATAACTTTGAGTCAGTGAACTCAAAGGTTGTATGGAAAGTTACATAGCTAGCAAACAGCTAAGTTGAGACTAGAACTCAGACATTCCAAGACCAAGTCTAGTCCTCTAGACAATCAATCAGCAAGCATTTATTAAGGACTATGAAACAGGTATTTTGTTACATACAGGGAATACAAAGATAATATTTCACTAAAAGAACTTATATTTCAGTGGGGAAAATTATATATGTGCATATGTAGGATTTTTTTTGGTGGGAAAGGATAGGAATTATGCCTGTGGTGAATCTCAGAAAACCTCATGTAGTGTAGACTATGACATCTAGGTTGAACTTTGAAGTAAGGTAGGGATTCCAAGAGGTAGATATAAGGTGGGGGATCACTGGAACATAGTCCAGGCAAAGGCACAGAGGCAGGAAATGCAATGTTCCATAAGCATATTAGGAAATTCCTCTTCTCTAAGCTATTTCCTACCATGATATTAAGAGTCACAGAAAAAAGTTAAGGGTCCTTTGCAAAGCATGACCATTACTATTGCTGTGATGTTAAGTTCAAATAAGATACCAGCCACCATGGGAGAACTCCTTTTAGCATTTTTGTTGTTCAGTCATTTCAGACACCATTTGGGGTTTCCTTGGCAAAAATACTGGAGTGGTTTGCCATTTTGTTCTCCAGATAATTTAAGAGATTAAGAAACGAGGCAAACAGGGCTAAATAACTTGCCCTCTCAGGAAGATGAGTCTTCCTGACTTCAGGTCTAACACTATCCATTGCACCACCTAGCTGCCCCCATTTTTAGTATAGAGAAGTCATTTTAAGATAGTTTCTTCTAACTCCACTCCAAGAAAAGTTTGGAATATAGCTCCATGTTCTCTTGGGTATAACATTGACACCAACTAATTTAAATGAAAGCACTGGCTGGAATAAGATGTTTCTATAGCCAGAGACTGACAAAGGTCAAAATCGCCAAATAGAGTAGGCCATATTTAGAACAGTTTATCATACTGTCAAAGCCACATGGCTAGAAGGACTTAAGGATATAGTGACATAACCTTTATGGCATTAATGTGACCCACAGGAAATCAAGCTGGTTATATGTTCAAGTACTACACAGAGATTGCCTGTCTTACACAGGCCTAGCTTAAGAGAGTCAAAATGAGTTCCAGCTTTCCATGTAAGTAGCTGGAGCCAAAAAAAATAGAAAAATAGGTGTATGAAACACCAAAGAGTGAGTTGGTTTGTCCCTTTGTACACTGAGGGATGCTAAGAATACTCCCTGTGAAACCTTGAATGGGAAAGAACACTTCTAATATGTAAGCTCACATTTCTATGATAGTTTACAATTTAAAAAGTACCTTGCTAATATAAATTCTGTGAAGTACAGAATCCAAGTCTTAATTCAATGATTTGAAAGATCTGATTTTATCCATGTGGACTCTCTCTCCTCTGGTACAGACTGAAACTTTTCTATGACTTAAATAAAGTCAATTCTCTCAGTTCCTATGCCTGACAGAATTTATCATTTGAAATGTATATTGGCAAAAGATTGGGAGGGACTTCAAAAGCTAAGCAGAAAAGCTTACATTTGGACCTAAAAGCAATGATGAACCAATGGAGTTTATTGTGTAGGGGTCTGACCAGTAAGAAAATCACTTTGAGAGCTACAGAAAGGAAGGATTAAAATAGAGAGGAAGTGAGAATGTTGGCTATTTTAGAAGTCCAGTTGAGAGGTGAAAAAAACTTGAACTAGTGTGTTCACCATGTAAGTGGAGAGAAGGGAAGAGATGTGAGAGATACTGAGGTAGGAATGATGAAACTAACAACTGATTAGAAATGTTGAATGAGAGAAAATGAAGAAGCAGTGATAACATCAAGGTATAACCTTGGTGACTAGAAACATGACGGTATCTTCAACACAAATAGGAAAGTTTGGAAGTGGGGGTAGCCTTGGGGAAAAGATAAATTCAGTTTGAGACATGCTAAATTTGAGATACTTAAGGGACATCCAGCTTGAAGATATAGAAACGAGGTTTAGGAGACAGACTAGAACTAAATAAGTAGATATGAGAATCATTTACACTGAAATGATAACATGAATTGTTGGGAGCTAATGAAATAACCTGGTAAGAGAATATAGAGATATTAGGAGAGGGCCTGGGATAAAGCTTTAGGATACACCTAGAGGGCAAGACATAGAAAGAAATTAGCAAAAAGACCAAAAAGCGACAATGACAGGTAGGATGAGAATGAAAAGAGTGAAATACCATTAAAAAAACAGAGTAGGCAGGAAATACTCCAGTAGAGGATATTCAATAGTGTCAAATGCTAGAAAAAGGGAGAAAATGAAGATGGAGAAAAAAGACCATCCAATTTGACAAGTAAGAGAACATGAGTAACTTTGGAGAGAACAGTTACAGCTGAGTGATGGGGTTAGATGTCAGTTTGCAAATTGTTGAAAAGTGGGCGAAAGAAGAGAAACTAGATGAAATTTATCTAGGTCATTTTTTTTCTAAGAGTCTTGCCTGTGAAAGAGAGGTGAGAAATGGAATTTATTTGGAGGGTCTATTAGGGATAAGTAGGATGACAGAGTTCTCACACTATGGACATAAAATCCATGGCGAGATCTCCAACTCTACAAAACATGCCCAGTTTGTGTTCTGATGGCATAGGCTATGAAATTGAAAGGTTCCCTCCACACCATCATAAGGAAATAGGGTTGTGTTTTATCAGAAGAAAACAATTATCATTTTACCCCTTTTACAGGTGAGAACACTGATGACAGAAACTTTCTAAAAGTCATACAACTGGTAAGTGACAGAACTAGGATCCATACCTTCCAAGTCAAGGCCCTAAAACTCATGTTTCGTTTGGATTCTTAGAGAATTTATATGCTAAATCTGTTCTGGAATGTAACTGTCCTGGACTGTAACTGAGGAATGTCCCTTCTAATTAGTGATTTTCAGGTCCCCAAGATAAAGGTTGAGGACAAAGTATATGGAGTCATGATGCTCGCTCATAATCTATCCCTTCATCCGTTCCTTAAACCTTCTCTCTAGAAGTGTGTAAAGGCAATCAGTAAATGAGAAGATATTTCCCACCCATTTGAATAGGTTTCTGGGAGGCTCTCAGGGTCTAAGAGTGGCTAAGACCGAAACCAATGGTAGGCACCTGAGTTCCGGTTGCTCATATGACATTCTAGTCGATGGGATGATGTCTGGTGATTATATAAAAGGAGAGAATACAGCTTGAAGATTGAGACATAGTGGAGGGAGGAAAAGAAGAAGTGGTGGCGGGGGCAGCAGCAGCGGTGGAAGCCGCAATGACAGCAGGTGCTACTAAAAGCAGGACTGACTCTTGTGCAGACTGGAAAGTGCTAAGCAAGGGTTTGAGGCCAGTGGGTAATCTTCTCACTGAAGGGCCCTAACATTGGGGGAAAGCACCAGTATGGCTTGGCTTGCTGCCATAATATTTTTCTGTAACCTCCTGGTCATTATTGTGAGATGGGCATATTGGTTTTGGAAGGTTCTTGCGAGGATATTGAATTGGGGACACTGGTCCATGGGTCTGCTATTTTGGAGCTTGAATATAAATGCTTTAACTCCTCTGCCTTCTACTTAGAAAATTCCTTATATCCTGTGATTCTGGACCATTCAGGCATATTCATGATTTTCTTTGAAATGATGAATTCTGCCTTAATGATATAAAGGGGCATGGTAAAGAGTGGACTCACTATACTCATGTCCAGTAGGAAGCTATTTTGATCCTTTTATTCTCACTTCCTTCCCCTACTATCCTTACAACTTCACAAATAACACTAGCTAACCAAGGGCAGTCCCTTTTCCATGGAAATACAGAATTAAAGCCTATCAGTGAGATATGACAAGCTATAATGAATACATTGTGCAGTTCTCTAACATCAGCCGTCTAAGACATTACCAATTCAGAATCAACCTCCATTGAAAAATTTCAAGTCATATCTTAAAAGCACAGTGGTTTCTTTTGGGCAACATGGTGTTATGTAAAGTGGAGTAACATAAAAAGAGCAAGGCTCAAGGTCAGTTCTGCCACTTTCTAGATATGAGACAGAGGATGAGTTGCATAACATCTCAACCACAGTTTCTTCATCTGTCAATTGGGATACCTATCCTAATTTTACCACAAGGCTATTATGAATATTATATGGTATAATGAATGAAAAAGCATGCATTTTACAAATATTGTAAAATTGTGTAATTAGACATCACATTTACATCAAATGCTGCACAAATATAGAATACATATGCATCATAGACCCCTCCTTTTTTATTTCAATTTCCAAAGCTGTTGAATAATCAAAAGAATCATTTCTGTTCACTGAGGCTGTTAAATCTTCATGAAGCTTTCTGTTTTCTATTTTAAATCAATCATTGAGAAAGAATCCCTTGTCATACAAGTGAAATCTACAAACATGGTGTTTGGCATTTTTAAAGTTCCATTCCTGTAGGTAAAACTTTTCAGAAGTTTAGTTCTCAAAAGTGCCTTGCAATTAGTTTACCCAATATGGAGATGGATAAAAGTGATAAAGTTTCATACACATTGTATTTTTAATATGTAATTCCTCCCAAATCTTCTGAAGAATGGTCTATCAAATTGAATAGTCAATGCACTTTGAACACTTAGCTCCAAAAGGAAGATGACATTTTTTCATTAGTTTAAAATTTATATGCTACTGTATCTGTCACAATAATAATAAAATCTGACAGTGCAGATCATATGGGTTTTTCACATTGCAGAAGTAATGTGTTCTTTGGAAGATAAAAATGACAATTTGTTCAAATCAGGGATTTAAAAATTGTAGACAAACAAGATAGCTCCATCCCACTACATTTTGCCATTTCCAGATCATTCATTCACCAGCAACACTGATGTCATTTCAATCCCGTTTATTGATTTAGTACATCAGGATAGAAATAGGTTACCATCTATTTCCCCATGTTCTGTGATATTCATAAAAAAGCTTTATTCCTAGAAATTTCCATCTTCATATGTGCATTTGTATTGGATGTCACTTGGCATTTTCTGAATAAATTTATTCCTTGTAAGCCTACCCTGTACCCCACAATCTATGCTTCTTCACTTAAATCTCTCCACAATCTGTCTTCTACCTACTTACTCAGTCATATCATATTTCTTTCTTCTTGCACTCTTCATTCAAGTCAAACTGATGTTCATTCCAAATTCAGATCTTCCATCTTCTGTGCCTTCAGGTAAACGGGGATGTGTAAAATGAGGAGACTAAGCTAGATGACATCTACGGCTACCTTTCAGTTCCAAATCTATGATCCTTCAAGTGGTCTCATGTCTAGAATGCATTCCCTCCTCACTTTAGTCAATGCTTGAATTTCCTTCAAAATGAGACAATGGGGTTACCGTTCCCATTTGTTGCTACTCTCTTCTGAAAATTCCTTTATAACTATTTGTATATATCTTATATCCCCACTAATTTAAAGTGCACTTCTTAAGGGAAAGGATTATTCAACATTTGGATTTGTTTCCTCAGCACCTAGCACCCAGTGCCTAACAAATAGTAGACGCCTAATTGTCTGCTATCAAAAACAAAGATTGAATTGCTAAATTCCCTGGGATCTTTAGCCCTAGGGAAAGCTCTCGATAGTTGCTATCTCCACACAGCAAGTCTACCAGGTGTAAGTATCTCACAACTTTTGATTCAAAAGTGGAAAATGTGATTATTTAACTGGTTTCTCTCTCTCTCTCTCTCTCTCTCTCTCTCTCTCTCTCTCTCTCTCTCACACACACACACACACACACGCTCATTCAACTACTGCGCATTAATTTACTATTGTGTATATAAAGCTATCCTGGGTGTTTGGGGAGATATGCAATTTAGAGAAGATTCAAGCGCTGCCTTCATAACAGAGCATTTTATGTAATAGAAGAATGAGAAACACAAGCATCTCATGCAGGAATACATGAAATATAGAGTTACAAAACCAAGGCAGATGTGAAGCGAAAGGCTGCGGCAGCGCGGGGATGCAAAGGAAGGCTTTTTAAAGAAGATGCCATTTGTGTTGGGCTCAAAAGTGTGGTTGAAGATTCCATAGCTAAGGAAGGGAGAAGGGACTATCCAGCAATATTCACCGATTATTAAGGTATAGACAATTAGAGGGAATATTTTGGGGGTAGTTAGTAATCTAATCTGTTTGGAGTATAGAATTCATAGAAGAAAGGCTCAAAAGTAGTATGCCATCAGATTGTAGGAGGTCTTGAATGCCAGTAAAAGGAATTTAAAGCAACAGGAAACTTCTATGGATTTTGAGAACAGAGATGATGTAACTATATCTAAATAAGAAGGAGATTATTTTGGGAATGGAATGAAGACATGTAGACTTTTATCTGCGCCAAAAAAATTTTTAAAGCAAATTGACTGACTATTGGCAGTGGTGAAATGGAGTATGATACACTAGAGTATGGGACTTGGTGTCAGGAAGGTCAGGGTTCAAATTCAGTTCCTGCTTCTTACTAGGTATGTGACTCTAGGCAAATCCTATAGCTGCTTTGTGCCTTGAGCAAATCTCAGAGACTCAGAATTATCACTTGTGAAATGGGAAGGGTGGACTAAGTGTCCTCCCATGTATGTCTCTTTTAGTTCTAATTCTATGATCCTGTCAACCAATCAACAAGCCAGCAACAAGTATTTACTAAACACTATCTGTCAAACAATCTGCAAAGTTCACATCATCCTTTGATTTATGTAATAATTAATATAAAGTTTGCCATATTGGGAACTCCCATATTCAGAAAAAAACACAGATGCTTAACTGTGGTAGAGCTATAACCATAAGAAGTTTGGGCTAAATAGAAGAGATACTTAAAAACCCCAAGCATTAAATTATCACATTTCTTTTTACCTGTCATCCTGGAGTCACCTCTGTCCAAACCAGAAAGCAAATAGAGTAGATGCTCTTTGGTTCTCTTTAGCCACTTAGGGCACTATTTAGGACCCTGATGGAATAAATTATCCTGGAAGAATCAATACTGCTTCTACAAGTGCCTAACATACTGCCAAGAAGTAGCTTATAAACTGGGATATTGGTTTCTTAAGACTTAAGTTCTTTATGCATCAAACACATTCTTCAGTGTCTTTACCTATAAAGACCTTTTAAAATAGTCATCATTTTTTATTTTCAAAGCTACATTTCCTTGCCAAATTGCATTTTATATGAATATCACAGAAACCTAAAGTTGTACCCTTAGGGAAAGAAACTCATCCTGTCTCCAGCAAGAGAAGGATTAATCACAGATAAGTATGGTACCAAGCAATAGCATTTTATAACATCACTAAAATTCCATTACATAAACAGAGTGCCAAGAACTTTTAGAAATAAAAAAGAAAAGCCAACATAATCAAAGTTTACATTAGGAATAAAACCTCTCTTCATAGTAAAAGCCTTTTGGGCAATTATTTTTTTAAAGGGCATAGCTTACCCACTTCTATAGAATCCAGTATTGTTACCAGAAGGAAGTTGAGTCTATGTCTGCCTCCTCACTCAGTCCTCAAACTTGTATGAATGGTGTATCTGACAATTTTCTTTTTTTTTCTTCCATTTACTCTTGGTTTTCTTGAAGTATGGTAAACACCTTCTGTGCTTAAAGTACAAATCCCCTAATTCAGATAAAATAATGTTTCCTGATTCTAAACACATAAACATATTTCAAGCCTATTTCAAAGTTTTTATTGCAAATAATCTATATGGAGTTTCTTTTTGGCACCTTTTGAGTTTGACATATTAACTACACTTTTTTTCAAAATGAAGAAAAGTCTAGATGTGTGTGTGTGTGTGTGTGTGTGTGTGTGTGTTTTGCTCAGAAAATGAGGATGTATGATGTAAAGCTAATAAAGAATGAGTGTTGTTCCCCTGTAACTCTCCTTTTTCTTTTCTTCCTTTAGTAGATTAACTGTATCTATAGTCCATGTTATCAGAATTATTGGCCCCTTTCCAACAGCCTATAAAAAGAAGGTATATTTCTCCATCTTTAAATGAACTCTATCCCTAACATAGTTAGAAACCTCAGTTTTTCTCTTAATTCCTATTAACTTAATTCAAGTCAGCCAACACTTATTAAACCCCTAAAATATGTGCCAGGCACTGCGTTCAGAATTGGAGATTCAAGGATAAAATATGAAAGTATCTCCACTCTCAAGTAACTCACATCCTCTTTGGGAAAATGCATTTTTATGTAACTTATCAGAAACACATTTATACATGCAATCAATGCACTAGATTAAGCAGCTGCTCTCTCCCAACTCTCATGTTTAAAATTTCACATGTTCAAAAGAAAATCAAGTGAAAGGGATACTCACTACCTGCCCAGGGGCCAAGAGAGCCCTTCCCACAAAAGGGGCAAAGGAAGAAGTATATTGTAGCTGCTTTCTACTGAACAGGGAGCCACAGGTTTCAGTCCCAGGACCAGACCCCGTCAACTACTTAGCACAAGTTAGCAGTGCTGTAGAAGCTGTGTGGCAAATTGGCAGACTTCTCTAAGACTCTCTTACTCATTCCCCAGAGGTAGGGAAGCTAAATAACATATCCTCCTGCCAAATGAAGCCTCTCACTTTCCATACTTTCCTCTTCCATATCCTTCCTAACCAATCTTTATTTCTGGGCTTGGTGCAAACTTAGATGACACTACTTGAAACCAGGCTCTTAGCGCTTGATAATATAAGGTAAATGTGAAAAAGACTCTCCACTGTTGGATTAGGTTTCTAGGGAAGAGAAAGCAATGGTTTGGAAGCTTTATTTTTAGGCCCTTTATTTCATCCCTGTGGCTCAAACCAGCCTTAGAGAAGGGAGTAACTTACATTAGCACAAATATGCAAGCACCACCATTGCCTCAGAGACACTTGGACAATTTCCAATCATTTGTTGAAAATTGGCACCATGATTTCTCTCTGTAGGGAGCAAAATGTCATTGTTGCCTCAATTGCATCTTGAGGACTCTGCAGATACAGGGCTAGTGCTCTTTTGTAGAAACAGAGGTGTTTACAAAGCCTTGAGGGCTTGGATCAAGTGTTTTAACTGAGTACTTTCTCTCTCTCCCCCTTTATACACAAACAACCTAGTATTCACACTGGCCAGGCAGGGGGGAAACCCTCTCCATCCTGTAGCTTGCTGGCCAGTAGACACACACAGGGAAATTTCCCTTCATGTTTCCCTTTTAACTGAACCCTGACTTGCCAATGAAGAGACAGCCTTGTCTCCTGGGGACTGAAATACATTCTGAAAGATCCACAGTGTCAGTCTGTGTCCAATCTCAAATGTCAATGGCATCTTCCCTGGAATTTCTGACTCAGAAGCTTAATGGATTAACTGTAAATTCCTGTCAGGGGTCCGTCACCTCTGACACAAGTGAGCTGTCAAGGAGAAGAAATGACATAGAAGTTGCTGTTGAAGACACAGTTCTCCAGGAACTCATGACCTTAGTTCATCATAACCCTGTGGGTAATTTTTGAGATTGGATCCTTAAGCTTCTTGAATGATGGGGGCATGGAAATGACTAACTTACACACTTGGGCTATAATCCCCAGAGTTTCATTGGTAAGATGTCTCCAAGTAGTCAGTCAACAAATATGTATTAAGTGCCTACTCTGTGCCAGGCATGTGCTAAGTGCTGAAAGGGAATGAAATGCCAGGAATGCAATATTCATTGACTTTGCCATCAAAGGACCCTGAGTTCAAATCCCAGTTGAAGTGGTTGGTAAATTCTAGACAAGCCAATTAGCCTCTCTATGTTTATAAAAATCACAGGATCTTAGTTGGAAAGAACCTCCATATCCATCTATACCCAAACAAGAATCACCCCTATAACCTAACAAGCACTACTACTTGAAGACATCTAGTGAGGGGGAACCACCTATTATCTTCTGAAGCAATTCAATGGCTCATAGTGTCTCAAATCCCCTCCAGCTTAAGAGCCTGTGACCTATTAAAATGGTAAGAAGAAGGGAACAAGCATTTATTAAGTGCCTACTATGTGCCATCCACTTTGCTATAGGCTTTACAAACATTTCCTTTGATTCTCACAACAACCCTGGGAGGTAGGTGCTATTATGATCTCCATTTTAAGGTTTAAGAAACTGAGGTAGACAGGTTAAGTCTTACCCAGGGTCATTCAACTATTAAGTGTCTGAGACCAAATCTGAACTCGGGTCTTCCTGCCTCCAGGCCCAACACTCTATTCTCTAGCACTTAGCACAATGCCCGGCACATAGTAGGAACTTAGAAAATGTTTATTGAATTGAATTGTACCACCTAGCTGCCTTGCAGATAGCCTTCATATAGTGCTTTAAGGTTTACAAAGTACTTCCCAACTATTATCTCAATGTATCTTCACCACAAACTTGGGAAATGGTTGTTACTATTCTTCCCACTTTACAGATGAGGAAATTATTAATATGCAGTCTCCTATGAGCTTTCATCAGTGTTGGGGGAAAGGATGGATCCCTAGTCCTTTGTGTCAATCTCAAACAATTATCAACTTCAGTAATTGCAAAATTACAAGGCTAGCCTAAAGAATAACAGGTGTAACACAAGAATTAGATATCTCTCCCTACAGCTTGAATTAGCCAATGAGGAGAGCTGTAACTCAAATGGCACCTTCCTGGTAGGCATCGACTCCCTCTAAGTGATGCAATCCAATAAGGACAGATCAAGGAAACCATTCCTGACTCTCCTAGTTGTCAGTCTTCCACTACTTCTAAAATTCTTATGAATATATTTATCTAATTCACATATTTGAGCTCTTCTGTAGAATGTTAAGTTCCTTGAGGGTAAATATTGTTCTTTGCTTTCTCTTTATATCTCCAGTACCCAGAACAATGCCTTATACATATTTGATATTTAATAAATAAATACGTTTTAAAAATTTATTTGAATGCTCATCAGTCAGAATTGTTTAGCATAACATACTTGAAGAGTTTATGGCAACCAAAAGAAGTCATTCATCTGACAATTAAAAAACTCCAAGAGACATAGTTTCTGGGTAATTTAACCATTTTATTAATAAGGCCAGCATATTTATTAATAAAAGGATGGTTATTTGGCTGACTCTCTTAGGTCCAAAACCCCTCATGGTGGTGGGATCACAGTTTATCTGCCCTTCAAAGACTAGGTGTTTCTAAGGGGTACCAATAAACTCTGATTGGTTAACACAATGGAAGGAGGGCTCTATTAAAATGAGAGTATTGGGACATACAACTTGGGTCACCGAAATCTTGGTAAAAGAGACATCCATTTCCATATCACTTATCTGACAAAAGGGAAAATCAATGTTTTCCCAGACCTGTCTGAGCAAACACAATGATCAGGAATATATCCATTTACCCAAACTGAGAATTTCTTTTACTGTCTGATTAGATCTTGGCCCATGCAAATCTTTGCCTAAGATTTCTCACACTGGTTGGTTTCTGAATGAAGAAGTATATAAGAGGGAAAACTTTGGTCCCAATACAACAATTAGTTATTAAATGCAAGAAACATTCATTTCTCACATTCATATTAAAATGTGTGCAACTACACAAGGCAGGCATTACTTCTTCAGGATTTCCAATGTATATTACCATGAAAAGAAATAGCTAAGGAATGCTGTTCAGCTTAAATATTTGATGTCCCAACTACGAGACTATTTTGTAGCTGCCACTTATCCCATTATCTGTAGCTAATACATTTGAGGGGGAAAATGCTTTCTGTGGGACTGTTTACCAAAATGCATACTAGTATCATATTGTCTCATCTTTCCTTCTGGTTGAGTGAGAAAGATCCACCCTTAGCACTTTAAGTGGCACTCATGTTAATGAGATTAAAATCTAAAAGCTGGAAAAAATGCTGAAGAGAATGATATTCTTACATAAATTAAAAGAGAAACCTTTCAAAAGTCCACTGAGAGCATTCTTCGGTGTTTTGCTGAGCTTAATTCTGCCCTTTTGAAGGCAGGCAGGATAATTATACCCAGCCATTGCTAGCTATCTCTGGAGTATCCCTCAGTTAATATGATCACCAAATACTTTATTATAGTGGCAGTCAAGAAAAGTCTTTTCTAAATCATAAAGATAATAAGGGCAATATAATTCAATTCAATGGTCATTTGTTGAGTACCTACTATATATTAAACACTTTGTTAGTCTCTGAGCATACAAAGACAAAAATTAAACTTGCCTTGCCATCAAGGAGTTCATACATTGCTAGAGGAATATAATAAATACAAATAAAAATTATATAGAAAGCAATACAAAGTAGTTACAAGAGGTACAGAGTGTTAACAACTGGAAGTTTTTGGAAAGTATATTTATATGGCTTAGGTGCACAAAGATAAATTGTGTACTCCCTTGTATTTCATTTTGCGCTTACCTCTGAAGATAAGACAGATGCCTGGCTCCTGACTGGGAAACAGTCCCTTCTGGGAGCCTCTCCTTGGGGAGGGAAATGCCTATAGCTCTCAAGAACTAGTTGCTAAAGGTTGGGCAGTCATGTGTGCTTGGGACTGCCTCTTTTCCTTCTTTTCATAGCTTGATTTGTAGTATGGTTAGTATTAGTGCCCATGGTCACTTGAGAGGCTTCCATCTTGGCTTACCTTTTGGTTTGGTCTCCGCTGAAAACATACACTCATGTCTGGAATATGGATACAGATACAGATCAACAGTGACAGACACTCTCTAACTTACCGATTCTTAACAGGATGTCTATACCAGCATGTCTCTAGAAAGCAACAACCTGGTACTATAGAAAGCAACACATGTTTTGAATGAGAAGAGCTGGTTAAATCCTAGATTATTCTATCTATTAGCCATGTGACCTCATCTTTCCTTTCTTCTCCTCTCTTCTTTCCACATGGGCATCGTGCCCTTACCTGAGGGTGCTTTGCCCAAAGGAAGGTAAATTTTGGTCACTGAAACCTACCTTGGTATCTTAGGGTTTTCTGGCTACATGTCTTTCTTAAAGACCATGCCTTGAACCCAATTCATTCTGGCACTCATTGTTCAGCCAACTATAGGTCACCACCCAAGCACTACTTAATGGTTATTTTTGGGCCCTCCTGGCTCAGAGTGAACATAAATAGCAACTGTTTCTCTTTTGGCTGGCAACCCTGACAGTCTTCCCCTACCAGTTTGATTTTTTTTTGATTAAAGGGATCATCTCTTGACTCACTCACTTCTTAAAGAGGCCCATTCATTGAATGTGCATTGCCTCACTCAAAGTGAGAACTTGAAAAGACCTTAGCTTAAAAAGGCCAAGGTCTCTCACTGTATCCAGGGCCATCTTCGGTTGTTCTGATGATATCTGGCCACTGGACCCAAATGTCTCCAGAAGAGAAAGTGAGGCTGGTGACTTTGCACAGCCCTCCCTCACTTAAATCCAATTCATTTGCAAGTCATGGCATCATCTTCCTGATGTTATCATCCTCTTCGAGAACAAAGGACAAAACCACATAAGATGTGGTATTTGAGCTTTACTTTAAAGGAAGCCAGAAATTCTACAAAGTGAGGAAAGAATATATTCTACACATAGGGAACTATTTGTGTAAGGGCATAAAGATGGAAGATGAACTAATGCAGAATAACCATTACAACATAAATATTTACATACAACATAGGATTGTAGATTTAGAGCTAGAAACAAACTTAGAGATTATCTTCTGTAACCCTCTCATTGTATAAATGAGGAATTTAAAGCTCAGAGAGATAAACCAACACACACCCAGTTACATAGTTAGTAAGGGGTAGATCTGAGAATCCACAATCTCTTATTTCAGATAAAGTATTCTTCACTGGGGGACAGAATTTATCAGGAAATGAAAGAAATACCAGAGGTAAATGGGGGTGGGGAAGAAGAAGGAAGTGGTAGAAAGAGAAATCTGAAGACAAAACATAAAAACAGAGGAATAAACTTAAATAGGAGATGGTGAAATGAATGCAAGAATTAGTATTTACGGATTAACAATTTAACGTTGGAATAAGCAAGTTGTTGTTTGAGAGGCAAAAAGACCAAATAGCAGAAAGAAAATGTTGCATAATTAGAAGGAAACTGTATCTGAGCAATATAGGTTACCAGATTTTAATAGTTTTCAACTTAAGTAGCGGCCGCCACCACTCCCTAGAATCAAAGCAATTTATCATCCATGCACAACTGCCAACAAGAGCCTCCTCTGGGATAACACAAGGCTGTGTTTTTACCCGGGCTAGGATTTAGTCTAAAAGTATTGAATTTACCTGGACAACAGAGAGTTGCTAAGCTTAGTGCCAAGGGAAAAGAATCATCTTATTAGTAGTGATGCAATCTGGGCTATTGTAACATGTCATTCTCAGGATAGGAAGAATTAGAGAAGAAAGCAGAGCAGGGGTTCCAGATGGATGCAAATTTTATAGAGGAACTTCAATATAGTGGACCTGATTTGGCCCAGAGCCTTTTGGGAGCTATAAAATGTCACCATAGGACTTCACAAGCACAAAAGGGAAAAAAGTGAGAAAGTTAAAAAAATTTAATAAAATGAAATGAAAATGCTGCACAAACCCAGATTATAGGTACAATCCCACTGACAGCACACAGAGTGAAACATCATAAATATATAATGAAAAACATCACAGAACCATATAATAGGTGTGTAGACATTCACCGGTGAAGAAGAATGTTCACGTTTTGGAGCAATAAAATTCCATACCATCTAGGGCATGCTGAAGGATTCAGAACAGGGCATATGCAATTGTGTGAAGGGATTATGCATGATGAAAAATGTGTGAGTTTCATAAAAGCATAATGGGTTTCTCATATTCATGGACAGATTCTAACAAAAAATATGAATAGGTTTGCACGTATGTGCTGAAGAAAGATAGGAGAAAACTATTGTAATTCCCATTCCTGAGAAGCAGCACAGAGATGGTGTGCCTTAGTCAGATACAACCCCAATTTCTATCTGATAACTGATGAGTTTTACTGTACCTTCTGGGAGTCTGGTAGACTGCAAAGTCTACCTTAAATTGCAACAGACCTAAAACAACACCCTTTGCCTCTTCTGCATTCTCTCTTTCTAAGAAAAAATTACTTCTCTGTGATACAAGAAGTTTGATGCAATGGAAGGGCCACTGAAATTGGAATGAGGCAGTGGGTATTAAAGCTTGAAAAATCATTTGATCTCTCTATGCATCAGTTTTCTTCTCAGTGAAATGAGGATAAGAATATTTTGCTATTTATAATAGGATAATAACAGCTGATATTTTTATAGCACTTAATGGTTTTCGAAGTATTTCACACATATAACAACATCATTTGGTATCCTGCAGAGGGTGGTGTTATTGTATTAAGATCTTTTTAAATGATAGCTAGCATTTATGACACTTATTTATATGACATTTTATAGGTTATAATGGAGTGGCAAGTGGAGTCTGGTGCTAGACTTTGCATCAGGATGACCTAGCTAGGTTCAAATTGTGCCTGTGATATGTACTAACCATATGAACCTGAACTAGTTACTTAAACTCTCTGTGTCTCAGACAGTCTTCCCGGGACTTATCCATGGTCTTCCACTAGAATTTCCAACACCTGATACATATTTGACAAAACAGCAGACCCTTCAAGTATTTAGGTGTAGTTTGCAAAGTGCTTTACATATACATTATTACTTTACTTGATTCTGAGAATCCTTTGGGGCAGAGAGCATACATAATATTATCCCTATTTCATACATAAGGAAAAAAGAATCAAACATGCAAAGAGACTTATCCAAAGACACACAATAAGTAACAGAAGTAATGGAATCCTAATAAAGCTACTCTGAGCCCCAATATTCTAACTTCCTTATGGGCCCTACTGAACAGCAGGCATGTCCTGATTTAACCACACAATCTGGCTATAATCACACCTCAGGACCAAATATAAGCCCCTGCCCCTACCTAACCACTGCCCTCAGATCCAATTCACATATTTGAACAGCTGTGTTCTTGTACTCAACCACAATCACATCATCCATTTAGTCCAAGACAGGACCACAATACCTAACTATCCATCTTGACCAGACAAGAACACAATAGCTAGCCAATTGGAGGGCAGAACGACCAGGATGTTTGACCACCGAACCATAGAAGGGACCCCTCCTCCATTATCTAATCCCTTAACAAACTCCTCCTGCCTTTTTAATATTAATCATATTCCTATATTCTATGTAAACTTTGATTGTGTAATCAGCATCTTTACCCTATAAAAATCCATCTTGCCTTCTCTGAAGTTACTGGTTCCTCTTGGAACTTAGCTGCTTCATGACAGGTGTCAATGTCAATAAATGCCTATACTTGGATTAGAGATGGTCTGACTGAATTCTTTGAGGTGATTCTACCACAGCACATCATGAAACCCCAAGAGAAGCAAGATTCAAACCCTAGTATTCTGATTCAAAATCCATTGTTTTTTCTACAACATGATACTTAATGTAGTAATTTAGGTAGCAAGAAATAGGTGATGCAGCAAGTTTTGCACCTATGATCTTTTGATTTGTTCCTTTGAGGCAAGAAGGGCAAATGCTGTTATTTCTACTTTATAAATAAGTGGCCCAGAGAGACTGCCATGACATGTACAAGATCAAGTGAGCTTGATGAGACTTGAAGACAGGTTTTCTGACTCTAAATTCACTGATCACTCCTTTATGTAACAGCTTCTTAATCATGCAAGAGAAATGGCTGGCTAGAGGCAAAAGTGGGAATTTTTTTTTTTGCCTTCAGTATGTATTTTCTAATTTTCATTTTAACACCTCACCTTACTTATCTTTGGCAGGAAGGGAGGGAGGGAAGAAGACAAGGAATGGATGGAGGAAGCAAAGGGAGGGAAAGAGAAAGAAAAAGAGAGAAAGAGAAAAAAAGAAAGGGAGACAGGGATGGAGGGAAGAGAGAGATGGAGGGAAGAGAGGGAGGAAGGGAGAAAGGGATTCAGCCTATTTTGACTTGAAGAAAGCAATGCATGCAATATGTTCCTGGGTACTTGGATTCTACTAACAACCATATTCAACGGATGATCCAAGAAGAAACACCTGTACAAGGAAAAACAAAAAAATGTATACCTCCTTCTAGGGGGAGGATGGATTTGTCTAACATCTAAAAACACTCAAGATGAACAGCTCCATATATATAGTCATAAAGCAGGTATATATTCATAATATGTAGAATTCATTTTGGAAAATTCCTTTTTTTCTTTTTTTAAAATATGCAAATAGAGTATATTCATTTATCAAGATGATCATTTCAAGCATCTCAGAGAACTTTGTGTACTGGACTTAATATGCTCATCTAATATTATGGTTCTTATTTTATGAACGAAACATTAAAGTCTGAATTTTACCAATCTAGGAAATATGAAAATCTACAAAATTGCAATGTTTTAAGAAAAGACTCAGATTTCTAACCAGTATCTAAAATCATAAATGATCAACTGCTTCAGTGTCATATTTTAAATTTTATTTCATGACATATTCTAACATTCTGAGGTTGACCCATAAGAGTAGAACTATGTTTTTAATTTCTACCTCTAAACTGAGAATAATGAAGAAGGCAACTGTTCTTTCTTGAAGCAAACAAGTAACAAATAAAAACAAGATTTTTTTTTCTTATTAATGACATGACAACTCCTTTAAGACTTTACTCACTTGGTTCTGTTATTCAGTGGTGAAATTCAATGAGCTGGTGCCATAACTTGATATGATACCACCCTGAAGTAGGTGGAAAATTGGTCTGATCCAATCTGAAATTTCTTATAATCTTCTTCTTGGAAGAGAGGGAGGAGGAGAAGGAAGGAGTGAAGGAGTAGGAGAGGAAGGGAAGGAACAAGAAGAGTATCACTAAGGCATGCTTTTAATGGAGAGCATATAAAATCCAAAAGAAGGATCACCAGAAAATTGGGACAAGTCAAAGCTATAGATTGCTCTTATATACGCAAAAGAAAAAAAGATGTATGTAATAGAAACCTGTAGTTTTATGGGCAATTCTCTTATTTTCTGTTCTACTGTGCAGATAGTCATTCTGCTTGGAGTCCCTTAAGTTTGTATGTCAGCAGGGGTCAGTGAGGGAGTAAAGTAAGATGCAGGGCCTGAGAATGATTTTTGCTATATTTGATGATCTTAAGAGAGGAAAGACAGGGGACAGAAATGATATATACTAGGGAAGAAAATGGTGCAATCAGGGAGAATCATCTTATAATAGGGAGTGCAAGTATAAATCTATACAAATGAGGGAGGGGTAAGTTGGAGTAGGCATCACTTGAACTTCATTCTAAATTGATGAGAGTGAAGTGAGTAGAACCAGGACAATAGTTTATACTATAATAAAATTACTGTAAAATTGAACAATTTTGAAAGACTTAAGATTTAAGATTAATGTGATGATCAAACATAGTTCAACCATAAGGACTAGTAATTTAGAATGCTGCTTACCTCTTCACAGAGAGATGAACTAAGTATGCAGTGTGAGACATGTATTTTTGGACATTACCAATATGAGAATTTATGTTCTAGTAGAATTTAAACATTAGCTTCACAACAGATTATAACAGAAGTTATAAATTAATAGCTGAATTCCGTTCTAATCATTCTGTTAACGTGTATTACAATTCTTATACATTGCAATCTTATATGGGTAGTAATAAATTACTTGTACCATAAACTGATCCCCATTTTTTCATCAAGTTCCTCTTTTCCTTCCCACTTAAACTTATGAGTCACAAACTAATTTATTATAATTAAAGTTATCCCCAGGATAGCTGGGGTAAGGGACTTAATAAGCCAATGAATGTGAGAAAATGGAGCCTCATCTCACCAGAGGCCATAATCCCTAATACTGAAGCAGGTCCAAAAACATGTCTATGTACAAGACAGGGAGAGACAATTTCCCCATTTATTAAACTCTTACTATGTACTTGGCAGTGGGATTAAAGCTAGTTGAAAAATGATGCCTTAAAAAGTGAAGTTACTTGCATAGGTCACACAAGTAATGAATGACAAAGCATGGGCTGTGTGCCATAGCTCTGTACCATTTTTATTTCATCACAGTACCATGATAGTGTAATCACTAAGAAGGTTTTACAGAAATCTGGTTTACATTTGCCCTAGCATGGCACAGTATATTATCATCACTTGGTTGCCCAGTGTAATAATGAATACTGAATTTATATTGCAAATACATTTTGCTTACTGGGATGTTACACAGTTGTTAATTATATGGAAAAAACATAGGTAAACTGCTGAAAAGGGTACAGTACAGTGTGAATTAGTCTCTCTTGCTTAATACAATGTATTTAAATGTCCTATAAACAACGAAAGGTTAAGGAAGAATCAAAATACAATATATTCAGATCTAATATTCTTATGATTCCACAGGCAATAAAATGCAACAGAATGTTTCTGTTAATATTTAACATGCAGTGTAAAATATCTGGAACTCAGAAAGCTTTAAGAAAAAAATAAATTAGATGGAAAAAGGAAAAGGAATAAAAATTTCCATTTTTTATAAGCATACTCCTATCTCCTCCCTAGCTGTGAATCTGTCCCCTATATTCACTGTTGCCTCATTTTAAAATAGTTCCAATGATTTCAAACTTTCCTTTCATGTTTAAAAACCAATGGAGTTACTGTTTAATTCATTTTGTTTTCCATGGAGAAAAAGAAATGAAAGTTAAAAGTAGTCTCTCCACAGGTGAAGAATGATAGAAAGTAGAGATTCCACTGTCATTATTAGATGAAAAAATCCATAATAGACACTTGCTATTGGCTACTCTTCACCTTCAGTTACCCCTCAATGACAGTAAGTGAATGAGCTAACTTTATTTTCTGGCCACTCATTTCCTTGATAAATGAGGTATTTTTATTAGTGTACCACATTAATGAGTTCAAGGTTTAAAGTTCACAAGAGCCACTTAGGCTATTTTGTGGAACACTGAACTATGCCGCTGCTAGTTAAAATGGATGCTAGAAGGAAGGCAGGCAGGCTGTCCATCTCCCACATACCTTCTCTAACAAAACTCTGAAATGCATATTAGAGTAAATAACAATAAGAAATTCAATGAGAAAGTAAAGTAAATTATTTTTTTTTCTCAGAACTGTGCAAAAACAGTCAACTGGAAACCTGCAGGCAAAGGAAAGACTAGATGGTCACAAAACCAGTACCAGTTCAGGTAGACAAATTCAGCTTCCTTGGCCAAATAAGACACACTTTGTTACCAGACTCTATGTCTAGAGGGACCAAAAGTAAAATTCTATCATCCCTTCTCAAAGACCCAGGAAGATCTGAAAACCCCAGCATAGTCCCCAAATACCAGTATTGGGACCTCTGAAGACCTTAGGAGCAGTACCAACCAATGGTATGGCAATATTCAGACTGTAAAACCCCAAGGATACAGGGGATCTGAGTTTGTTTTCAGTCTGCTCTGACAAATCATAATGTTTCTTGAAGATCTAGTACACTGAACCTCAAAGACCAAGAAAGAGCCTTAACCTTAGAAGGTAAAAGTCAGGGGAGGAATACAGATGACACAAGTCAAGTGCAAGTAAAGCTGACCTCCCAATCTAAAAAGTAAATTGCAGGGTGAGGAGGTGGGGAGAGACAGAGGCCCTAGAACAAGGCCCTAATTCAGGACCTAAAGCTGGGGAAGCAAGTGAATCAAAGATTCAGAGATCACCAACATTGGAGAAGTCGCTTTGTGACAGCTGAGAGTAGTGACTCAGAGGGGAAAAAAATGGATTTTCCACACAGATTATATAAATGCCTGAAAGAAATTAAGCAAAAATAAAATGAAATGAAAGCTAGAAGATATGATTATAAGAAAAATAAATAGCTTAGAAGAGAAGGTAGTAAGAGTTACCCAAGTAATAGATCCCCTGAAAACTAGAATAAACTTAGTAGAAATCAATGATTCCATGAAACAGTAAGAAATGTTATAACAAAATTAAAAAACTGACAAAATAGAAGAAAATGTAAGCTGATATGAAAAGCAACAGATCTTGAGATGAGGTGAAGAAAACGTAATTTAAAAATCATGGTATTCTAACTGATGCAAAATAAAGTCAAACAGAACCAAGAGAACGTTGTACACAGTAAAAGCAGTATTATACAGTGAAGAACTATGAATAATTTAGCAATTCTTGACAATAAAATGATCTAAGACAATCCTAAAGGATTAATGATGATGCATACTATCTGCCTCCAGAGAAAGAAATGATATTGTCTGAATACAGACTGAAGCATGTTATTTTTCACTTTCTTTCATTTTTTATTTGACTCCTCTTATACAAAATGACAAATATAGAAATGTTTTACATGACTGCATATGTATAACCTATATCTGATTACTTACCATTTAAGTGAGGGGGGAGAGAAGAGATAGAAGGAAGAATAGAATTTGGAACTCAAAACATTTTTTTAAAGTGTTTAAAATTGTTTTAGCATGTAATTGGGGAAAAATAACTTATTATATATGAAAAACCATGGCATTACTGGAAAACAATGAGTCACAAAAAGGGAGTCAATATTTAGCATGTTCTTGAATGGCAAATTCTAACCTTCTAGTTTATTTGCACCAATGGAAACAGAAATGGTAAACATTCACTTATACTTGAGTGGACCCCACCTTTCCCCATAAAACACAAAGCTCTCTTCTTCAGGCAACAACCTTAGCGCTTGGAACACCTAAGCTTGCTTGAAATAAACAGAGAGAAGAGTTAAGAGCTGGATGTAACCTCAGCCCTGGGTCAGTAGGTCACATCTCACTGGATTATGAATCCATTTCTTTTTAAAATTTTTTATTTATTTTATCTTTAATTCATGGAATAAAATAAGCATTTCTATAACATAGAATAATAACAATTTTTTAAAAGATGATTGCAGATGAAACTATAATCTATTTTGCACAATTTGTTATTCCTTTTAAATCTATAATAAAGTAATTATGTAAATTTTATGTAAATATTATATAAATTTCTTTTTGTTTCTTTCCCGCCCCCTTCAACCTGTAGCCATTTACTCTGTGCATGGCATACTACACAATGGTAGACGGTTACCATTACACAAATATATACGTGTATCTGTGAGTGTATGTGTGTACGTATGTAAAATCATTCTATAAATTCTTCTATTTATCAGTTCCTTCTCTGGATGTAGATAGTGTCTTCCTTCATATGCCCTTTGTATTTATAATAGCAAAAATGACTAATTTGCTCAAAGTCATTCTTAAAACAACGTTGCTGTTACTATACACAGCATTCTCTTGGTTCTGTTCACTTTGCTCTTCATTATTTTCTTCATTATTCATTATTTCATGAAAGGCTATTCATGTTTTTCTAAGATCATCAAGCTCACAATTTCTTATAACACAGTAATATTACATCCCAATCATATATTACATGTTGATATGTGGTATACACCACAACATATACCATATTCAGCCTTTCCCCAATTGATGGAAATCCCTGCCCTTTCCAGTTCTTTGCCACCACAGAGAGCTGCTATAAATATTTTAGAACATAACCATCTTTGGAAATAGATCTAGTAGTCATATTGCAGGGTCAAAGGGTATGGGCAGCTTAATAACTCTTTGGGCATAATTCCAGATTGTTCTCCAAAATGGTTGGATGAGTTCACAATTCCATGAACAATGAATTAATGTTCCAATTTTTCCATATCCTCTCCAACATTTGTTGCTTTATTCTTCAATTATTTTAGGCAATCTGGTAAATGTAAAATGAATATTGCAAGGTTGTTTTAATTTGCATTTCTCTAATCAATAATGATTTAGAGAAATTTTGCATATGACCAAAAATTCTTTTGATTTCTTTATCTAAAAACTGTTCATATCCTTTGACCATTTAGCAACTGGGAAATGACTCATATTCTTATAGACTTAACAAAGTTCTTTATATATTTAAGATATGAGACTTTTATCTGAAAAACTGTCTATAATTATTTCCTAATTTTATCCTTTCCTTCTGCTCTTGGATATATCTATTTGGTTTTTACATATATATATATATATATGCATATATATTTAACTTAATGCAATTGAAATCCATTTTACACTTCACTGTGCTCTCTATCTCTTGCTTATTCACAAATCATTTGCCTATCCGTAAGCCTGATAAGTAATATGTCCCATTTTCTTCTAATTTTCTTGGAACAGCTCTCTATATCTGGGGCATGTATCCATTTGGACCTTATCTTGGTAAATGGTGTAAAATATTGGTCTATGCCAAATTTCTGCTACATTACAGTTTTCCCAATAATTTTTACCAAATAATGAATTCTTATACTTAAATCTTAAGTCTTTACACTTGTCAAATATGAGGTTATTATATTTATTTGCTGCTATAAATTACATGTCTATTCTGTTGCACTGATCCACTCCTCTATTTCTTAGCCAGTATTAGATATTTTTGATAGTTACTGTCTTATAATATAGATTAATATCTAGTACAGATCATTAAACTTCCTTCCTTTATATTTTTTTTTCATTAGTTCTTTTGGTATTCTTGACTTTTTGTTCTTTTGAATAAATTTTATTATTTTTTTTCTAATTCAGTAAAAATTTTTTTGGTAACTTAATTGGGATGGCATTAAATATATAAATTAGTTTAGGTAAAATTGTCATTTTCATTATATTGGCCTTACCTACCCATGACCAATTACTATTTCTCCAATTATTTAAATCTGTTTTTATTTGTATTTTTTCATAATTTTATTTATACGATTCTGGGTTTGTTTTGCAGGTATATACTCCCAAGTATTTTATACTGTCTAGAGTTATTTTAAATGGGGTATCTCTTACTATCTCTTCTTACAGGAGGATTTTATGATATATAGTAGTGCTGATAATTTATGTGGATTTACTTTATATCCTGCTCTTTGCTAAAATTATTATTTCAACTAACTTTGGAATCCACTTCTTTCTACCATAGCCTCAATATCACTTAACTCAGCCTTGATACTTCTGGCCTAGTATACACACAATCTTATCCCCTTCAGTGACACATTTGTATAATTATTTCTGTGGTGACTATCTTCTTGATGTATCTTTCACTTCCTCTTCCTTTGTCCCTCTCCTCATGGCTGTGTCAAGTGACGTATAGGCTTTTACTTCTGTGAATTAAAATGTGCCAAATAAAAGCCTCCTGCTTTTAGAATCACTGTCCAGTTTCTTCAGTAATATCTAGGTCCCAAAATAGCAACTTTAATAGACCAACATAGTTACTACTAAACTAGTGAATACAGTCAGAAAAAGTAAAATGACTCCTTTAAGGTCACAGAGGGAGTAATCAGTGGAGCCTGGAATACAGGTAAAATCTTCTTAATTTGAATTGAGTAACTTTTTCTCTTCTCTAAGTTGCTTCCTAACACATATCCGGAATAGATATGCATTGTAGCTGAAGAGTGTGTTCTATAAGGCAGAAAATAACAGAAAGGAAATCTTTTTAGACACCCCAAATGCTTTATAGAAATAGGAAAGAAGGTTCAACTACATTTCTGCTTTATATTAGTGCTGTAGAATATTAAGAAAGTAGAAAATGAAGAAGAAAAAATTAAGCTCAGAACAAAAACTTCAAATGAGGGTCAATTAGGACTTCTTGGCATCTGTATCTCCTGGAGACAGTTCTTATACTGATCCTACTTACGTTCTATTTATATTCCAAATTGCCTCACATATATCAACAAAGTTAAGAACTGTGACACTTAGATATTTGCTTTGAGTCTATTTCCTTAAGGCTAAAAGGTTTCTATAGGCTATAAAATGATTGAGAATCTTCCCTCAGGAACTTAAGCACTAGAGAAGAAACTCCTGAGGTAAGGTGGAGTATTCCTGGAAATGCTTACAGCATCACTAGACCAGATTCTTACTTAGCTTTTCCTTACTATTAAGATCTCACAGCTAGCCTGATACAAGCACACAGGAGAGAACAGGGAAGGAATCGGAAACTATTTTAAAGGACACAACAAACTTTGGAGCACATAATACTCATCTCTTATTCTTCTGGCATATTCTATATTTAAGACATCAGGCAACTGGCAGCACAATTCCAAACACAAAACTTTTCTAAGTGACCCCAGCAATGAGGCTGACCAGAGCCATATTTCTCTACCACAAAGAGGTCTCAAGCCTGTTCTCTTTCCCTCCATCTTTCCCATACATCTGGCTTTATAGCCATTTAAAGGGCTAGGTTAGGAGCACCAGCTCTTGAGCATCTACTCTCCCAACTTTTGTTTTTTTCCTCAAAGCCATTTTCAGAAAGGAAGAGATGTTAGTTCCCTTCTAATTGCTGTTAGCTACATTCTTGCCCTTACATGTTAATTGAATTTTCTCCTTCATTGTGGTAAGACTCATTTATGTTAGCAACTCCATAAGAAGAACTAGAGTAGTAATTTCAGATAGGTTTATAGGGAAATGTTCAAAGATCACTCTTTATATGAAAAAAAAATAATAGCAATAATAAAAATCAAAGAAAGAGGAATCAAGCACTTTCTAAGCTCTTACTATGTATAAGCATTATGTAAGGGCTTTACAATTATTATCTTATTTGGTACTCACAAAAGCCTGGGAAGTAGGTGCTATTCCCATTTTATAGTTGAAAAAATGAGTCAGAAGTTAAGTGAGTCACCCAGGATCATACAGCTGATGAATGTCTGAGGCTGGATTCGAACTCAGGTCTTCTTGACTCCTGGCCCAGAACTCTATCCACTAGAGCACCTTACTGATCATGCAATAAAATGTTGTTGGTGCTTCACTAGGAGGATGAATGATGTGGTATAAAAAGGGTATTAGATAAAGAGTAGAGAGGATTGCATTGGAGCCCATACTCTGCCACTTGGGGTAGCTACATGGCAAAGTGGCCTAAATAAGAACCCTGAAGCATAGATCTGATCATATTGCTCTCTACATCAAGAAGCTTCAGGGGTTCTTTTTATGATAAAATACAAACTCCTCAGTTTGACACAATCTGGGTCTACCCTTACTCTCTAGGCTGATTCCACATTACTTCCTCTTGATTCCCAGTTCATTCTGGCCTGACTGATGTGAGTCTCCAGGAACTCAGCATTCTATCTCTTGCCTTTATCTCTTTGCACAATTTTCCTGCATGCTTGGAATGATCTTTCTCCTCATCACCACCTCTTAGAATCTCAAGATTCATTTAATGCTCAGTTCGCGTTCACTACATCCTATGGAAAGTCTTTTCTCTTTCCCCTAGTTAATTCTTTCTCTTTCTTCAAATTACGTCGTATTGACTTAGCTTTGAAAATGCTCTATCTTCCAAGTAGAATAAAATTCTGTGAGAGTAAGGACTGTTTTTCATTTTATTTCCCTATCCCCAGTGCCTAAGATGGTGCCTTGCATTTAGTAAACACTTTAACAAATCATTGTTGAATTGCTTTAAGTTATACATTCATAATCTGCATTTTGGTTGCCTAATCTTTAGCTGAGACTTTGGCTTTTGAGGAATCATGGAGAGGGCACTGACCTTGGTATCAGGAAGTATTAGCTTCAAATTCTATCTCGGCCACTTACAGCCTGTTTGGTCTTGCCCAAATCACTTAACCACCATACTTCAATTTCCTCAACTGTAAACTGAGGATATAGACTTAGCCATTCCATTTCTTTTTTTAGCTCTAAAATGGATGGTCTACAAATTCTCTGACCAGCAACTGACTCATCTGTTTTTCTTAATCATTGGACATCAATACATCACATTCCCTCAGACATCTTATCTCAGCCTTCAGATCACACTTTATCTCCCTCCTTGAACCCTACCTCCTCGGTTCTGGGAAAGTACCAACTATCCACCCTCCACCTTTTAACCTGGGACCACCCCTAACTAGTAGAAAATATTACCTTACCTTTTAACCTGAGACCACCCCTAACTAGTAGAAATACTACCTTATGATATTATTGTTCAAACTCTTGTCATTTTCCAGACACTAAAGTATGATATTGTTTTGATTTTTTAAATGTGGTTACTCTGTTCAGATGCCATGTATAGCCCTAAGATAGATCCTAGGGATATTTTCAGTGATTTGAGAACCCACACAATTCTATATGCTTTGTTTCTAAGATGAACAAAGAACTATGGCGAAAGATTACCAAAAGGATTACTCCAGTGGATGAATTAATGAGGTAAGAAAGATGAAAAAGCAGGAAGCCTGCTGGTAACTCAGCCACCCCCAGTCAACTCTGGTCTTTATAGGAAGGGAAGGATTAATGTAATCCCATTTTTTAACCCAAATAATTACTGTCTTAAACCCAGGGAAGATGGAAGAATGAACAATTAAAGCAAATTCTACCCAATAAGAGACACTGTTTCCTTTTTCAGTCTAGGAGAGCAGACTCGGCACCAAAGAAATGCTTATTTTCCATTCCCAGAGTGTGGACTGATGCATGAAAAAAACATACTTGTACTGACTAGGCTTAACAGAAAAGGAACACAACAAATGTCATAATAGGTCAAACATCCAGACTGACATTCTTTCTCTGACAAAAGCACCAAAAGACATTTTGTGGAAGGACACGGTTGCATGGTGACTATCCATGAAGCCGACCTCAAAACATCACTGACATATCTCAAATAGTGCTGTCTCTCCTTGTTATTTCACTTTTCATCTATGGGTCATGAAGTTACCTAATAATAGTATTATGTATTTAGAGCTGGAAGGGATGTTCAAAGTCATCTATTCCAAACAAAGTATTTGACAGAAGCTGACACTGTGGCCCCTAGTGGTACAAAACCTTGCCCAAATTCATGTAAGAAGTAACTAACAAAATCAGGATTCCAACTCAAGTCCTTTTATTTCTAGTCTCACTTTGTTTCCACTCTTTGTACTCTGCCCACCCAACCAATCCGGCCCCTGGAATTTCTGGGGGAAAAAATGAGCTCCATATGATTAGAACCCTCTGCATCAATAATTATATCTCTTATCCCAAATCTCTATTTATCCTATACAAACCTTTTTTGGTTTTATATCTCTATGATGCATTCTTTTCATCACTGCTTTGCAGGTGAAGGATTTCTTTTTAACCTGATCAAGAGTTCTACTCACTGGCCATTTTTGCTTGGTTTCTTCTTTGGGTAGATCTCAATTATGTGAGATTTTTTTTACTTGTTCTGGTACCTAGACCTTCCTGACATATACCAGGTATAGGACAAATGATAAGATGTCACTTTCATTATCTTTTCAGGACTCTTCCAGACAATATCTGGAATTTAGTTGGACCATTTGCCTACATAGGCCATTGGACCAATGACTCAGTAGACTAGTCTATATTTCATATTCATTTCTTGGATAATAAAAGAGAGATTAGAATCTATCCTCATTCTGTTACCATAAACATAGCTATAGTTACTTTTTTCCCCTTTCATTATTATATTATCTTATGCATGCCCACATTACAACTTAACAGAACTTTTCTGCTCACTTATGCAATATTGTAAGATCTGCCTGCTTTTGGCATTTTGCTCCCTGAAAGAGCTTAGCATCATCTGCAAATCTGAATGTTTTCCAGGATGTGCTCTCTCTCCTCATCATTTATAATCAAATTAAATAGCACCTGGCATTGGTATTTATACCTGGAGTATCCTTCGATTATTAACATTTATTCATTGGATGTATCCTTTCATTCCTCCTTATTTCCTGTGTCTTTGGCTAGTTCCCTATTTGTGACAAAACATTCCCCCTAATCCCAGGGTAGCTCATTTATTTGTTTAAATAGCCTGTAGTGTATGAAACTGCTAAAGGCTTTTGGAGGTCCTAAATAAATTATGCCACCTTGTTACTCCCAGATTCTCCTTGTCCATACATTTACTTACTTTCTCAAATAACTATGCAGATTAATCAGGCATGATTTTTTTCCCAAACAGAAATCATGCTGCTTCTTTCTAAAAGGTTTGCTTTTGCTTTGTTCGGTGATTCTTTCCTTTATTATAGATTCTATCAGTTTAACCTTCATCCCCTCACAAGGAGTTAAATCCTGACGGAAGCATTTTAACTCTTTCAACTAACTAGACTTCCATCTTGCTGTGCTATTTTATCAATCTGAAAAAATGTGACCCTCTAATACATTGTTGCTAGGATCATAAATTAGTTAGAATGTCTGGAAAATGATATGGAATTACATGACAAATTTCACCAAATGATTCATTTTCTTTGACTTAGTGATCCTACTACTAGGTATCTGTTTTAAGGAGTTCAAAGACAAAAAGAAAGGTTCCAAACGTAACAAAATATTACTAGAAACAGTTTTGGAGGGGGTAGGACAAAATGGAAAACAATGAAGTGGCTGCTGACTAAATGTTATATAGCTGTGATATAAGAAGTGTATGGTAAGAAATAATAAATATGAAGAATTAAAAGAAATATCAAAAGATTTAAATGAGTACGGAGAAAAGTAGGCAGAACCAGGAGAATGATACATATAACCACTCCAACAGTATAAGTGAAAACAACACTAAACTGTATCTGAAATCTGAATAACTATGATGAACAATCTTGGCTTAGAAATTAAATCTTCCCTCCTGGAAGCCTACTCTAATTCCCTATTTTGGACGTAACGCTTTGCATATATCATAGTAACTTTTGTGTCTTTTTCTTCTACTAGACTGTACATAGCAAGAGGAAATGAACTATGTCTTATCTGATTTTTGTTATCTTTCACAGGGTCACACAAATAGTTCTGAACATAGTAAGTACTTAATAAATGTTTGGTGCTGTGAAAGGGCAAAGAATCATTGCACCTGACCCCCATGCTTGGTTTGCTACCAATTAATTACTTGAACAATTGAAAACAATCCAGTTCATACTATGGAAAAATGCCACATGTATACTTGGGGAAATAATACCATGTTCTTTTTGTGAGAAACAGTTTATCCATTTGTACTCTTTTCCAAAGGTCTAGCCTAGGGGTGAGGAACCTGTGTCTTTGAGGCCACGTGGCCTTCTAGGGCCTTGGGTGCTGTCTTTTGACTGAGTTCACGTTTTACAGAATAAATCATTTTATTAAGGGGATTTGTTGTGTGAAGTTTGGATTCAGTCAAAGGGCCATACTTGAGGACCTAGAGGGCCATTTATGGCCTCAAGGCCACAGGTTCCCCACCTCTGTTCTAGACTCTCTCATATTCCCAACTAATATTGTTCGCCTTATAGATAGGATTTGGTGTTGAACAATAGAGCATCATCACCTTTGTTCATTCACAAAGTCAGGAAATCTTAAGGCTGAGGGAATAAGCATTTGCAAAGCAATGACTCTGTCCTAGGCACTCTACTTAGTGCTTCTAAAATATCATCTCATTTATTCCTCACAAAAAAATAACTGAAGCAAGTACTATTACAATCCCCATCTTACAATTAAGGAAAAGTGAGCCAAATGGGTTACATGACTTGTCCAGGGTCACATAGCTAGTTTCTGAGACCAAGTTTGAACTCAATTCTTCCTGAGTCCAGGACCGGTGCTCTATTTACCCTGCCTCTAAAGAGATAGAAAGGCAGGAAGATAAATAAAATGTAGAGAGAAGCTGGAAAGGTGGGTGAGGGGAGAAAAAAAGAGTGAGATGAGGGTACTTGTGTGGAAGAAGAGCAGAATGGCATGTTGGTAGCACAGAGTAAAATGTGCTGTAGCACCGGCCATCTGGTGGGTAAGCAAAAAGTGGACACTGAGAAACCTTGAAAATCACTTCAAAAATAAGCTAGCTTGACCACTTAATTTTACAGATTAATATATGGAACCCCTTAAATGACTTGCAAAGAGTGTAGCAAGTGGAAGAACTGAAATTAGAGCTCAAACCCAGTGATCTTTCCATATCTGAAGCTCTTCCTAATCTCCAACAGGGCGATTCGGATTTCTTCAGGGTGTTATTTTGTGCCTTGTTGAGAGAGGTCCAAAACTACACTTAGTGGCTTCCTTAGCAATAAAGTCCGAGCATTTCAATGGACACTTGATGTGATTCAACATGGGAGGACCCCATCTGTCTCAATGAATCAGCCAAATATGCTGAGGATGGATGACAAGTAGCAGAGCCTCAGCACTAACAGAGTTAAATGCTGGAATCAATTTACTGTGCAGCTCTCTTCTAAAAATCTATAGCTAGTCTTTGCTATGGTTAGAAGAAAGAAACCTCTATTTCCATTTATACTTCCATAAAAATCTTTATACCAATACCCTGATCTCAGCTTAAATGGGTCTCTTCTGATAGTACCCATAGTATGACATCTGCATAAATACCAAATGAATCTGTCTTAAGATAATGAATACAAAATGAATTAATAATGATATGTGAATCATGAATACAATTTACAGCCTCTCAGACAAAATAGTGTCTTTTTTAGCATGCACCTGCATAAACTATCCCCCATCAGTCCCCGATTCTAAATTATGAACATACGCCTTTTAGCTCACCAGCGCCATCTACTGCATCTCAATATAATGACACCTGGAAGCACATTTTACATTCAATGTTATTTTTCTTCGCATTTACTGGCTGTTGTATTCTAGTCAATATACATACTGCAAATAGAATACTCTAAAAACAAGATTTTCAAATTCCCATTTTATCTTAAATCATGTTCCCACTATATTTTCAGTTATTACTCTTTTAGATAACTTGAGGATACCCAGGTTAGATGGACCCGATACCTGGAACACATTACCACTTCATCTCTGCCTTTTAGAATTCCCTAGCCTACTTGAAGGTCCAGCTTGGGAGCCACCTCCTAAAGGAAGTCTGTGACCCTTCCTCCCCAAGCCTTTCTCCTAGTTCTTGGTGATATCTTCCACTTATAATTTATTTTGAATGTATTTACCTTTGTACATTTTGCAGTGCCGCTGTGGGATGCCTAATTCTGGAGGGCAGGAAGCAGTTCTTTTTTGTCCCTGTTTCCTCAGAATCTAGCATGGTTAGTGTGCCTTACAGGACCTAGTAAGTGCTCAGTCAATGTTTGCTGGGTTGAATCGAATCAATAGCTCCACGGCAAAAATGCCAGTTTGTTCCATGACCCACAGGACCAAAATGCCACGTGCATAACAGTCTTAGATTTGAAAAGCTATTGCCTCTGTAGGGAAAAGAACAATGCTCTTTATCTAGTCAGCATTAAACAGAAGAAGTTTCAGAGAAACCCATTACCCTCTCAAATAACTTCAAGACATTCAATATGTTCCTCCCACATAAAACATGCACAATTCAAATCTTTTGAAAGGAGAAGTTTCCCTTCAAAGTCAAAAGAACTATTGGGAGAGCCAATGATCTCTTGGGGAAAAAAGCCTGGAAGTTTGCTGTCACTATGCTTTAATATGACTGCAACCTTTTACAATTGTTGCTCTGTTTTCTTTATCAAGGCAGCTAGGTGGCACGGTGGATAGAGGACAGGAGTTGAAGACAGAAAGAACCAAGTTCAAAAACTGGCTCAAACACTTACTAGCTGTGTGACTAGGCCAAGTTACTTAACTGCTGTGTGCCTCATTTTCTTCATCTATAAAATGGGTATAATAATAGCACTTACCTCTCACAGGATCAAATTAGACATATATGTAAAATGCTTTGTAAACCCTAAAGAGCTATATAAATACTGGCTATTTATGAACCGTTGTCTGTAAACCTGTCTGTCCCTCATTTTCCTATCTACCTAGATATAGATATATAAAGTATCCTGAATTAGAATCAAAGTCAAACCAAGGAGGACCCCTAAGGGAACCGCATCAATAATTTAGAAAAGAAACCTACTTCTTAGATTACCTTACCAGGTAATTCTAGCAAGAAAAGGAATCTTGTCTGAAATGACAAGGCTGACAAATACATATTAACCTTTATGTAAGTAAAGCTGGGTGGACTTTGAGATGCCCCATTAGAAAAAAACAGGATAAGAAGATCATAGGACTGTGAGTTAGAAGGTACCTTCAAGTTAATATAGTACAATCCATACATTTGAAAGATGAGGAAACTGATGTGCACAAAGCAGAAGTTGAGTAGGCAGCACAGGACAGTGCATTTCTTTGTAATCAGACTATCCTAATAAGCTTTAGCCCATGAATTCTACTTAACCACTCTAGGTCTCAGTTTTACGATCTGTAAAATGAGGGAATTGGACTAGATGATCTCAAAGGACTCACCCAGCTCTAAATATACGAACTTAAATAAATTATTTCTTAAGTGTCTATACTGTATGGGCTTCTGGGGGTATAAAAATGAAATCTCTATTCTCAATAAGCTTTGTTCTATTGGGAGATATACGGCCTATATGTAGTTAAGTAAAAAACATGGTATAGTGAAGGGAGATGTCTAGGAAGGTCAGGAATGGCTTCTCATAAGAAGTGGTACCTGTGCTGAGCCTTGAAGGAAATTAGGAATTCTAAGAAGTGTGGATGAGGAGGGAGGAAGGAGCACATTCTAGGCATGGAGTTGGGCCTGTGCAAAGGTATGCAGATGACATGTGAAATGTAGTGTTCAGGGAAACAACCCCTATGCCAGTTAGGCTGGAATGGAAATGCTTTACAGGGAATAATATGAATAAAGTCTGGAAAAGCAGGTGGAAGCCAGATTGTAGAAAGCTTTCTATGTCAGGCTGAGGAGCTCATATTTTATCCTAGACTTAAAGAGAAATAGTTTTGTTGCTAAGTAACAGCACCCTTAGAAAGCTATGAGCTCTACAGTGCATAGCTGAATGTTAAGCTAACAGAAGCAGAAATGCCAAGTGTGTAGTGAAGAACTTCCTACAAGTGGCAAAGTTCTATCAGCACAGGCAAGAGGCATCCCTATTTTTTTTCCCGTCAAATTCAACATTTGGCCTGAAAGATAAGGGGAAATCACCCCTGGCTGGACACAACTGTCTTTACGACTCTGGTCAGGGAATAGATAGATGCTCATTCTCATCTGCTTGCTGAAGGAACCAGGAATGTACTGAGGCAAGGCTTCTCCAGCATGTCTTCAAGCATTGAGAGTTAGGAAACACCTTCCTTATATTCCACATGTCAGCAAAGCAAGTTCATTTGAGTGCACTCAATATTACTGCTAAATAGAATGCAGTTTTCTTTGTGAAAGTCACAAACTGCACTGGGGTATTCTATTATCAGTACTTGCCCTTCACACTCTCCCTCACAGTCTCGAGATATTTAATATATTCCTTTCCTTTCTTGTTTCTCAATCCTTGCCTACCTGTCCATCAACCTCTTCTATTACTGATCCCAGCACTATTATCATTCTTTGTTCCCCTTTTCTCCTAGACAAAAGGAGGCTGTGTGTTTGATCCTTCTCACTGCAGTGAGTGGAGAGGGAGTTTAACAGTCTTAATAAAAAACCTTTATTCTGAACACTAACATAAAGTTATCCCCTTCACACATTGCACTTTACTGTTCTAACAAACTTCTATTTTGTGTGCAAAATACTCAATGCCCTCCTCTGTGATCAGTGACATTATTAGACTGCCATTAATATAGTTAAGGGTTACTGTGCAAATGCTGAAATAGCTGCCTCTAAGAATGAATGGATATCTTGAAATTGCAGGGCTTTAAGAGAGGTTTGAGGAAAAGCGTTGTTCCTTCTTGGTAGTGCTGAACTAGTCACTAAAGCATGGTAATAAGAATCCCTTACAAGATTTTGCATATAATAGAATCTTAAAAAATGGTGGAATGAATGCCGAAGGCTTACATATATAGATACTATATTCAAAATACTTTCATTCACATTATCACATTTCCTCTTCAAAATATTCCTCACAGTTAACATCAACCAAGATGGCCAGGAGGCAGGAAAATTTAACACCATCCTCCTCCCAGTTTCCCACCTAGTCCTGTCATAATAACCCTGGGAGGTAAATACAATCAATATCCTCATATATGATGAACTTGGGGACAATGGAGGTTAAGGGACTTGTGAGGTCCTTGAGACCAAAGATCATTGTATTTTTATATTTGTATCCACAGTAGTTAGCACTGAGAAAGTGATTAAAATTTTGATTTTTTTTCTTTCATTCATGTATTTATTCCCTCGCTTTAGAAGTGAAGAAAGTAAAGGTCAGAGAAACTAAATGATGTGCCCAAGGTCAGTAAGCAATGGCATTTGAATTAGAATCCAGTTCTTCTGATTTCTATTTAAGAAGGTCTTTCTATTGAATTACTGGAATTCTACTGGATCAGAGATAATTGAATATAGAACTGAAAAGAAGCTTAGGGGTCATCAAGTCTAATGACTTCCTCTGACAAATGAGAATACAGAGACACAGAGAAATGAAGTAGCCTGCCCAGTCATACAAGTAGTAAGTATAAGAGCTAAGATTTAAACCCAC
>CM053623.1:386143998-386173039 GCA_028646595.1 Phalanger gymnotis
GGAAATGGGGAGAAAATCTGTAATTCAAACGCATGTGAAAATCAATGCTGAAAACTAAACATATTAAAAATAAATTAAAAAAAAAGAATAGAGAAAAAAGTGAAGATACTAAGGAGGATCTTCATGGGCATTTTAAAACTATTAAGACTGCATCTATATTATGAATGGCTTCTTTTATGAAACTGACATGTCAGAAAGTAGTTTGGTGATTGGTGTGTTAAAAGTTAAATATGGGGGAGGGGACATAAGGTTTTTTGGTTGTTGTTGTTTGTTAGTTTTTTTTTTTTTTTAATAAAAGACAAGGTGAAATTCTCAAGGTCAGATGATGGTTGTCGTCTTGCTACTAAGATTGCATAACTGCCCTTGGATTTTAAGCTCCTTGAGGACAGGGGCTGTCTTTTGCTTCTTTTTGTATCTTCAGCATTTAAGTTTTATGCCTGGCACATAGTATGCATTTAATAAGTGTTTATTGATTGATTGATCACAAATGTAGAACTTAAGTCCTAGAATGAGAATTTGATGACATGATGATTAAAAAAAAGAACACATGGTCCAGGTGGCCTGAGGCTGTCCGAAGATAGGCAGACATGGCTTTTTTAGGAAATTATGTTCTCAGAAAGGAGAAGATGACTATAGAGGGGGGTAGGATGAGATGATGAGGTGTTCCAGCGTCGAACAATCCGCTATAGGAATGTAGTGTACACTGTTAGATCTAGTTGCTTTTTTGGGTGACTTTGCTTAAAAATTTTTGTATTTGTTCTTACTCTTGTTATTTTTTTAAAGTCCTGATGATACATGTTGCTTTGCCTAGCAAGACAAGAGAAGAAGTAAAAGAGAGGGAGGGCAGATGCTCCTTAGCCTTCTGAGAGAAGATAAAAAAGAGGAAGATGCCCCTTCTTTGAGTCTTTCCAATGACTTCTGACCAATTCTGTTACATAGTTTATCCTCAGCACCTTCACTTTAGGCTTAGAGAAAATATACCTTTTGCATTCTTCACTTAGTCAATCAACAGGTATTCACTAGGTGCCTACTGTGTGCATTATGGTAAATTCTAGGTATACAAACAAAAAAAAATTCCTATTCACAGAAAATCTGCATTGTAATAGAGAAGCCAAGTACATATAAAAATATGTAAACCATGAATATGAAGTTAATGGATATAGATATATACAAAGTATTTAAACTAAACACAAGGTAGTTGAAGAGGATACAGTTTGAGTATTTATTTTTCCTATTCTAAAGTCTAAGTCTGACAGTCATACTATCCCCTCCCCAACTCAGTGGAGTTCAATGCTTTCCTATTACTTCTAGGATTAAATGTTAATTCCACTGCTTAGCTTTTAATGTTCTTTTTAATCCAGCTCCCTTTCACCTGTCCCAAACATATGATACTACATTTCTTGACTGTGTTTTTACACTGATTGTCACCCATGTTTGGAACGTGCTATCTCCTGACTTCTACCTTTTGGAATACCGATTTTCCTTTAAGACTCAGCTTAAGCTGAGTCTTCTCAGATTAAGTCTTTTCAGGTGGTGTAGTGGTACTGGGAATCAGGAAGAGTCATCCCCCTCAGTTCAGATCCCATCTCAGATGCTTACTAGAGGTGTGACCATAGACAAGTCACTTAACTCTATTTGCCTCACTTCCTCATCTGTAAAATGAGCTGGAGAAGGAAATGGCAAACCTCTCTAGTATCTTGGACAAGAAAACCCTAATGGGGTCACAAAAAGTCAGACACAATTGAAATGACTCAACAACAAAAAATCCCGCAACTGTTAGTATCCTCCTTTCCAAATATACCTTTTATGTATTTTGTATGTATTCTGTATAATTTACATATTCATATATTTGTGTCCTATTCAAATTTGAGACCTCTGAGACTACAGGCATTCTCACTTCTATCTTTGTATCTCTGGCACTTAGCACAGTTCCTGGCACATAATAGATAATAATTGATTGTCAAACATTGAAGTGAATTTCTTTGTAAGGTGAATAACTATTCCCATATTCATTTATTCTCTCAATGAATATTGTTATGTAATTGATTTAATGAAAATCACATATACCTGTGTGTATCAACATCAGACTCTACTGATTCAAGGATGACTTAGCATTGTGGTACCCCACAACTTTTAATTGGCACAAAATAGTCCAAAATATTTGTTGAATTAATGGATAAATGAATCATGGAATTTTAGAGTGGGAAAGAAGCTTAGAGGTCATGTAGACAAATTTAAAGTGTTCATGGTAAATGCTTAATAAACATCTATTTAATTAAATTTGATACAAAATGTTTTCACATGTTATTCTTTATCCCATTATATTCTCACAACTGTTCTAAGAGGTCAAATGGACAACTATTATTGAAGAATAGGATTCTTTTTAAGTGGATTGGCTAAGGTTATATAGGCAATAAGTGCTAGAGCCCTGACTAGAACCTGTCTTCTAATACCTAGATTTCTGTTCTCTCTATTTTATTACATTTAATTAACAACAAACCAGTTCTTAATTGGATGCTAAGATTACTGTTCACATATGTCCCAGATCTAATTTATCAGAAGATTCTAGAAATTCATTATTTATAGTATTTTATAATGATTGTAGTCCTCTTCATCCCCTAACTTAAATGATCAAGTTTCTTGCATGTATTGCATTATTGGCCCCATTCTTCATCAATACTTTAAATCAGTTCATAATATATGTGAAAGCTTTCTGAGCAATTTAAGGTCCCAATAAATATTGAAATTATTATCGTAAATTTTTATACGTCTCTGGACCATTTCTAAATTCTTGATATTCTAATTTTGATTTAAAAAATATTAAAGAAGCATTCTATTTGTCTCAGTAGATTTTCCTCTCCTGAGGCTTAAGAGTTTGTCCTTACCATTATGCAACATCCAATTGCAAAAGTACTTGTGATTTCTCATCACTGAATAAACCCTGGTAAGTAATATGTAGCGTTGACCTTAAAGGATTTCTGAATGTTGCTTATCGAGTATTTGTTTCCCCATGATTTCAGAGAAGAAAGCTGGTGCCTATCGGTTATTAAAACTCTAAGTATATCTCCTGCTTGTTTGATGTGCCTTTAGGCAATGTTCAAAACTGTCCCAAAACCATATTTGTAGAGCTTAATTATGAATTCTCTCTAAAAAAATTTATTTAAGTTTTCACACATAAAATGTGTTTATTCAGTCAAATGGATTATTACCATCATAACTGACAGTTCATTTTTATCCCAACAACATTGAGCTTGTCAATCAACAATTTCCATTGGAATATTTCCCATTTTACACCTGCATCCAATTATTTCAATAATATTCATGTAGGTTCAAATCTTAGTACTTCAGTGTGTAGGCAGGAGTCATAATTCACCTAATTTTACACTTGCAATTGAAAAGATAAGAAGAAAATAATTCTATTATTTGAACTTCATATTTAGTCTATCTTTTGTCTTAATTTAAATTTGGTCAGAAAAATCAACCACTACATCAAATGAATATTCACTGGGCCACCACTGGGAATAATAGAATTTCTAGAAATGGACGTGACCACCGAAATGATCTAGACCAATCCCTCTATTTTGTACTTGAAGAAATGGAGGTTAAATAACTTTCCCACCAATACAACTAATTAATGCCAAACTAAGACTAGAACTCATGTCTTTCAATTCACATTTCAATGCCCTTCTCACTCAAACATGCTTTTAGGGACAAATCTTAAAATTTAATAGGATAAAGCATATCAATAAAATCCATTCAGTCACAGCATTGTCAAGGGCTGTGTGAGTATTATGGACATTGAAACACCCTCTACCAATGCATACTGCAATATTTCTATTACTCGGAAGATAAGCTTTAGAGACCCATCTGAAGCTAATTTTCCAGGGTCACATATTGAATAAGCATCTTTTTTGTTGTTGCTCAGTTGATCAGTTGTTTCCTACACTTTATTATCCTATGGACTGTAATACAATGGTCCACTATACTGCACATGGGGGTTTTCTTGGTAATAGTCCTGGAGTGGTTTACCATTTCTTTCTCCAGTGGATTAAAAACAAACAGAGGTTAAGTGACTTACCCAAGATCACACAGTTAGTAAGTGTCTGAGGTCAGATTTGAACTCAGGTCTTCCTGACTCCAGGGGCAGCATACTATCTGCTAAGCGATCTAGGTGCCTCCAGAATTTGAATCCAGATCTTTCTAACTCTAAGTCCAGCCCTTTTTCCATCTCCAGTATTATCCTATTATTATAGATATATGTATATGTGAATATGTTATTTTTGTGCATGTATTTATACATACATATATCAATATAAATGCACACATGTGCATTATATATTTACAAGTACATAAACATATATACCTGCATATATGTATATGTATATAGGTACATGCGTATAGGTATTTTTATTAAAAAACTGTTTTTCTTAATCTTCCTTTTCAACTATATTCTCACTATAGCATCCCAACTTTAATATTAAGTCAGTTCCAAATCCCATAATTCTCAATCTCCACTTTAAAAAAAATGAGACAAAGTCAATATTGAAACTTATTGATTTTATTTTTTTGCTTGTTGATTTTTCCCATTCTTGCTGCAGTAGGATTCTTGACATTCTAATGTGTTTCTGTTATCAGCAAATTCATGCCAAGGCAGGCCTCAAGCACTCTTTCCCAAGGACAACCCACTTTACATTTCTTCCCTTCAGAGGGGAGAGTGAGAACATTTTTCTCATCAATTTATTTGTAAATCTCTTCCTTCCCCCACTTTTCTACATGAATTCTCGATACTTCATAACGCAGGATTACATGACTAAGAGGGATAATGTTCTCCCCTCAGTAACAGGACTGCCTTGAAAAGATACTTACGAGGATCATAACCTGTATGTTCCTCTTCAAGACAGTGGAAGCAGCTCCATTTACATCTCTGTCAATGACCTTTATCAAAAAAAAAAAAAAAACAATTCACACTCTCTCCTCTCTCTCCCTCCTCTCTTTTTCCCTTCCATCCTCCAACACATGCATACAAACAGGGCCATATAAAAGCAAACCAGCTTGGCTACAGTTCAACTGCACATTTCAAATAAGTGTGAACAAAGTTAAAATAACTTACTTATAACCAGACCTAGATTCCAAACACCTTAAGACTTTGTGCTTTTGTAGAGAATGATATTGGAAACTTAATCAGAAGCTCAACTGCTCACAATTGATCAAAGCCTTGTAAAACATTCAATGACTTTATAGTAAGAAAAACCCAAAACTAAATTAAGATTAAAAAAATATACATACTAGAAACAAAGTGATTGCCCATCAAGTAACTGGGAAATGGCCAAATTGTGGTACGTAAACACAATAGGATATTATTGTGCTGTAAGAAACATGGAATATGAGAAATACTGCTTTTTGTAAACTGATGCTGTACAAAGGAATAGAATAAAGAGAACAATATACAAAATGATTTCAATAATGTGAATGCAAATAGTACTAAAAAGTAGCCTATGGATTTCATTGCAATAGGGTACATTGTAATTCAATGAAAGACTGTTAGAATGACCAGATTTCAAAATCTATCTCAAATATGACCTTGGGCAGTACCCTTAAATTCTTTGGGCTTTGGATTTCTTATCTGCCAAATGAGGTTGTCAGATCAGATGACTTTTGATGTCCTTTTCTACTCTAAATCTAAGATGCTTCAATCAACCTTGGTCCTAGGGAAAAGATAATGAAATCCACTTGTCTCATATATGGTAAAGAGGAGGAAGTGAGAATCTATCCACACAATATTGCAAATGTTATCAGGGGGTTTTCATTGACAGGTGGTTTTACACTCTTTTTCATTTCTAGGGAAGATTCAACTTGGATTGAGGTTGATATTATGGGAATTGTAATGTTAAACATTGTGATGGCAAGCAGGGTGGGGCTTTTTGCCTTTGTTTTTTTTTTTCTTTAGGAGTGCTTCTCAGCAGTAAGGCAGTCAAGTACCTTTGATGAGTCTTGCCTTTCAAATGTAATGGCAAGCAAAGTAGATTTTTTGTTGTCTTTTGTTCTCAGCATTATAGAGATCAAGGGCTTTTGGTTGAATCTTGCTTTTGTTTTAATCACGAGTCTTTGACTGAATCAGGAGTCTTTGATGGCCTGCTTAAGTCACAAGAAAGCCTAAGTTGCATGATTTTGACCCTCTGACCTTGAAAAAAGGTATATAAACTCTGAGGTTAGCATTTTGCTTGGGGCTCTCACTCACTGGAAGAGTGTCTTGTGATTTAGCCAGATGAAACTCTGGGTAGCCATCATGGAGCCCCCTAGCTTTGAAAACACAGATGTTGATGCTTCTCTCCCTGGAACCTGTATGTATTGCTATAGTTAGATGGCTAGAAGCCTGTCTGCTAGTTTGTGTTTATTTGCTGTTTGTATAATATATGTTTGTAATTTCTGTTTGCATACTCTTCGAAGTTCAGGGTGCTGGCTTTTCCCCCTGAACTAAGCAAATGATATATGTATGTTTAATTAAAGTGAGATTGCTAACCTCTTAAAGTTGCTTTCCTTGGAAAAGTAGATCAAAGAACCTGTGCTAGCAGCCCTCCTGTGTGCTGGGGTTGTTGGTCTTACACAGCCACAGTAGCAGCAAGTAGCATTGTTGTTACAAAGGTATACATGTCAATATTTTTTTGAGAAATCTAATAATCATTCCTCCACATTACATCCTACTTTCTTATTAACACACCTACTAATTATTTGATTACAAGTTACACAGTATTAGAGTACTGAGGAAATGAGACAAATGATTGGAAAGGTAAAATTCAATGAGGCAGAATGGAGTTAGGGCAGACTCAAGAAGTGCAAACACAGGTGGGTACTTTGTAGGTAGTCCCAGTGCAGCTAGGTGGCTGATAGAACAGACAACTGAGGCAAACTGTGGTGTTCATTTATTCAGCCAACACCAATTAACTGCAGAGTTGTAGAGTTGTATGCTAAGAACCTGAGGCAATAAAGTATAAGTAAGACAGGTCCCAGCCGTCTACAGAGTTTATGGTCTAATATGTAAATAAGTAAATTGCAAAATTTTACATGACAAATGCTTTCAAGAGCTGTTGAACAGAATGGTCCAAGGCCAGCTCTGGACTTGGCAAAGAGTGAATGTATGCTTCCAAAGTTGTAGAAACTTGTGGTATAATGTATTCCATTATAAATATACAAATAAACAAAAAAAAAACCCAAAATACTGCATTTGTTGTCAAGAGATCTGAGAAGAAGCCTCAGCTTTTGATCTTCAGGTAATCGAACTTGATCTCTCCTAGCTTCAGCTTCCTTATTTGTACAATGGGGATAACATCTGCCTTGACCATCCCCATAAGGTTGTAGTCAGAATAAAATGAGATCATTACTTACTGAAGTAGGATGAGTCAGTCAGGCTTTCACTGAATGCTGTTGCTACTTATTATGTGATTCTAGGCCAATCACTTAACCTCTCTTAAACTCCCTTCTTCCTATTTGTAAAATGAGGATAATCCTACCTGTCCTACCTACATCATGGGGATGTTAAGAAGGAAGTGATTGGTTATTCTCAAAACTGAGTGCCTACTGTGAACACTAGCTTTTATGTATTCAGCTCTGAAGAAACTCCGAAAGACGAGTCCAATAAGAATGCTTGATGAAAAGTAACCATATGTGGAGAGGGGGAGGGAGAAGCCCCAGTTCTCTGCAGCATGGCCACTGGGAGCAGACTTAACTTCACTCTTTCTCAACCCATCCATCTGTAAAATTACTCTTCCTGTTATTTAACATTTCTAAAGTGTTCACAGTGTGCTGGGCACTGAACAGAACACAGAAAAAGACACTGCCCATGCCCTCCAGGAGCACAATGATGCCTAGCTCCTACTTCTGGGAACATCTTTAGGCTTGAAATAACATCTTAAAAGTGCTGAGGGCTATTCTAAAGAAATGTACTGTATAATTACAAATATTATTATAGATGAATGGACATGTTCCATGAAACAGTGCAATGGGTTACCAAAGGAGTTTATGAAATCGATTTCCCTGTAGAAATCTTTTAAAAAGAAAATAGATGTACATCTAACTCAGGTGTTTAGGGTGTGGCCGTATCTGGAGGCAGAGGGGAAAACCACATAAATTCTCAAACGGTTCCTCCTGGAAGAATCTCATGGCCCTACAAATTGAAAAGTATGCATTTCACAATTATGCAGTAGGGAATACCTATGCAGCTGGCTAAATCAGAAAATCTTTAGACAATCAGCAGGGGGAGAGTAAAGCTTGAGAGATGTGACATAATTCTTGCATTTAAAATGTCAGTGTAGCCAAATTATTGCCAATATTGAAAGCAAAAGAATGTGGTTTTTGGACGACGTGCTGGAGTTGGAGTCAGGACAATCAATGTTCGTTCTCTCAAAAGCTGCATGTTTCTAATCAAGGTCTCAGCTTCCTCATCTGTGAAATGGTGATAATAATTCACTTGGTACTTACCACTACACTGGGCTATTTTGAAGTTCAAATGAGATATATGTATGTAAAGAGTTTTATATACCTTAAAGTGCTATAGAAATCTCAGATGTTAATAATTGCCACTCTCTCTAGATTGAAAATTACCTGGAGAAAAAGACTGTCCTTTTCAACTTTTATCTTCCTCAGATGCAGGGAGTGTCTTACATATAGGACCATAAAATCATAGATTGAGAGCTGGAAGAGACCTTAGAAGCCACTGAGTCTAATCTCATTTTACAGATAAGGAAACTGAGACACAGAGAGATTGTGACTTGCCCAGGGACACACTGTTAGAACATGCCAGAGGTGGGATTTAAAAACTGGTTTTCTGAATCAAATCCAGTGCTGTATGGTTATATGGCTTTTTCTGCCCCTGGGTCACCAGGAAGTCATATCAACTGACATAGTCAGAGGCTAGAAGGAAGCTTTATTAAGGAAGGCACAGTTTAGGCCTTACCCCATACCCCAAGGCAAATCAAGTATTGACTACATGCATTTCAGGGAAAAATACCCTCACCACATTGTGGAGGATGGGAAAAGGGAACATTAGCTGGTAGATATTGATCACCGGCTTCCGTTAAGTCTCAATTAAAATGACACCTTCCATGAAAAAGTTTCCCCTAAATCCTCTTAATTCCAGCACTTTCCTTTTTAATTATATCATCTTTATCCTCTATATGACTTGTTTTCTATATATTTGTTTGCATATTATTTCCTCCATTGGATCATTAGCAAATCGAGGGCAGGGACTGTCTTTTGACTTTTCTTTAATCCCTTAGTACAATTTTTGTGCTTAAATAATGTTTATTGAATTGAATTGAATACTATCCCATGGTAGCAAAGTCCTAAGGATATTTTAGAGGACCCTTCACCATCTAAATCCTTTTATAGTTTTTACTGAACAATCTTTTTGACATAGGTAGTACTAAGTGGAAAAAGAAAAAAGAATAATTTTGGCTCCCTCTTTCCCCACCAAAGAAAGGATGCTCTTTAAAGGAAAAGAAGAGGAAGGATAAAAGGGGGTGGGAGTGGGAATCATGGATGAGAATAAAACTCTAGTAATCTTAGGCTTTTTCTCCCCCATTTAGTAGCAATGAGTCTCTGATCTTAACCACATGGACAATGGGGAGGGTGATGAAAAAATTTTGCAGTTCATAGTAGGTTTTCTGATACAGTGTGGCAACAAGGAGATAGAACACCATCAGGAATATTGGGGCTACAGAACAAATAATGACCTCTATCACAGTTAAAAATTTCTCATCACACATAAGAGCCATCTGTATAGTAAACTGGCTAGGACTGGGATAGGGAATCTGTGGCCTTGAGGCCATATGTGTCCCTCTAGGTCCTCAAGTGCAGCCCTTTGACTGAATCCAAATTTCACAGAACAAATCCCCTTAATAAAAGGATTTGTTCTGTAAAACTTAGACTAAGTAAGTCAAAAGGCTGCACCTGAGGACCTAGAAGGCTACAGATTCTCCACCACTGGACTAGGAAGTCATAAATCTCTAACATGCAATTTATTGAAGGAGCTAAGTCAACAAGGTGATTTTCTTTCTTACATACATTCACCATAGTTATATTTGAAATGTTTTTACCTCCTCTGTGCTATAAGAATCCAAGGAACTTCCCAACAATACCACTTCTTGGACTTTCAAGCCCATTTTAAGAAGGTATCATCTGACTTATTGATGAGGAAAGCAAGCCTGACACTTGAAGGTGGGACTTAAGCTATTTCTTCAGGATGTGTGGAATACTCTGAAGGGCCAAGGGCCTTATGACTCCAGCAACTCTGTGTCAGGAAAGGAATAAGGAAGGATAGAGAGGGCCAGAACTAAGTCCAAAAGCAGTCCTGAAGCTTAACCATTACTTATTCCAGAGATCTTGTGATACTTGCAGAAGGCTCCACTCTGTCTAGTCTCTATGGACAATGACCACCAAAAACATAGGCTCTACAAGGTCATAAGGTCCCAAGAGGAGAGACTGCTGTGTGGCCTGCTTTATATCTCCCAGATATGTAGCCTAATCAAGACCCACTTAAAAGAGAAAGATTTTGGATGACTCAGGAAATGGGGGCCATCAAGACCCCCAAATGGAGAAGGTGGGTTCTCCAAAAACCTGAAAAACCAGCCTAATTTTCTAGCCTCATCTAATATTGTTGCCGTCTCTGTGCTCTACAATCTGACCACAATTTACTGTTTTCAGACTTATTTCACATTGCTCTCTGTTCATACATATATTTGCCTGCCAAACTGAACTACTTATTGGTCTCAAAATGCAATGTAGAATCATAGATCTAAAGCTAGAAATGCATTCATGGGGAGGGGGGTCATCATGATCTATATCTTGCCACTGGGTCCAAATGGCTCCAGAAGAGAAAGTGAGGCTGGTGACTATACAATCCTCCCTCATTTAAATCCAATTCACTTGCAAATCATAGCATTGCCTTCCTGATGTCATGGCCACACTTCCAGAATGAAGGGCAAACAACAGCAACAGCCATAATAGGATATTCTTTTGACTTTAAAAATGAGGAAACTGACCCCAGATGGGTGAAGTAACTGACCCAGATTACACTGGTAGTAATTATAAGATGTAGCATTTGAATTTCAGTCTCCTGACTTAGGACTCATATTTTTTCCCACCGTATGACACTGGCATATGTCCTTCCTCACTTGTACCTTTGCAGAAGCTGCCCTACATGTCTGTAATTCCCTCTTTCCTCATTCTGCCATTGAAATTCCATATTTTCTCTTCAAGACTCAGCCCGTGTGCCACTTTCTTGTGAAGAATTCTCTTATTATCCTGGTTGTTAATGCTCTCTCCTTTCTTAATTATTTCCAAAGCAATTCATCTTATATATTCCCTACCATCTTTATTCCCTTCCTGAGAATCAGTAGGGCATACACTTAGGGTCAATAAATATTTATTAAACACTTACAATATACCAGGCACTGTACTAAGCTCTATGGATACCAAGTAAGGCACAAAAAAAAAAGTCCCTGGTCTCAAGGGACTCATATTCTAGTAAGAGAGATGACATGCAAATAGCCAAAAGATATAAAAATCAGGTGAAAGGTACTTTCAGAGGAGAAAGCACTAGTAGCTAGGGGATTTGGGAAGGCTTCTTGCAGAATAATAGAACTTGAACTAAATCTTGAAAAAATCAAGGGAAAGTAAAAGGTAGAGGTGAGGGTATAGAACATTCCAGTTCAAAGAAATGATGAAGATGGAAGATGGAGTGTTTACATGAGGAACAACAGTTAGGCCACTGCAGCTGGATCATGGAGTATAAAAAGATTGGAAACGTAGGAAGGGACCATACGGTGATCAAAATCTTGAAATGCCAAAGAGTGGACTTTCCATTTGATTCTGGAAGTAGTAGGGATCCAATTGAGTTCCCTTAAGCAGAGGATTGACATGATCACTACTGTGCCTTCAGAAATCACTTTGGCAGCTGAGTGTAAGAAGGACTGAAATGAGGAGGGACTTAACTAAAGGAAACCTAATAGGAAGTTATTGCAATAGTCCAGATGAGAGGTGATAAGGGCCTAACCTGGGCTGTGGGCTGTTTAAGAGGAAGGAAGTATTTAAGAGATGATATAGAACTAGAAACAAGTGGATTTGACAATAGATTGGATATGTAGGTAGAGTTAGTAAGAAAGGAAATTCAATGGTGACAGATTCTGCTCAGATTGTTGAGAGGATGGTGACCTCAATAGTGACAGAGAAATTTGGAACAGGGAGAGATTTTGTTGAGGGTGAAGTGGGAATAATGAATTCTGGTTTAGATTTGTTGAGTTATAAATTACCATATTCTTTTAAAAATATCAATGTTCTTCTGGAGACTTATGGCTATAAGTCATGGAGTACCATAATATCCTAAGAATTAAAGATATGGGTCACCAAGAGGCAATGAAGAGAGTCAGGCTGGGCATGAGGAGGCTGAAACATACCAACAGTAAGGAATAGTGCCAGAAAAGTGACAAAAAGGCCACCGTCAGAAAGCTGTATGTCTAGAAAAGGGAGTAGATTAGTCATGCAATGAAACCAAAAGTTTCCACAGGACAGTCAGCATTATCTTTTGGTATCTACAAAGCATTTAGAGATTTACAAGAATGACACCAAGAATGTTGGGTAGAGAGATCCCACAGAATTTATGGGGGCCCATAGACAAAAGTCATATAGGATAAAAAGGTATGGATAAGTTAGAAGTAAGCACATCAGTGAAATTAAATAACCATCAAAAAGATCATACTTATACTTGCAAATGTCACAGCCCCCAGAAGCATATAAGCATTTTTCATAGCAGAGGCTACTTTGTTTTTAAAGTTTCATTGCCTAGCACAGGACTTTTTTGAGTCATAAGCAATTAATAAGCTTTTGTTGGAATGAATTGAAACCTACAAGAAAGCAGAGATTGCAACAGTGGGAGATTAAGGGAGGTTGATTCTAAACATGGTAGAGAACATGATGCATGGTATATTTTATACTTTATGCATTTATATATTTGTCTGGAGCACATAGTATAAGAAAAGGCCTGTAAAAGTAGGTACTTAATAAGCAAGATGCTAAGCTTATCAAAAATAATTTAATTTTGATGATTCAGGGGGAATCATCATGATCTCATTCTATCATGCTGTAGATGTCACCGTGAATTAAGAAGAAATGGCAAATATCTGCTTTCTCTGCTGACATTTTTAAAGGGGAGTTGATCTGGCACTTACTCAGATACCAATTGGCAAACATAATAAAAATTGAACAGTTTCCCCAACATCAAAAGCTGTTTAGAAAATGAGTTCTTTGGAAAAGTTGAACAGCTCTTCTGCACCTCCATCATTTGCTGATTCTAATACTGTGGCTTACGTTGAAATGCCAAAGTCACCTTTCCTAAAATATTTATGGCTTAGTCAACTGCATTTATTTATCAGTTTTCCCTTTTCAGTGAGCATTGGGTTAGGCATTTTGCACATCTATTGATCTCTTTACTGAGAAGCATTTATATAAAACACAACCTAGGCACTCTAATTTAGCCCTGCACTTGGGAATCCTCAACTACAACAGATTTGGTCAGCTATCTGTTTTTAAGCTTTCAAGTAAAATAACTCTAGAAAAATGTTTGTTAAAGGTAGGTTGAATGATGACATGAGTAATTTTCTTTGCAGCAGGGTTGTCTCCTCTCCCTGAGTTATAGGATTAAGCACTAGGAACAGTCACTGGAAGTCACTACCTGCCCATCCTTCCCCTACCCCCAACCCTAACCTCTTTCACAAATCTTTGGCGACTCCTCCTGGGGCAAATTGTATAAGCCAAGCCAAATGTTAGAGAGAAATGTGTGAAATAGGAAGACAAGCAGGGAGAATGCACAGAGGGGCCACTCAAAAGCCTTAGACTTACTGAGAGGTATTGAACAAGTAAAGGTAATGTTGGGAGGGATTTAGGAGGGCACTGAGGGAAGGAAAAAGGATATGGGATGTACTTACCAGGAGCTGAAGTGTGTTGGAAAATAGAGATGTCTTAGAACAATACAAGCAAGAACAGATTCTCAAAGTCACCTAAGAAACCATTTGGGGTTAGGGTAGGTCAATGACACCTGGGTAAAAGAAGAGAATTGTTTTAGTACCGAGGAGGCATTCTGACTCAGGTCTTAAAAGAGCTGAAAGGTTTTGAAAAGCTTGGAAGTATTATATTCCTGCATATGAAAGAACTATGGGAATAACAGAGTGAAGGTCAATAGCTATAGCAGTGAGTGTCTGGAAAGAAGATCTACCATAGCGAGTGACCAATAGGTAAATTCAAAATGGAAAGTAATGATGGAAAAGGTAAATAGGGAAAGTCTCTTCCTCTATTATGACTCTGCATCCTTTATTGCAAAAATAAAATATGTTCTTATGTTTAGTGCCATCAATCAATCAAATATTTATTAAATGCATACTATGTGCTAGCCATTAAGGTTACAATTATCAAGTATAAAACAATCCCTAGTGGCAAGAATATTATATTCTAATGACAGAGACAACACATAAATGTATGAGTACACACACACACACACACACACACATCAAAGTAGTGCTGGAGGGAAGGAACAAGGAGTTTGGGGAATGAGGAAAGGGCTCATGTAAGCAGGAAGAAGCACAATTAAGAATGGGTGAAAAGCAGTGAAGGAAGATTGAAACAAAAGTGATGTTTTCATTGGAGCATATTACATTTCAGCTGAAGTGAAAAAGGAAATGAAGATTTAAGGAAACAGATCCCAAGATTGCATAACAAGTATTGAAAAACAACTAAGAGGAGAATAAATACAAATAAAGAGAAAGTTTTTAATTACAAAGTAGTTTGGGAGGCACGGCAATAGTACCTGAGAGGATCAGGAAAAGGTATATGGAGAAAGTGGTTGAGCTACCGTTTTGAAAGAAGATTGTGAATCTGTGAGGCAGAAGTGAAAAAGTACATTCCAGACATGGGGGACAGCCTATGTAAAGGTGTAGAAGTAGATAAAGTGCTATATGTGAGGAATAGAAAGAAGGCCAATTTGACTGGATCACAAAGCATGACAGGAAGGAAACAAGCACTTATTAAATGCTAACTATATTCCAGACACTTTGCTAAGCAATTTGAAAGTATCTCATTTGATCCTCAAAATAACCTTGTGGTATAGGATTATTATCCCCATGTTTTAGTTGAGGAAACTGAGGCAGATAGGTTAAATGACTTGCCAAGAGTCACACAGTTAAGCATCTGTAATCATATTTGAACTCAGGTCTTCTAGACTCCTGTCCAAATACTCTATGTAGTGAAGTCCCTACCTGAAGGAAGAGGAATATATAAGGCTAAAATATAGATTGGGCCCAGGCTATAAGAGACTTTAAAAGCTAAATTGACAAGTTTATATTTTATTCAAGAGCCAATAGAGAGTCACTGGAATTGATTACATAGGAGAGTGACATGTTCAGATTTCTACTTAAGAAAAATCCTGGTGTTAATGGTGTGCATGTAATAATGGACTAGAACAAGAAGAAGTTTTAGGCAGAAATACCGATTAGAGAAGGCTGTTGAATAATAAAGGAGAGAATTGATGATGGCCTGAACTAAAGTGATAGCTGAGTGAATGAAGAGAAATGGTTGGACATGAGAGATCTTGAGAAGGTAGAGATCACAAAATTAAAGAATTGGTTAAATTTGTTGTTGCTTTTGTAATTGTACTTGTTGCTACATGGGGTGAAGGGGAGTGAAGAATTGAGGATGCTACCAAAGTTGATACTGGAAAACTGCAAAGATACCTTGTGATTGTGAGTGGTTGTAGGGGATGTTAGTGTGTGCTACAGAGGAGGGAACATATACCAACATCTCAATTTCCTCTACGTGGAAACAAATAGACCATATTTATAAGAGTCTTCCCAATGTGTCCTAGGGTGCTTTTGGTCAGAAGAAAGCTTCTGATAAGGGTTACATAATGTGATCAACTTTGCACTTTCTGATTTATTTTAAAATTCTTATCCTTTGCAAATTATTAACACATTTTATTTATCTGTTTTCTTTCCATATTCTTACAGAATAAACTGGAGATGGTCTAGACAAATAAAATGTAAACAGGAAACAATTTATAAAACATAAAAATAAAATGGAAAAAACAATTAAAAGTGCTAGTCAAATAGATGTTCCAAGATCTTCTCTTTGTAGAATAAAACAGACTTGCAGGAGCCAAGATGGAAGAGTAAAGAGTAAATTACTATAACTCACTCATTTTCACCTCCAAACAACCATAAATAACACACCAAAACAAATCCTGTAACAGAAGAAGCAGTAAAAAGATGGGGTGAAACAATCTATTTTTTTTAGCACAAGAAATTTTGAAGATTGGCAGGAAAGATCTGTCTCACTTAGGTAGGAGGGGAATGCAATTCAGAACAGGAAGCATCCCAACAAGCCAGCAGCAAGACAAACCACAGCAAACCAGTGGGAGGTCCTGCGGACTAGAGCAGGAGAACACCAACACAAGCCTTCCCCCCACCCCATGTGTGCCTCAGCAAAGCCAGGGGAAGGGGCAGAATCCAGCTCCAAGAACCCTGAAGTGCTTCAGCATAGTCCTGGACAAACAAGTAGCTTCTTGCTTCAGTGTAGCCCCAGGGAAACACAGAAAAACCCCACTGGGCCTCAGCACATGCCAGATACCATCACTAGGACCCCAGCTCAGCACCAGGTAAGCTGCTAAACCCCTACAGGCTCCAGCAGCACCAGCCACCTCTTACTCCCTCAGCTCAGCACCGGACAAGAGCGTCCCCCATGGGCCTCAAGGCAACATCAGTGCCACATCAGGCAAGCAGCTAGGGCTTGCAGTTCCTGGCACAAGAAGCCTGAGATAGTGTCCCTTACACCCTAGGAGCAGAGTTCAAATTTAAAAGAAAGGGAGAAGGCCCCAAAAAGATGAGCAAACAACAACGACAAAAAAAGAATATGACCATAGTTATTATAGTGACAGGGAGGATGAAGATGCAAACTCAGAAGCAGACAACAATGTCGAAACACCTATAGGCAAAACCCCAAAGAAAAATGGGAAGTGGTCTCAAACCCAGAAAGAACTCATAGAAGAGCTCAAAGGAGAGCTTTAAAATCATGTAAGGGAGGTAGAAGAATAATTGGGAAAAGAAGTGAGAGTAACTCAGGAGAATTATGAAAAAAAGAGCCAAGAGCTTAGAAAAAGAGAACAACCACTTAAAAAGTAGAATTGGCCAAATGGAAAAGGAAGTACAAAAGCTAACTGAAGAAAACAACTTTTAAAAGTTAGAATTAGGCAAATGGAAGCTAACAACTCTATTAGACATAATCATCAAACAAATTCAAAGGAATGAATAAAAAATAGAAATGTCAAATACCTCAGTGGAAAAACAATTGATCTGGAAAATAGATCCTGGAGAGACATTGTCAGAATCATTGGACTACCTGAAAGCCATAACCAAAAGGACTTGGACAGATTCTTTTAAGAAATTATCAAGGAAACTGGTCCTGGAACCAGGGGGCAAAATAGTCATTGAAAGAATATATCAATTACCTCAGGAAAGAGATCCTAAAATGAAAACTCCAAGAAATACTATAGCCAAATTTCAGAACTATCAGGGCAGGAAAAAAATACTGCAGGTGGCCAGAAAGAAAGGATTCGAATATCAGGGAGCCACAATCAGGATTACACAGGACTTAGCAGCTGCAATATTAAAGGATCAAATATCATGGAATATGATATTCTAGAAGGCAAAGGAGCTAGGACTATAACTAAGAATAACCTGCCAAGCAAAATTAAACATAATACTTCAAAGGTGAAAATGGTTATTCAATAAAGGGAAGAATTTCAAGCTTTCATAAGGAGAAAATCAGAATTGAACAAAAAAAATTTCATCTTCAATATCAAGACCCAAGATTAGTCTGAAACGTAAAAAGAAGAAAGAAAACATAAGGGATTCAATGGAGCTGAATTATTTACATCCATATATGGGAAGATAATACTTATAATTCCTAAAAATTGTACCACTAATAGTACAGCTAGAAAGAATATATGTAGACAGAGGGTGTGGGTATGAGGCGAATTTGAGAGAATTACATAAAAAATAATTGAGGTTTGAGAAAGAGGAGTACACTGAGTGCAGAAGGAAGGAAGAGGTAGAATGGGGTAAATTATTTCACATGAAGGGGTGTGAAAAACCTATTACAGTGGAAGGAAAGCTGGGAGGGTAGGCAATGAACCTTACTTGAACCTTACTCTAATCAATATTGGCTCAAAGAAGGAATAACATACAAAATCAGTTGCATATAGGATAGGAAAGTAGGAGGCGGGGATATCAGTTGAGGGAGTGGGGACTGATAGGAGAGAGGGCAGACCAGGAGAGTTGGTAGACCAAAGCAAAACATTGTTGAGAGAAAGGGCAAAAGGAGGGAAAGTGAGCAGATAGGAGGAAAAATAGGATGGCATGAGATACACAGTTAGTAATCATAACTGTGAATGGGACGAACTCTCCTATAAAACAGAAGCAGATAACAGAGTGGATCAAAAACCATAATCTTTCTTATTTCTCAGATATATAGAGAACTGAATCAAATTTATGAGAATATAAGCCATTCCCCAATTGATAAATATCCAAAGGATATCAATGGGCAGTTTTCAGATGAAGAAACCAAAGCTATTCTATAGACATATGACAAAGTGCTCTAAATCACTTTTGATTATAGAAATGCAAATTAAAACAACTGTGAGCTACCACCTCACACCTATCAGATTGGCTAATATGTCAAAAAAGAAAAATGATAAATGTTGGAGAGGATGTGGGAAAATCGGGACACTAATGCACTATTGGTGGAATTGTGAACTGATCCAACCATTCTGGAAAACAATTTTGAATGATGCCCAAAGGGCAACCAACTATACCCTTTGATCCAGCAATATTACTACTAGGATGGTATCCCAAAGAGATCATAAAAAAGAGAAAAGGCATACATACAGTGCAAAAGGCATATGTATAGGCATACATACAAAAATATTTATAGCAGGCCTTTTTCCTGTTGGCAAAATATCAGAAATTGAGGGATGTCCATTAATTGGAGAATGGCTGAACAAGCTGTGGTATATGAATGTAATGGAATACTATCATGCAATAAGAAATGATGAACAGGCAGATTTCAGAAAAATTTGGGAAGACTCATATGAACTGACATGAAGTGAAATGAGCAGAACCAGGAAAACATTGTACACAGCAACTCTATGTGATAATCAATAATGAATGACTTAGCTCTTCTGAGCAATGCGATAATACAAGACAAGTACAAAGGAAAATGCTATATCTACCCAGATAATCAACTGATGGACTCTGAATACAGATCGAAGCATACTTTTTTTTTACTTACTTTATTCTTTTGTGTGTTTTTTTTCTTTTGATCTGTTTCTTCTTTCACAACTATGACTAATATGGAAATAAAACATTACATGATGGCATATAACCTATATGAAATTGCATACTATTTTAGGAAGAGGGGAGGGCAGGGAGGGAGAAAAATTTGGAACTCAAAATTTCATAAAAATGAATGCTAAAAACTGTCTTGACATGTAATTGGGGAAAAATTTTTTTTTAAAAAAAAAAAGGTAGCACAATGTTTTTTACATGATGCTCTCTTATTTTTTATTGTCTCAAGCTTGAAATCTATATCTGAAGTGGTTTTTACAATACATGTGACCCTGAGTTGCCTCTGGGTATACTCAGAAGCCCACAGGGCTTGACTAAATTGTGAGTTAACATATCTTCATACCAACCATATTTACTACTTCAGTAAAAGCTCCACATTGGTTATCTTTGATTGGATGGTGTATCATCAGTTTGGTATCACTTAAATACAATGATGACTGGCATAGACACTAATTTTCCTTCGCACCATTACAAACAGTGGATTGATGTAACACTACCATGGTACAGTTATTCCTCCAAAGCCATCAAGTATTTCTTCTCCCATCTTTTCCCATCTTCTCTTCTCATCTTTCTACTGTCACTGCTTTCACTTCTTGTCACGATCTCCAATTCGTTTGACACTGCTAAGATTTCTACTTACATCTCCACAACCTTCCTGCCCCATTGACAATTCTGTTATTTGTTCTTTTCTTCTCTCTGCTTATTTCCCCCTTCCCTACAACCTTCTCCACTTTTTTGCATCTTGGGGTCCCATTTTCTGTAATTACTGTCAACAAATAAGTTGTCTTAACCTTTCTGTATTCAGTTTTCGTTGGTTTGTTCATTCTGGGAGGAAGGTGTTATTCATGAGAACAAAATGGTCTAGAAAGAAACTTATTTATAAGGTTGTTTGGTAGGAGACAGAAAGCCCAGAATGGTGGTGTAACTCCCTCTTGTCCAGGTTTTGGAAGATTTATATTATAGCCTTTAGACAAGGGTATGTGCACAGGAATCAGAGGTACGCTAAGAGGAATTTTTAAACACAGTAGATTGCGATGGATATGAGGAAATGCAAACGTTCAATAAGATTTGGGTGAAGCAAAAACACAAGTTTGGGTGGACCCCAAATAAGAAACACAACTCAAGACCATTTTGGATGGATCCAGGATGTGGGGGAACCCAAAATTCCTAGTAGCCATCTCTGTTATTCCTGGAGAGTTACTAAGGACAACATTCAGGGTTCAAAAAAATCACTAGCTAGATTTAAATTTTTTTTTCACTTTAGATACTAGTTTATTCACTCAGACACAAAGCAATTTGCAACTTAATTCATGTTCCCAATGGCTCAGAAATTGGCCACTTAGGCCATGACCAATATCATTAGCTAGGAAATCATTTTAGGGGTTCCTTTTTTGATCATATCTTATGAAAATGTCCCACATACATGACTACATTTGTTCATAGCAATCTTCAGAGCTGGGTTAATGGAATGACAGATAGTGACAAAAAAAATATAGTAGGGACCAAAGGGTGATCTAAAGCAGGGCTTCTTAAACTTTTTCCACTCGGAGTCCTTTTCGAGTTTTGGCAGTGTTCTTGCCATTGCATGGGCGTGACAGCATGCCTGTGCAAAGTATGCATGTCATGTGTTCAGAACCAAGGCTGTAGTGAAGTTGCGCAATGCAACATGGGCAAGCACTGCCCGAAACACCCAGATTCATTATACGTTTGATTTTGAATTAATTTTTGGTTGTTGCTCATTCACAAACCTTTTACTTTTGCCCCCTGTGAGGTCTCAACCCACAGTTTAAGAAGCACCAAATGGTATCTAAATATTTTCCCTGAGTGGTATCTGTTTTTCCTTTTTGCTCTATGACCAATGGGTTTTAAACATAAAATAACTAATAAGTGTACTGAATAATACAATGAAGCATCCACCAAGGGAAAGGAATTTTTGTATGTCAAGGTTTTATTTACTTGTGGAGTAGTCCAGCCACTGAATGTGTCCAATGTGTGAGTATCAAAATTTGTGGCATTACTATATATGGGGGAAATTGTTTCAAAATTACACATTGATTTTTTTTATATCTATTGAATAAAGATGTTTATTGCAGACTTATATACATGGAAAGGGTTTTAGGACATTTTTCCTTTTTTATAAGCAACATCTCATGTGGACTTGGACAACACATATATCCCAGGCAACCATTTTGACCTGACTTGATCTATTTAGTAAAACTAGTAAATAAATTCAGTAAATATATATTTTAAGTTAAACTTTTTTAGATGAATTGTGTATCTAGAAAGTTCTTTATTGCTCTTCCTCTCCTCTCCCCCCCAAAAAAGTTAAAGGATGTTTCAGGTTGTATTGAAACCTTGAAAAAAGACTTGAGAGTTTAAAAAAAAAATTATAAATTCTCAGGAAATTCCCATATGCTACAGCTTTTGTAAAACATCATTTTCTCTAATTCTTCTCAAATGTATAATAGCAGTGATGATTATAAAACTCAGATCTATTGACCTCTTGAGCCTTCTCATTTCATTTTCCTTCTATTGACCCACTGGGACCCTAATTAAGTCAAGAAACACAGGGCCACAAAACAGGAAGATAAACCTGCTTCATTCAGCAAGAGCAAACTTTAATTGACTGTAAGATGCCATCCAGTCTTACATTCAGAGTCCTTTCCTCTTTTTTTTTCCACCTGAGCTTTCCTCAATCTACACAGGCTAACAGTTTCTGTCCAAGAAAATGAAGGGAGAAAGAGAAGAAATGTTGATACAGCACTAAGATGTTTGTCCTTATGGATAGGCTGCAAGCCAAAAGTAGTCTTCTGAAAAAAGGATGATTTCTCCTTTGGAAATCTAAGGAGGTTTAATAGAACTGAAAAAGGGGGAAAAGGGGCTTGGTAAATGTAATTTACTTAAGAAATGGAAAAAAAATCTCTGAATAGTTCTGCTGGGGGAGAAACAATTACATAAAACCAGCCAAGCAACTGCAATTCTTAATTACATTGTAGGCTCTGTTTATTTTCTTTCCATGTTGTTTTACTTAGGACTATTATAATGAGGTTTTAGGGGTTTAGAGGTGCTCCAGACCCCAAAATACTAACACGCCAAGTTCTGCCCAAATGAATTCGACCCAAGCCTTCTTACAGACAAAGAAAAACAAAGTTTATTAAAGATTCGCCATATTGGGTAGACTCTTAGGAAATCTCACCATTTTGTGTTGCTTGTATTGATAAGCCAGTCAAAACGATCTTAGACAGATTGAGTCTGAGCTAGATTGAATCCATGCATTTGTGACATTGGCGGTTCAGATTGAATCTGAGGATCTTCATGGAGTCAAAATGAGACTGATTTACAGAAGGACTGTGGGAATGATCTAGGGGTAGTCAAGTAGTCTAGGGAAACTAGAGGAGGGATTTAAGGAGTATCTGGATGGGAGTGGCCAGTAGCTGACATAGTGGTCAAGAACCCAGATGATGAGATCAAGGGTGGGAAGTTGCCGGAGGCAATCCAGAGATAATAGACCTCAAAGGGCTAGGCTAGTTTAAGGGTAATGGATTTGGTCATAGATGTTTTGATAAGATCAAGGGTGAGAAGCAAGAGAAGTCTACTTGGAGATGACAATGGAGAACTAGGTGAGGTTAAGGGTAACATCTTCTGGGCAGGGGGATAATGGAAGGCTTATGGCCTCAGGTGAACACCTGATCCAGTGGGAAGATTCAAGGAGAGTTCAAGGCAGTTCCCAGAGCCTATACTTCATCAATTAGAGCTCATTTAACTGGAGTCTCAACTTTCATTTCTTTCCCAGATTTGGTTTGTACCCATTAATTCATGAAAGAAATACAATGTTAACACCTGACAAGGTTTTCAGAGGATGTCTAATCCTAAAATCAGATTTATATTCTAATGTGTGAGACAATATGTAGAAAGCAGAGCCCTTAGAAAGCAATCAATCTAATAAATCGTCCATTGGAGTGGCATGATCAGTCCCTCTGTGTTATGCTAACTTTGAAAATTTTTCAAGAGTAAATAATATACACTATTAATTTAAGCTATTGGACTCAAGCTGTCTTATAAAGAAAAATGCTAACTATTTAAATAGTAAATGCTATTTAAAGCAGAAAATGTCATTTTATGTACATTGGTTTATCACTTCACTAATGGACTAGATAGCTCTAGCATAAAAATCCAGAACCAAAAAACTGTCCTTGATGAAACCAACATCAACAGACAAATAAGAGAAGAAGCCTCTTTGTGAAGCAAACTGTAGATTAGGCCTGCCCATGGAGCACAAAGAGAAGAGAACAGAGTTGAAGCAGATGAGTAAGAGTGGGAATTCAGTCTTGGGGGTTGAAATCATTTGGTTTGAAAGAAGTATTCACTCACTTCAATTGGAATTCAGGATTAGAATGGAATAGTCTATCGTGTATGATCTGAATTGTGCACTTTTCATCCACATGCTGGCTGCTCTGTACGTAGAAACTGAATTCATAAGACTAAGAGCTGAGCCGAAGACAACAGAGACATGATTCAATACTATGTTCTCTCTTTTGCAAGTGTTAACACAAGACTGAGAGCTGAAATGAGTTGCCAGATAATACCATGTAGGGATTAAGTTGCAAAGATAGGATTGGCCTCCTACTCCAAATACGGGGCTCCTGTAACTTTACCACTCTGTCTTCTTACAGGGTTTTGGTTTTATTATTTTAATTTCTTTCTTTTGGGAGGGGGAATTTTGTGCGTGTATGTGTGTGTGTGTGTGTGGGTGTGTGTGTGTGTGCGCGCATGCACGTGCACATCAGTGTGGGCATGCAAGCAAATCTACAGTTTTTATGAACCAAACCTGGCTGAATATATTTGCTTAAAATGAAAGGAATCATAGAAGCAAGACATTGTGTATTCCAGAATGTTATCTCACAGAGAGTAAGAGGAACAACAAAAAGAAATTATGAAGAATTTGCAAAAATAAAATTAAAATACACTTGTTATAAGAATAAGAAGCCAACAGGAAAAGACTGAGCTAACCAAGATAGACAGTTATAAACTTGGACACAAAAAAAAAATCAACTTTCTAAATATAAAGTATGAGAGACATGGTCAGAATGCAACATGCATTTCCAGATGATTTGGATTTTTTTTAGTGGAATGCAAGCTCAATACGATTTTACAGTATGATCTTGATGAGGTTTAGACTGTGGGAACCCCCTTGAGCCCCACCTCGAATCTTCCCACTTGATCTGGCTTTTCATGCCCAAATGGCCTAGCCTAGCTTGGCCTAGCCTTCTGGCTGCCTCTGGATTGCCTTCTGGCTGTTTCCCACCCTTGATCCTGATCAAAATATGTATACCCTAGCTCTGTTACCTTAGCTCTCTTATTGTCTGTCATCTCCAAGTAGCCTTCAGCTATTTCTCACCCTGGAGTCTAACCTCACCCCAGTCACCCCAGTCCACTCTAAACCCCTCCTCTAGTCATCCCAGACTACCCAACCACCCCTCAATCCCTCCCACAGTCTTTCTGTATGTAAGTCTCATCTTGCCTCCATGAAGGCACTCACATTCAATCTAGCTATGCTCAGATTAATCTGGCCCGCTGGCATTAACGTCCCAAATACTCAGGTTCCCTAAGAGTCTAGCCAATATGGTAAATCTTTAATAAATTTTGGTTTTCCTTGGTTGAGAAGGCTTGAGTTGAATCCATTCAGCAGGACCCGGCATGTTGGCATTTTGGGGTCTTGAGCACCCCTCAACCCCAAACCTCATCAATCTAACATGCAAAAATGCTACAGCAATCTTTAACTACTTTGAGTACAGTATCCAGGACTGGAGAAATGATCATCTGGCTGTGGCCTGTAGTGAACAGAAGACATCTGGAATATAAAGCAATTGAAACAGTCCAAGAGACACAGTTCCTGGGTAATTTAATCATTTTATTAATAAAGCCAGCATGTTTATTAATAAAAGGATAGTCATTTGACCACCTCTCTTAGAGCAAAGATAATTATGATGGTGGGCTCAGGGCTTACATGTTCTTTTGGAAGAAGAGTGGTAATCAATCTGATTGGTTAACAATTAATGAGAGAAAGAAAATTACAATGAAGGACTAAGAGTTATATCATGTCACCCTTGGACAGAGAAACTATCTCTATACCCAGACAAGCCCCAGTCTTGGACAATCATTCAAAAACTTTATGTCCCACCCAAGCCTGACCAGGACACAGTGGCTACTCCATGTGGGTGGGGTCTTGAACAAAAAAGGTCGTCCAACCTAATGAGCAGGAATGTCCTTCAAGAAATTGAACTTTTTAAAATCAGGACTTCAGAAAAAGGGGAGAACTCTGGATCTCCCCAAATCATTAAATATTAGTAGTAATTTCTCTCAAATATTACATTCAGATCTGATTGCCACATTTTAGGGAGGACCTTGGGAAATGGCGAAAGGATTTGGGATTATGCCATAAGGTAATCTGGTAAAGGAAATGGAAATGCTCAGCCTAGAGAAAAGATGACATAGTTGGTAAATATTAACTGTATTCAAGTATTGGTATGACTGTCACCCAGAGAGATTAGAATTCGGCCATAGAGGGCAGGACTGGGAGTCATACTTGTAAGTTGCTGTAAGATACATTTAAATATAAGAAGAAGAGAAAAAAACCAGTACTTTGCTAACAATTATAGCTATCTGAAGTTGCCTCAGGAAGTTGCATTGCCCTGGCTTCCTGACTTCCCTAACCTCTGTAGGTTTTTAAGCCAAGTCTGGATGTCTATTTGATCTGTATGTCTTAGGGAAAAATTAGATTCAGTAACTTTGCCAGTAACTGTCAATGGGGGGGGGGGTTGCTAAACTGAATTTCATCCTTTTAATGGCCTTCATCTGCACAAAATAAAGCAAAAAAACCATAATTTTCAACTTAATCCCAATTTTTTTTCTATTTAGATAATATCAGAAAATAATGTCATCAGATCAACCTAACGACTTAAGAATTTGATTTATTTTAAATACAGAGGGATCTACTAGCTCCTACACTGCCATGGCAATGACAAGATCTTCAATGTTCACTCACTTTATATTTTTAAAAATTAATTAGGTTATTCAATGTCATGCCAATCAAACTACCAAAATATTATTTTACAGAGCTGGATAAAAAAACAAAATTCATCTGGAAGAACAAAAGGTCCAGCATATCAAGAGAATTAATGAAAAGAAATGCTAGGAAGGTGGCCTAGCCATACCAGATATTAAAGTGTATTATAAAGCAGCAGTCATCAAAACTACTTGGTACTGGCTAAGAGATAGAGAGATGGATCAGTGGAATAGGTTAGGTACACAAGACGTAGTAGTCAATGACTATAACAATCTACTCTTTGATGAACCCAAAGAGTCCAGCTTCTGGGTTAAGAATTCACTATTTCACAAAAACTGCTGGAAAAACTGGAAAGTAGTATGGCAGAAACTGGGCATAGACCAATATCTTAAACCATATACCAAAATAAAGTCAAAATGGGTTCACGATTTAGGTATAAAGGCAGATACTATAAGCAATTTGAGTGAGCAAGGATTAGTTTACTTGTCAGATTTGTGGGAAAGGAAAGAATCCATGACCCAACAAGAGACAGAGAGCATTACAAAATGTAAAATGGATATTTTTTATTACATTAAATTGAAAAGTTTTTATACAAACAAAGACAATGCAACAAAGATTAGGAGGGAAGCAGAAAATTGGGAAAGAATTTTTACAAGTTCCACTAATAAAGGCCTCATCTCTAAAATATACAGGGAACTGAGTCAAATTATAGGAATACAAGTCTTTCCCCAATTGATAAAGGTCAAAGGATATGAACAGAGCAAGAAATTAAAGATATCTATAGTCATATGAAAAAATGCTCTAAATCACTATTGATTAGAGAAATACAAATCAAAACAACTCTTAGGTGCAACATCTCTCCTATCAGATTGGCTAATATGACAAAACAGGAAAATCATAAATGCTGGAGAGGATGTGGGAAAATGGAACACGTTGTTGGTGGAGTTGTGAACTGATCCAGCCATTCTGGAGAGCAATTTGGAACTATGCCCAAAGGGCTATAAAAATGTGCATAGCCTTTGACCCAGCAATACCACTTCTAGGTCTGTATCCTAAAGAGATCACACAAGTGGGAAAAGGACCCCATATGTACAAAAATATTTATAGCAACTCTTTTATGGTGACAAAGAATTGGAAATTGAGGGGATGCCCATCAATTGGGGAATGGCTAAAATTGGTATGCAAATGTAATGGAATATTATTGTGCTATAACAAATGAGGAGCAGACAGACTTCATAATAACCTGGAAAAACTTAAGTGATCTGATGCTGAGTGAGGGGAGTAGAGCCAAGAGAACATTATACATAATTACAGACACACTGTATCTGTGATGACTAACTTTGATAGACTTGGCTATTCTCAGCAATGTAAAGTTCAAAGATGGCTCCAAGGGTCTCATGATGGAAAGGGCTATCCACACCCAGAGAAAGAATTATGGAGTCTGGATGCAGATTGAAGCAAACTATTCAGTCTCTTTTTTTTCTTCTATTTTGGTTTTGTTTCTTCTTTCTTGTGATTAATTCCATTGGTTATAATTCTTCTTTACAATTTGGCTTATGTAAATAAGTTTAATGTGAAGGTATATGTAGGACCTATATCAGATTACATGCCACCTGGGGGGAAGGATGGGGGAGGAGAGAGAGGGGAGAAAATTTGGAACTCAAAAACTTGTGGAACTGAGTATTGTAAACTAAAAATAATAAAAAAAAATTTTTTTCAAATTCCAACAATCTCCAATTCTGAGAATTTCTAGGCACAAGAATTAGTTATTTTACCAGTTCATATAACTATGTTTTTCAGTTTTAAATAAATTTTTTATTTCAAATTCATTCTATGTGTCCTCTGGATTTAAAAATATATGCTATGTGTCACTTTTCTATCCTCTTTTCCTAAAACTTACCAAAAAAATCAAGAACTATTTGCAGCTTACAAAATGACCATCTATTCACCAGCTCAGTGTTGCATGAGTGACTTGCCCAGGATTTGTGAAAGTTTGAGCTAAAACATCAAGCTTGGGTTAAAGCAATAAAAGAATTGTCATAAGTAGGCATGCCAACTGTTTGAGCCATGAACTGTCAGAATGGAAATGTACTTTAGAGTTTGTTTTGTCCAACTCTTTCATTTTTTAGTCAGAAAATAGGACTTGCAGAAGTTAAATGAAGCCCAAATTTACACAGTTAATGATAGAGTCAAGACTAAGCTGTATCTTCTGATTCCTATCTTAGTTCTCTTTAAGATGTCATTTCTTCAAAGGTCGTGCAAATAAAGCCATTTTGTGTCTCAACAATTTTACCTTATGTTAATTTTGTTAATCCTTAAGAGAAGCAACTTTTCACATGTTAAAAGAATTCAGTCACAAAATAAATTTCACCATATAATTTTGCAAAATGCGTTCGTAGATCCCAATTTTAGCTGTTTCTCCTAATTTTCAAGAGTTGAGGCAAGTTAAGTTGAAGTATATCAATTATTTTTTCACCTGCAATCTGTTCCATTAAAAAAAATACCATGGCAAACTATTTTTACATCAGCTCTAGTT
>CM053623.1:386173539-386202326 GCA_028646595.1 Phalanger gymnotis
AGAAGGGGCTTCTGCTCCCAGTATTCCTCGAAAAAAGTCTCTATCTTGATGGGTAATATCAAACTCTCAAAGAGAGCTTCAGGGCTGTCAAAGTTCAAAGGTGAAGCAGGAGCAACTGCCTCCACCTTCCCTCGCTTACAAGGACTGGGTCCTCCTTCCATGGCCACATCTGCATTTGTCCCATCCCTGGACATGGTCCGGCGGGGCCTGTTGCATGTGGCCCCGAACGCCACGTGCAGAAGGATGATTTATATTTCTTAAAGAGTCCTTACTCCTCTTTCTACATCTGCCTCGTGTAGAAGCAGAAAGAAATTGATGATTGCCAAAATGGACTTGGCAATAGCTTATTCATTCACACAGATTCACTGCTCTTACATTAATCTTCATTATGCCACTCCCCAGTCTTGAAGTTTGGGTCACCAAGGTTATACTTAATTTTTTTGAGGTGAAGGGGTACATGGAATAGACAATTATTTCAGACTAAGCCAGAATGGCACAAAGGAAAAGTTGTGGTTTTGAAGTCAGAAGACCTGGATTTGAATCAAAACTTTGCTAACATGTTAAGTGTCATGTTGAGCAAGTCCCCGAGATTTTCTGGGCCTGTTTTTTCATCTGTAAAATTATAGATCAGAAAAATATAACAACAACACGTTGTTGATCATGAATTGGGGGCAGGAGGGAGAGAAAGAAATCTGTGGTTTTACATGAGCGCTCAAATCAACCTCACATAGTTTGATACAGCTTTCTCCAGTCTGTGGATATTTTTGTCTGGGTGACTGCCTCTGGTCATGAAAATTCTAGTGTCTTCTTCCATAGATAGTGCTGGGAAAGCATTAACATACTGTTGAATAATCATGTCCCCCACTTTAAATGTTCCTGATGAGCAATCCCGTGATCCTGTCATTAGCATGTTACTTCATGCAGACATATTAATATTCATGAGCTTCTATCCTAGAGTATTTAATGTTATTTAGGAAATACTCTGGTCCAGTCATCTATAATTACAAATCATCCCTCATGATGGGTTATTTCATAAGAAACATTTTAACAAATGGCTAATCTCATTCATTTTAGTGATATGGTTAGCTTACATTTCTGAAGTTAATATTTTCTAAACTTGTGACCAAATTCTAGGAGGATACCATTTTTAGGGGTGGTAGTACTATACCCCTTTTTGTTTCTAATCCTTGCCACTGAAAAAATTTCTCAGTGTACTAGCCCATTTTTCTTCTTACTTAAGGAGGCAGTGTGGTATCATGGAAAGAATTTTGGAGTTGGGGACAGAGGATCAGGGTTAAAATTCTGCAAATCTGTTTGTTCCCTGTGCAATCTCAGGCAAGTCAATCAACTTCTTTAAGCCTTAGTTTCTACATTTGTAAAGTGAGAGTCCTGACTAGATATTAATTACTTACTAGTTAGCAAGAAACTAGATAACCTCCAAAGTCCTTTATAGCTCAAAATAAATGATTCTGGGATCTAAGTGTACAAATTCAAGTGGATATGTGATCTCAGAAAGCTATGATGACTTGGCGACCTGTTGTTCCCAGACCTGCTTGTGTCAACCAGTGCTGTGGGAGACATCCCCCAGTCCCCTGATATTTGTCACATTGTTAAGTCACCCCCTTACTGGAAATTATCACATACGGGGAAGAACTGAGATGCAAGAGCCTGATCTTTTTTACTGATATGGACCTATCTCAATTGTCTTTATGTCATTATGAAAGTTCCCAATAAAAGCAGGCCCCACCTTGAAGCCATCACTGATTTTCAGTGATAAGCCTGTTAATGCTAACTTGGCATATCTATAATAAACACCTTTTAATTCTTTTTGTCCTTAGTTTTATCTCATTAATCAGGGTGAAAGTCTAAATGAAAAAATTTCCCTTCAATACTTCCAATGATATAATTCTTCCATGTCCGAGCATTCTGGACAACTCATGTCTATGTCCTCCATAAGTTTGTCACAGAGGGTCCACCCAAGGTACTAGAACTTTTCCTTTCTTTGTCCTTACAATATGGAGTATCTCTTGACCTTACCACATAAGCAGACATGCAAGATAATGTTATCATATTATTCCCTGCTTACAGCTTTTACAACTGGTCTCCTTCTAAGAAAGATCCTGTTGTATCATAATCAAGGTATTTTTTGAAGATTCAGGGTTTTATACTCTACTTGGCCCAAATATCAGAAAATTAATCATTATTATTGTACTATGGAAAAGTGGGTGATTTTGTTAGGATATTGGGTTGGATTAGGCCTGACTCCATTATGGCACTTAAATGTTCTATCAATTGGACTGAGCTTCCTCCTCTACCCCACTGAGTCAAAGTCATCCCTCTGATCCCCTGCAGGTTTTTAAGTATGTGTGCTAGATCTGGAGTCAGAGGACATATGTTCACATTTTGTTTCTTGACTACTTAATGCTTAGACCAAGTAATTTTACCTATCTGAACCTCAGTTCAGTTTTCTATTCTGTGGAATATAGAGGTTGGACCCTAAGGTTCTGTCTAACTCTAAGTTTATGATTCCACTACCTTTTACATTTTCCTTGCAACTTCTCTTCACCTTAGCTCACCAGTTTTCACAGTATAAATTTCATTCACATAGCAATTTAAGGTTTGCAAAACGCTTCCCTCATAACATTCCTATGTAATGAAGTTTTGTGTCCATAAGTTCACTGACCATTCATAACAACACTTTCTGCTTCAAGTCTTTTCAGTTCAAAGACTAACCAATCATAATTTCATTTAAAGCTCCCTTTAATTTGGGGTCTTCAGTAACAAGTCTCTTTAGTTTACATTTATGATTTTCAGATTCAAAAAACATTTCATTTGTTTGAGTATTCCAAGTTCCTGGTTCCAGATGAATGGGATTTCACTGCATTTAAAAAAATCATTATTGCTCATATCACAAGGCCCAGGAAATGAGGTGAACTAAGGCCTTTAATGAATTTGTCCTGATTCTTGATGATAGCTAGGTAGCTAGTTAATCATATATCTATCATATATGTATAATTATATGCTGATATTTCTATATTATCTCTATGGAGAGATTATACAGATATTTATATACAATATCTATATAGAGATTTATATATAATGTTTCATTTTCATATGCCAATGGAAAAACCCAATGTTGCTTGTTGTCAGTGTTTTAATTTTTTTTAAAAAACTTGAGCTGTATTAAAAAGGCTATTTATAAGAATTTAGTCATCAGTGGAAAAAGTGTCAAACTAAATGAATTCAGTAACCAATTTAGTCATTCTTCTAGCCTCTTGTAAACAAAGTTGTAGTGCTTTCAAACCATACTTCATTGCCATATAATTCCTTTAGGGTCCTTGTGTTATCTAATAAACAAAATAAAAACGTATGGCTGGGAAACTCAAAGATTATATTATGTTATGAGGTGGGAAAGGGGAAGATTGGGTGAATCATTCAGGTATTTCCAAGTATCCAGATATTTAGTGCTGTCAGATAATGAATAACTTCATTATTCACTTTCCTTCTCTATATTTAGAAATTTTGGATACAGGACTTCGTGCTCATCAAACAAAATTTTACTTACAAAAAAATGTACGTTTTAATTGAAGAATGAAGTCTAATTACAAAATCTAGTTACAAGCTTATAGTAGTTATATCGTAGACAAATGATGCCAAGGTAAATGAGTCCCTATAAATTTCCGTCTTCTTCCTGTGTGAGCAGCAAGAGGACAAGGGCCAATAATTTTTTTTGTTTTGCTTTGTACATAGAGCAACAGATGAAATCCCTAAGAGCCATCCAAAACCATCACTGAGGATAATGAGTTACCGTTAATGAACCCATGGTTTACCATATGCCCTGGCAATAAAGTTAGCTAACACTCTAATTTTTCTAACTTCCATTGTCCTTATAAAATACCTAACAAAGACGGCAATACTGCATATGCTACATTCAAGAGACAATGATAGTTGGAAATTTCCATGTAAGAATTCATGGACAACATCAACCAGATCACTTTTCTAGGACCTACATCCATATTAACCTCTTTGACATTCATTCCACACTTTAATATAAATCTTTATTCTCTGGCCATTTTTCATATCACATACAAAATTTTATTTCTTCTTATCACAACAATATGAATACACAAGAGAGAACTAGAGAAATCTCATTTCTTTTTTTTTTACTTTTTTGTATATATTTTATTTAGTATTTTAGTTTTCTATATTGACTTCCACAAGATTTTGAGTTACAATTTTTATCCCAATTTCTACCCTCCCCCACATTCCAAGATGGCGTATATTCTGATTGTCTCGTTACCCTGTCAGCCCTCCCCTCTTTCACCCCATTCCCCCCCACCATTCGCTTTCCTCTTAATTTCTTGTAGGGCAGGATATATTTCTATGCCCTATTCCCTATATATCTTGTTTTCTGGCTGCACGCAAAAGTTTTTTTAGTTTTTTAAGCATCTGCTTTTAAGACTCTGAGTTCCAAATTCTCTCTCCTCTTCCCTTCCCACCCACCTTCCCTAGGAAGGAAAAAAATTCAACATAGATCACACGTGTATCATTATGCAAAACACTTTAACAATGCTCGTGTTGTGAAAGGCTAACTATATTTTCTTCCATCCTATCCTGTCCCCCTTTATTGAATTTTCTCACCTTGACCCTGTCCCTTTTCAATGTGTTTGCTTTTGATTACCTCCTCCTCCTCCTATCTGACCTCCCTTCTATCATCTCCCCCTTTTTTATCCCCTTCCCCTTACTTTCCTGTGGAGTAAGATACCCAATTGAGTGTGTATGTTATTCCCTCCTCAAGTTGAATCCAATGAGAGTAAGATTCACTCATTCCTCTTCATCTGTCCTCTTCCATTCCAACAGAACTGCTTTTTCTTGCCACTCTTGTGTGAGATAATTTACCCCATTCTATCTCTCCCTTTCTCCCTCTCTCAATATATTCCTCTCTCATCCCTTAAATTTATTCCATATTTTTAGATACCATCCCTTCATATTCAACTCATCCTGTGCTCTCTGTCTATATTCTTATCAACTCTCCTAATACTGAGAAAGGTCTCCTGAATTACATACATCATCTTTCCAAGTAGGAATGTAAATATAACAGTTCAACTTTAGTATGTGCCTTATGAATTCTCTTTCTTGTTTACTTTTTCATGCTTCTCTTGATTCTTGTATTTGAAAGTCAAATTTTCTATTCAGCTCTGGTCTTTTCATTGAGAAGGGTTGAAAATCCTCTATTTTACTGAAAATCCATATTTTGCATTGGAGCATTATACTCAGTTTTTGTGGGTAGGTGATTCTTGGTTTTAATCCTAGCTCCCTTGACCTCTGGAATATCATATTCCAAACCCTTCCATCCTTTAATGTAGAAGCTGCTTGATCTTGTGTTATCCTGATTGTGTTTCCACAATACTCAAACTGTTTCTTTCTGGCTGCTTACAGTATTTTCTCCTTGATCTGGGAACTCTAGAATTTGGCAACAATATTCCTAGGAGTTTTCTTTTTGGGATCTTTTTCAAGAGACAATTGGTGGATTCTTTCAATTTCTATTTTAACCTCTGGTCCTAGAATATCAGGGAAGTTTTCCTTGATAATTTCTTGAAAGATGATGTCTAGGCTCGTTTTTTGATCATGGCTTTCAGGTAGTCCAATAATTTTTAAATTATCTCTCCTGGATCTATTCTCCAGGTCAGTGGTTTTTCCAATGAGATATTTCACATTGTCTTCCATTTTTTTTTTCATTCCTTTGGTTCTGTTTTATAATATCTTGGTTTCTCATCAAGTTACTAGCTTCCACTTGCTTCAATCTGATTTTTAAGGTGGTATTTTCTTCAGTATTTTTTTGGGTCTCCTTTAGCAAGTCATTGACTTGTTTTTCATGATTTTCTTGCATCACTCTCTTTTCTCTTCCCAATTTTTCCTCTACATCTCTAACTTGCTTTTCCAAATCCTTTTTGAGCTCTTCCATGTCCTCAGACAAATTCATATTTTTCTTGGAGGCTTTTGATGTAGACTCTTTGACTTTGTTGACTTCTTCTGGCTGTATAATTTGATCTTCTTTGTCACCAAAAAGGAATCTAAAGTTTGAATCTGAGTTTGAGTGTGAGTTAGTTTTCACTGCCCTTGAGCTTTTTGTCAGGATATGACTGCTTGTAGAGCAGAGAGTACATTGTCCCAAGCTTTAGGGTCCAAGCACTGCTGTTTTCAGAGCTACTTCTATTCTACTGTCACCCCAGGCTCTGTCACAGTAGCGTTCCTCCTCCCCCAAGAACCACCAACCAGGGCCGCAATTCAGATTCAAGCAGGGCACAGCAAGAGCGTCTGCCTTTGTGACCATAAAATGCTCCTTTCATTCCTGCTCTGATCTGCAGCTAGATTCCTCCCACAGTGTGAGCCAGGGAGTCGGGAAGTAGCTGACTCTGGTGCTCTGGAAGCAGCCTCAGGAGTTTCCTGCTCCTGCTCCCACCACATCTGCATGACCTCCTCCATCCCCAGAGCTGGCGGCCAGACCACTCTGAACTCAATCCTGCAGTTTCCCCCTAACCTGCTCTTTGGTGTTTGTGGGATGAGAAGTCTGGTAACTGCCACACCTCACTGTTTCATGGCCCCAATGCCTGTTCCAACTGGCTGACTCAGGGTCTGGTCTGTGCTGGTGTGGCCCATGCTGGGCTGCCCTCTACTCTCAGCACCTTGTGATAGACTCTTCCTGGTGACCATCCAAGCTCTCCTGGACTGGAGATCTGTTTCCCTCTGCTATTTCATGGGTTCTGCTGCTCTAGAATTTGTTCAGAGCTATTTTTGCAGGTGTTTGGAGGGATTTGGTGGGGGGGCGGAGCTTAAGCAAGTCCCTGCTTTTCAGCCACCATCTTGGCTCCACCTCTGAGAAATTTCATTTCTAATAATAATAGCACAAAGAATTAACAAATCAATCCACACTGGACAATTCATTCAACTAAAATGTCACAAATAGCAACAAAATGGAAAACATAAACATGCTTAGCTTGAAAACCGCAAACCCTTATATCTCAGCGAATGCCCATGAAGTCAACTACTTTCCCAGTGGCAATTTTCAATAAGGGAAAAATGTTACATTAGTTTCAATTCCCAAGAGATATGACTAGTGACTAAGTAGTCACAGCAGGTTTGCATATTCTCTGGAAAGGCTAGAGTAAAGATTTATTTGGTTTTCTTTTGACTTTTGTTTTCCATAAGAAGGTCAAATGTGTACTTGAGAGGTGTGCAGTTCTTTCTCTTGATTCCCCAAATACTTGCTTTCTTATATGAACTCAAAGACCAGACAGGACTAGAGATCTCTACCTTGATGATCTCATCACCTTCTATGATTCTTGTTTTTTTTCTATGCAGATGAGTCCCAGATGAAGTTTCTCCAGCCCCTTGCAACATTTCAAAATGAATGTCCTATAAGCAATTACAACTCAACATGTCAAAAAAAAAACCCTCTTTATCCTTACCTCAAAAACCATACCTCTTCTAAAATCCCTATGTCTGTTAATGGTACCACCCTTTCATAACTTCCATGTCATCCTCTACTCTTCATTCTCTTTGTATCTTGTCAATTGTTAAGTCTCATTGATTTTACATCTATAGCATCTCTTTTATCTATTTCCATTCTCTCTACTTTCAAAATTACCATAGTAATTTAATACTTATTCCTCTCCCCTAGATTATTATAATAGTTTTCTAATTGGGCTCCCTGATTGAAGTGTCCATTTTCCTCTCTTTGGCATTTAAAGCCTTTTACACACTGACTTCAATCTACCTTTCAAAATTAATTATACAGTAATCTCTCCATACTCAACTATCTAGCCTTACTGACTTTCTTGCTGTTTGTCACAATCAAAACTCCATGTCTCAAATCAATATCTTTGTAGTGGCTTTTTGCCATGCCTAGAATACCCTTAATTTTCCCATCTACGTCTTAGAAGCCTTGTTTTCCTTTAAGTTTAAATTGTTTGTCTTTCTACAGTTCAGTTAGTGACATAATGATTGTCCTAGGCTATCAGGTACGTGAATTCTGGTCTTCATCAACTCTTTTCTCTTCTTCATCTCCCTATCAAATAAATTTATCAAGTCTTGTTGGTTAAATATCCATTGAATTTTTAAAATTTGCCTCCTTATTTCCACTAACAAGGCTACCCCCCTTCCTCAACCCTGGTTCATCTTTTTGTATCCCCAGTGCTTAACACAATGCCAGGCACATAGCAGGCCCTTAATAAATGGTAGAATAAATAATATTCTACTAGAGCAAATAAACTGTCCACACCTAAACAAGTACAAAACATTTACAAGATAAATATGAAGTATTTCTGGGGAGGGGAAAAGAGCACAGACAACTGGGACATCAGAAAAATAAATATGGAAAATATTACAGATTTCCCTGTGATCTTTGTGTAGGCAGCACATCTCTCCTTACTCTCCCTTCTCTCACCACAAGTTACCTGTACCATCGAGAAATTTTCTCCTACTTTTTGAACAAAATTGGACTCTCTCATTTCCATTCCTTTGTTATTTCCTGTGTGTGAAACAACTGACACCAATCTAAATACAATCACGTCTTTATTTTTTTTTTTATCTGAAGGAAACAAATGTGGCAGGAAGTACTTAGTTTCTAACACAAGCTCTGGAGAATCTATTTTTTCCTCACTTTCAAATGTGATGAATATTTATGGTCCTAGAGTCGGAAGCAATAAAACTAAATGAATTTGTTTGAGCCAAACAATATTCTGTGATCCTTTACAGTCCATTCAGCTGCCACTTGACCAAGACCTTACTCAACTGAACTTAAACATAAAACTACTCACCGAAAAATGAATTTTCCAAAGGTTTTTCCAATTACAAGATCACATGTACTGTCACAGAAACATTCCACAAAATTGTAAATGTCAAAAGATATCCCTTGTCTTAGTAATATATTCTGTTTAATTCAATTCAGTTCATCTGAGCAAGTATTTTTTCATCAGTCTACTAGGCAGCAAGCATTGAACTTTCTTAGAGCAGGAAGTGAAGGCAGAATAGCCACAAGGAAGATATAGAAAATATAAGTTAGTCTTTTTTTTCCACAGAGAGCTTGCAGTTTCATTGGGAATACACATGAAGGAGAAGCAACATGGTGTCATGGAAAAGAACACTAGATCTGGAGTTGGCCTGGATTCAAATCTTTACACTACTATTTACTACAATATGACCTTTGGCAAATCATTGCAAATTTCTGAGGTGAAATGAAGGGCTTTGATTAGGTGGTCTCCAACCCCACTCCTAGCTCAAAATAATATAATGCATAAATGGAGTATAAATCATTATGCAACTAAGTGCTAAAGTATGATCTAGGCAGTAAAAATTTTAACAGGTCAAATTTCAAAAAGTATATCATGGGCCAAAATGCTCCATTTCCATGGGAAAGGATTACCATGGGGTCAGCAGTGATCGGTAGAATCCACATAGAAAAGAGGAAAGAGAATATTAGAGTCTAAAGGGATACAATGGGACAAGGGACATGGGGTTGAATACACATGTTCTAGGAACAGTTTCTGGAGACTAGTGTGATTGGAGTTGACAGAGTTTGTTGGAAGGAAATGAATAATAATCCTAGATAAATAACATGGAGACAAATTGTAGAGGATATTAAGTGGTATTACGTAGGCACTGAACTTTATGCAGGGTGGGCTTGGGAGGAAAGGACCCTTTGGAGATTGTGGATTAGGAGAGTGGCATGGTGAAAGGGGTGCTTAATTAGGCAGTGTGATGTGGAGAATAGATTGAAATGAAAGAAGAGACAGGAAGAAAGGGGACAAATTAAAAGATTTTTACAGTAAGCAAAGAATGAGTTGATGAGGATCTAGACTAGGCTATCATACAGTTACAAAGCAAGCAACTGTTCCAGTCCAGTCCAGTTCTCTGTCTCCAGGTTGTAAACATCTTTTCCCTGTATAAAAACCTCCTGGGAATAAGTTTCAATAGCTCCCCTAGGTAGCTTATTTTTGTGTTTTATTATCTTACCAGTAAGTCATTCTTCCTTATATTCAACTGAACTCCCTCCTTTTTTAAAATTGGGCCCAGTTCCTCTCGTTTATGCTTCTGTGCCATAGAAACTGACCATGGTTAGTCCCTTTACTAAATCCTTCACAATTCTGTGACCTCTGGGTACAGAGGAGGCTATATGCTGTCTTTGCACACTTTATCCTCATTTTAATTGTATTTCAGAATAAGCAAGTTACCTGTACCTGTACCAAAAGACCATATATGGACACCATTCATGTAACAGACCCTGGGGTTTTACAGATTTAGGATTTATAGTAAAGAGAATCTATGCTAAAACCATACTCTCTTTTCATACAATGTAAAGACATTCTCTATGTACTTACAAAGCATTTATTTTCAAAGCAGATTTGCATGGTGTTTTATTGTATTTAAAATGGTCATTTTATAATAGGGAGATTCAATTTGTCTCTCCCCCACTACACATACACACACACACACACACACACACACACACACACACACGCATGCACATACCATGGCCCCACTAGCATTCCTTTTCCAACTGTTTCTAAATATACTATTGTGCATGCAGTAAATGTAGTTAAAAGAACATCAGACATGAAAATGAAGCCAGTAGAACTAGGTTAAAGTCTCATTTCTGGATTCGGCATATCAATTTACCTCTTTGCATCTCATTTATTCAGTTATAAAATGCATATAATATTTGTGCAACATATAGGAAACTATTGTATAAATGTTGAAGTACAAAATCTTGTCAATGTATATGAAACCCCAAAAAGCTGAGGCTGACCCTGAGCAAGTCATTTAACTTCTCTTGGTATCAATTTACTTATCTGTAAAATGGGGAGAGTAATAGAGCCTATCTCACATGGTTACTGTGATAAAACAACAGCATATCAAGTTCTTTGTAAACATTAGAGTACTATGTAAATAACAGCTATTATTATTAGTTCCATCAGAGCATCATTTTAAGAAGCCTTGGGCTTTTTTGTCCCTTACAGAATTATTTATTATCAGCAGTATGGAATATTTGTAGATTTCTTCAACTGGTGGGCCAGAACAAATGGCGATACTACTTTTTATCCCTTTTGATTACTCTAAGGCATGGTACCCAAGCAATCTCACTCAAAAAAGGGTGAGAATTCTTCATCAAAGTATCAGTGGAAGCAGCAGTGGTAATTAAGGAATAGATGGAGCCTCAGTTGTTGATGGATAGGAATACTAAAGAGTAGGGGTAGAACATCTGAGAAGATTAGTGAAGTTTCAATAGATGACAGTTACAGCAATGAAATGCAGCAGCAGACAGAGAGCTTCCAGAAGTGATAGCTGTGGGAATAGAGTTCAAAAGGAAAGCAACAATCTTCCCAGCCTCTATGAGAATATGTGAAACAGTCAAAGCTAAAAAAAAAAATTAAAAACAAAACAAAACAAAACAGTGGTATCCTTAGACCATACCAAGGAGCTATAAGAACCAGAACTTTCAAACCAAGAAAGTAGCAGCTTCCCAGTCAATACACAACACAGGCAGAATTGTGTCAAAAAGTGTCCTCACTTTGGAACATAAGGGTTCCCCTTACTACCATTGCACAAATCTATATGACTGCTTCCATTTGTGTATGAGGTGGCAGAGGATGGGAGAGTACAAGCCGAAATATTTTTCCATTGCTTAATTTTTACCTATTACATTTACCATTTGATTCCAACTCACTGCTTCACTTTTTGGTTTATAGTTCTTGGCCAATCTGTTTATATAGAATGCACTTGATGGAGGCTCAAGTGAACATTTCTCCTTATAATTAACACAAGTAGCAGATCAGAGGCTCATAGATCTAGACCTGAAAAGGACTTCAGAGGCTAGGTAGTCCAACTCCTTCATTTTATAGATGAGAAAACTGAGATTCAGGGAGGCAAATGACTTGTTTATAATGGAATAGTATTAAAAGTAGAATTTGAACTCAGATTATATAGAGCTAGCGATCTTTCTAAACATACATTATAAGAGAAATATAAATATATGGGTACTTGCAAAATAGGCTGTTAGTATTTGTGCTAATGTTTTGATAATAAGCTCTATTTTTTATACAAAAAGCGTATACTTCCTGGATTTCTGTTGCTTAGGCTTATAGCTATAAGAAAGGATGGTGTGATAATTTAAAAAGAGAAATGGATTTGACTTTGTATCCCCAGCTCTGCTGTGTGTCGTCTATGTGACATTGGGCAAAGCACCTCCCATCTCTGAATTCCATTTTTTTCTCTGCAAGACTGAAGTAGATGAATCTAAGGTCTCCTTGCCTCTAAATCCTATTTTAAAAAAAGGCTCTGGTATCCCATCTCATATACCAAAAACAAAATATTGCCATCTAGTGGTCACAATTTTGAACTGTGGGTACAAGGTCCTAAAGGTCTTGATAAAGCATTAAGGAATGGGATGTTATCCACACTTAGAACACTCCACACCAACAGAATCACAGGCCTAAAACAAAAACATAACAAACCATCTTATAAATAGATTCATTTTTAAAGTAAAAGTAAATTGTTTTTTAAGAATTTCAGAAAAAATTAACCTGAAATAGCTGGGCATACATGAACATATCATGAAATTAGGATTAGGAATCATGGTTTTAGCATAAGCAAAAAAGCAGAGCATTAAAATAGGGTATGCTTAGGAAGAATTGTGGGTGAGACCAATGCCAAATCTGTGAGTTGAACAGGAATTTAAACCTATCTGTGAGAATGCATCAGCACAAAAGTAATTGCCTTTGGTATTTATTGTATATAACCTTCATTAGGATTAGTCCCTAGGACATTACTGTGAATGCCACAAGCTGTCCCATTAGAATTCAGTTCATATTAAATATTAATGAAGTGCCTGATTATTTTCAAACTATGCCAAGTTTCTTTAGAGCACATTTCATGCACCTGACCAATTAGCACAATTCACAACTCTGCTGGCTCACATTCATTTCGCTGTAGGGCAGGTGGAGATGACTAGTGTGATAAATATCTAAAAGCATATTGGTTTTATCATTTAAAGGGGGGGGGAGAGGGGACTTTCTTCTATTATATTAACTAATATTCAGGTAAGTGACTATTCTGGAGAATTCCAAGTCCTTTTCAGAAAGTATTTTGGCATATCATTTGCATATTACTTTAGCATGCTGTCTCCTTCTCCACTTTTACTCTTAACTTTGTGATGCTGTTTTATATTCTTCTTTGTTACTTTTTTCTCCTTATCTCCCCAACTGAATTCTAAGCTTTTAGAGAACAAGGACCAGGTCCTATTTATTCATACCTCTTAGCACTTAACACAATGCTGATCAGTGGTAGACACTGAATAGATACAAGGTGTTTCAATATAATGTACGTGCACTGCATTTATTCATTCATTCAATTCATTCAATAAGCATTTCCTATGTACTTCAAAGGTGTCGAGCACTGCAGTAATATCTATTCATGCCAAGTCACCAAAGAGTTTTGATTTTTTTATAGCATAGGAATTTCCACTATCAATAAAGTTTTCAACCTAGCTGTAAGTCTCAGAGGGTTACCTGAGGATGAGACATTAAGTAAAGGGTTTTAAGGCTAAACAGAACAGTTTATATAATTTCCTAGGAGCAATAGTTTTCTATTTCTATTTCTGAAGTTTTCTGAGCCATTGATTTACATAGATTGGCACTAGACAGCTGTGTGGAAGACTGACTAGAGTATGGAGAGACTTGTGAAAAGGAAACCAATGAAATCATTGTAATAGAAACAATATGGGCCTAAATGAAAGTGATGACTGTAAGTCAAGAGAAGAGGCTGGATATAAGCAATACGAGGGAACTGGAAATGGCAAAATCTGACAACAGATTGGCTATGTGGGTGAGCAAGAATCAAGAGTAGAGGATAATACCAAGGTTATGAAAGCGAATATTCTGGTAGGTCAACATTACCACCTTAAGTTTCATCTTAATTCAACAGAGTTAACTACATAGCCCCAGAAATTACCATTTTCTGGTTTTCCTGCTTCCAACTGGACTAAAGGGCCAGATGAATGAGAAGCATGAAAGGCAAGGTACTGGTTATACAATTTCTTCAAGAATTTTGCCTCCAGAGGCTATAATTCAATTCAATTCATTAAACATTTATTAAGCATCTACTATGTGCCAGGCACTATACTAAACACTAGAGATACAAACAAGAAAAAGAACAGAGAAGCCAATGTTAAATCTAACCAGGATTTCTTGAGCTTTTTAGTAATGACATAGGTCAGTGTCTTTTGATATATTGTAACAACTGTGATCCAAAGTTAAGGTCATTTACTTAGCCAAACAGCAACATAGAAATTTAACTAAGAACTTAAATTTGATGTTGCAATATCAAGGTTCAATTGACCTGAGAAGAAATAAACTCGTACTCAAACACCAAAATCTCAAATTCTACAGGAAAAAACCTGTGCTAAGTGAATTACATGTCTCCAACATGTTTATTCCCTTAAAGTTTTCTTTAGGACCCCCATACCAGAAGTGGTGAACATATGGAGATTTCACCAACATAGATTTTATCCATAAACACCAGTAACAAAGCGTATAGAAACACTTATGATCAGAAAGATAGCCAAATATGCCACCCAAGTAATCTGTTCAAATACTGGTTGGCATCTTGTCCTCATTACTGAGTAAAACCACAAAAACCTCCAAATCTATCTATTATCCATTGATTGTTCCTATAGCTGAATATAATTAATAAACTTCCTCAGATTAGTTACATGTACAGATTCCTTTTTTTAAAAAATATAATTCAATTCACTTAAATCAACATTGGGCAGGTAAGTACAATGGATACAGTGTGCTGTGCCTGAAGTCAAGACTCATCTTACTGAGTTCAAATCTGGCCTTAGACACTTACCAGCTGTATGGCCCTGGGTAAATCACTTGACCCTGTTTGCCTCAGTTCCTCATCTGTAAAATGAGCTAGAGAAGGTAATGGAAGAGCACTCCAGCATCTTTTCCAAGAAAACCCTAAGTGAGGTTGCAGAGACAGATATAACAAACAACTCAATAACAACAAAATAAACATTTAAGCACCTACTATGTGCCAGGCACTGTGCTAAGTACTGGGGATAAGAACCTTAGGGTTTTATGGTTAAACAGAATATACTCTTCTATTCTTCTTGTCTAGTAGTATATTCAGGTTTTTTTTTTATATATATATATTATTCACTTTGCATTTAGTGTGAAGCTTTGTCTCCAATCCTTAAAATCCTGAATCAGAATGAAAAGACTGAAAAGTCCTACTTATATACCCCTCACACACACACACAAACACAATAGTAACACTTTTGCTAGTAAAGTTTTCAAGTTTTTTTTCCCATTCAAGTTATTCTATTTGTTCATGATGTTGACCACTGTTATCAATTTGTCTTCTCAATTTTCACCATTGAGACTTCATCATTATAAGCACCAAGTCTGTCTTTACTAATGTTCTATATGCCTTAAATGTCTTTTAAAATTTTTGTTTTCTGTTCCACTTCATTTCTTGGGCCACTATTTATATTAATTTCTTTTAATTTCCCCTTTCTTTGACTTCTCTTTGGGATATTTTATTTCCTTTTTCACTATAAGTTGGAGCATTTTCCCCATTTCATTTCCTCTTCTTTATATAAAACATAATTTCTTTCTAAGATATATTGCTGCTATTCCATTTTTTATCTTTATCTTTTAAAAACTGGGGAGTTGGGGGAGCTACATGGCACAGTGAGTAGAGCACCAGCCCTGAAGTCAGGAAGACCTGAGTTCAAATACGGCCTCAGACACTTGATACACTTACTAGCTGTGTGACCATGGGCAAGTCACTTAACCCCAACTGCCCTGCCTTCTCCCCTCAAAAACATAAAATAAAATAAAAAAAAAACTGGGACGTTTCTAGCTATTCATGTGTATGGGTACATAGGAGTGATGGATGATTAAGAAGTTGGGCTATTTTGTAATTTTTTTATTTACCACCTTGCCAGAATTCGTTATGTGTGCTTAGAATATCTATATATTCTCAATATATCTCCTCCAGTAATGTAATGTATGGCCACCCACAGGCCTGTATTGACTCCAGAAGTAGTTATCTGCTCTTTCACAAATAGGTGGACGGAAGAACTAGGATCCCAATCTTCTATCCCTAGTTTAGGGTATAAAAGATTAGGCAAGACTTCAATTTTTCTAACATTACCCGCAGTCTGACACATAAGTTTTTTTCTACAGCTAACATCATCACACTGTAGAATCATAGAGTAGAAAATGGATCTAGAGGTTATTTGGTTCACGTGACAACCTAGAATTATTTTGGTTTTTTTTGAGAGATGGGGGCTCAAATGTCATAACTCTCCTACAAGATCCATCATACAAGATACATATTGTTGAGTCACTCTGGATGATTGGGAGCTCACTACTTTATGAGGCAGTCCATCCTCTTGAGGGATAGTTAGAAAAGCATAATGTTGTTAAGGCACATTGGTTTCTCCATACTTTTTATTCACTAGCCCTGCATTTGCTGTCTAGAACTGCACAGAGCAAGTCATCTCTTTTCTCTGTGACAAATCATCAGATACTTGAAGCTACTGTTTTTGTCCTCTCTGACTTTATTTTTCTTTTCCAGAAAGCAAAATAGATGACACTTGGGGCATTTACATGGGTTTTGATTTTTGTTAAAGGAACTGAACAAGCCAATAGGATGAATCAAAATGAACAATTTGAGACTTTAGGGAAGATTCTAAATTTAGGCTGGCTTTATAATACTGGCATTTACTTTTTAAAAAATGGAAAAGTTAAATAAGTTCTAGTTTTAAAGTCACTTAAATGTAGCATGAAAGTTGACTGAGTTCTTATGTACACTATCTCATAATGTTTGACTTCATGCACATCTTTGCTGCAGTAGCTGTTTTCCCAGATGCGCTCAATGCAAATGGATGAGGAAGGTTCATATACAATATTGTAAAATGCCCATTCCCATGTTTGGACTGCTGGCCAAGCAGTTTTATCCCATTCAACATTGGCAGCATAATGTTATTTCTTTTATGAATTTCCATTTTTATGAGTTTCCTTTAGCAATCTGGCTTAGAAAATGGGAAACTGGGAACTCTAAAGGGTCTAATAACCAAAAGCCTTTGGGATTGATCAAAGGTGTAAATGACGCCAGTTCAAATATAGTCATTGGAGCTATGGTCCCTTTCAAAAATATTAGCAGGTGCTAGCATTTATTTTTCTTGACAAGGCAGAAAGAGGAGTAACTTTTATGAATATTGTGTCTATTAACACACAAATTGTAAAATCAAGGTTATCTCTTGTATGTACATCTACCTACAAACCATAGTGCTAAGAATATATCCTTACATATATGTATTTACACATATATACATAGCTAGTTATGTGTACAACTCTTCTGACATTTAGTTCAGGGCTCTTCCTAGTACTGTAGTTCCTTTTGGTATTTTGGAAACTAAATGCTTTTTCATGGGAAGGAGCAAAACAAACTCAACTTACTCCCTGTATACTCTATGGTGAGTATTGTTATTGTCAAGTTATAAGGAATTTTGCTCATAATCCAGCATTTCTGTATTTATTTTTTTAATTAATTAATTTTTAGATTTCAACATTTGCTTCCATAAGATTTTGCATTCTAATTTTTCTCTCCCTCCTTCCCCTCCCCCCTTTCCAAGACAGTGGGCAATTTGATATAGGTTCTACATATACATTAATATTAAACATATTTTCATATTAGTCATGTTGTAAAGAAGAATCAGAACCAATGGGAGGAGCCACAAGAAAGAAAAAACAAAAAAAATAAAAGAGCAAACAGTATGTTTCAATCTGTATTCAGACTCCATAGTTCTTTTTCTGGACGTGGACAGCATTTTCTATCATGAGTCTTGGATTTGTCTGAGATCCTTTCATTGCTGAGAAGATCTAAGTCTATCAAAGTTAGTCATTGCACAATGTTGATGTTACTGCATACAATGTTCATGGATTTCTATTGAATTCATCAGTTTTTAACAATGTCAATTCTTATGACTATTTTTGTACTCTATTTCTCCTGGCTTAGATTGAAATTATATTCTCTGTTTTCATTGCTATTCTTTTTTTTTTTAAATTTAACTTCTAAATTATTTGGAAATATTCTCCAGTGGTTAGTAGACTGAACTACAGAATTTTTTAGTGAGAGGGCCCTTAGAAGTCACAGAATGTGAGAGCTAGAAGGGGCCATAGGGGACTAGGCCAATCCATACATGAAAGAAACCTCCATTATTACATACCTAATGTGTGGTCGTCAGGTTCTGCTTGAAGATTTCCAAGGAGAAGGAAATCAATCTGAAATATGAATCCTTTCAACCATAACCCTGCAGCCCTGACAAATCACCAGCCAGCTTCTGTTTGAATATCAAAGCATTTAAATATAACTGAAGAACTAGACTTGGAGTCAGCATAAGGATTCAAGTACTGATTGTATTACACACAAAATGCATAACTATTTTTCCTCTCTGAATTTTAATTTCTTCATCTGTAAAATTGAGCTGTTTGACTTTGAAAATCCAGATGTTGGTGCTTCTCTGTCTGGTAACTATGTGTGTATTTCTATGGTCAGACAGTTAGAAGCCTGTTACTTTGTGTTATTTGCTCTGTTTGTAATTTCTGCTTGTAATTTCTGTTTGTATTTTCTCCTAAGTTCATGGTGTTGACTTTTCCCTCAAACTAAGTGAATGATGTGTGTATATATGTGTGTGTGTATGTATGTGTATATATATATATATATACATACATACATATACATATGTATATGTATGTGTATATTGGTGTATACACACACATACACACACACACATATATATATATACTTATACATATATGTGTGTTTGATTAAAGTAAAATTGTTGACCCCTTTCAAGTTGCTTTCCTTTAGAAAAGCAGATCAAAGAACCTATGTTAGCAGCCCTCTTGTGTGCTGGTGTTATTGGTCTTACACCTCCACAGCATCAGCAAGCAACATTACTGTTACAATATCTCTAGGATGCCTTCCCACCCTAAATCTTGTGATCCCACAACTTCCAGTAACAGGGAACTCACAATATAAGGAGTTGAGCCATTTAATTTTCAGAGAGTTCTACTTGTCAATACAATTATTCCTAGTGTAACGGGAATAGATAATGAGCCCACCCCTTATGAGCACATATAGGGTATTAAGTATGTAGAATACTGGTTCCACAATTGGACTTTAGAGGAGATTCAGATATTCTGTAACTGGTTTGGGGCAACCAGTCATGTGATGAAGAAGACCTTCTTTAATTGGCTAAGGAGCCAGAAAGAGGGTACATTCAAAGGATATCACTGAATCCAGACCTGCCCTCTTGCTGTGACTTGGTAACAGAGATATTATTATTATTATTATTATTATTATTATTATTATTATTATTATTATTATTATTATTATTGGAGAGGTCTCGGGTCCTCTCTATTCCAGGCAAACATGTAGCCTTGGTTCTTTGGCTCCATGTCTATTCTTTCATTTAGATGTCAGGAGAATGGATATGATGATAAGAGGTTTTGATCTTCATGAATTCAAAAAGGTGAAACACCAGGAGGTTTAATAAAGTCCATAAAGGGATTTTCAGCCAGTCATTCTAGTATCTAGGACTCACATAGTGATGTTCCAGACCCAACACTGTAGTAGCTAAGCCATGAATTCATCCAGTGGCTATGCTATATTTGAATAAGAACATGGTAGGAACAATGCTATGTAGAAACTATCTTAAGCCTGTGCCATTCTCTTTAGAGATGAAGGTGGCATAGAGGAGATTTTGTCCCCTTCATGTTGGAAGTATGGGTGTGAAGATATGCATGCGTGTATACACATACATATAGACACAAACATGTATGTATGTATATATGTATATATGTACATATACACATATGCATATAGGTATATGTGTGCATATGTACATGTGTATATATATATGTATGTATATATAGGTACTTCTTTGTAGATCTTAATCATAAATATTCCTATGAAAAAGCTATTTGAAAATAATTGGCTAAATGGAACTGAAATATTAATCACTAGCAGTTAACAGCAAGAGAGGAATAAATACACACACACATATGGAGAGAGAGAGAGGGAAAGGAGGAGAGAGAGAGAGAGAGAAGGAGGGGGAGACATATGTATGTGAAGATAGATATCATGGAGAGAACTAGTAGATAGGAAAAAACAATGAGTAGAGAGAGGTGCAATTTGCTAGAGAAGATGGGAAGGACTAAAATGGATTAAAGAGCAATTAGGTGATACGGTGGATAGAGTTCCAGGCCTGGAGTCAGGAAGACTTATCTTTTTGAGTTTATATCTAGACTTTGACACTTACTAGCTGTGTGACCTTGAACAGTTCACTTAACCCTGTTTGCCTCAGTTTCCTCATCTATAAAATGAGCTGGAGAAAGAAATAGCAAACAACTCCAGTATCATTGCCAAGAAAATCCTAAGTGGGGTCACAAAGAGCCAGACATGACTGAAAACAACTTAACAACAACAAAACAAACAAGAGAGAAACACATAAAAAATGGGGGCTTAAGCTGATAGCATTATAGAAATGTCCTGTAACCCTACAAGGTTGCCCCTAGAATCGTGAAGAGGAGATTTAGCTGACCTGACTCTGGGAGAATGAGGTCAGAGCATGGGCTACACTTACACTGAGCTGAAATATCCTTCTTGATAACTTCTGTTGTGGTGTCTAAGAGGTTATTAGGAGCCAGAGTCATCAACTTAAATCTCAACAAGGATCAACTCAAGTCCTAGAATCCGAAGCCTGACTAAACATGTGTTGGCTCAAGGAAAGCTGTGAGGGGGACCCAATCCTCCCCATTTGCCTCCCTTCTCCCAAACCCTAACTTGGTAGTACATGTTCCAAGAGTCCAGGGACTGATTACTGGTTTATTGGTGAGTAGAAGTATGGTATGGGGAGGAAATTGAGGGGATATTGTCTCTATATTTTACAGAAAGAAAATATATAGCAATATAACATCTTTCTTTTTTTTTCTACAGGACAATTATACTTTCACTTTGATTTCAGGTGCTAGTATATCTGGGTGATAGCCAGCATCATAGGACACACTGTTTATCACTACAGCAGGAGTTGTACTAATCATTTATGTTCTGAACTCACACTTAAGTCTGGTAGCCTCTATCTTCCTCAGTGACTATGATGGTCTTAGCAACATTACTGGCAAGCTGTTGTCAATCTTCTATAACAACTGGACTCTGGAGCCACAGAGATAGGATCTTGTCTTTCTAGCACATGTCATATCAAGGGCCAAGTTAATGATATATATATCTTTTGTCAGATACTCCTTATAGTTGCCAATATCATGATTAACATCTAGCAGGTAGATAGTACTTTATGGTATTCTACTTAAAATTAAAATATAATATTCACAGTAAAAGCAATATTGCAATGATGATCAATTGTGAAAGACTTAGCTACTCTGATCAATACAATGATCCAAGACAATTCCAAAGGACTCGTGATGAAAAATGCTTTCTGCCCTCAGAGAAAGAGAACTAATGAATACTGAGTTCAAATTAAACTATAATTTTTAGATTTTATTTTTCTTGCTTTTTTCCAGTTTGCAAAATGGCTAATATGGAAATGACTTCTATGATTTTAAATGCATAACTGATATCATATCGTTTGCCTTCTCAATTGGTATGGGAAGGTTTTGAGGGAGGGACAGAATTTTGAACTAAAAATTTAAAACATAATGCTAAAAATAAGAAATAAAAATTTTAAAATATTATATATATGATGAAATACGAAAATATCTAGAATGATATATTAGAGAATAGATCGGCCTCAGAGCCATAAAGACATAAAGTTTAGTCCTTTCTCTGACACATTCTAGCAGGTAACCTCTAAATGTCCTAGGTAGTTCTAAGAAAGGTTGATGTATTGTCAGTCTGCATCAGTGGAGAGAATTTCCACAGTGAGTTGTTTCACACTTGTGAAAACACTGGGGTACCGATAGGTGTGTATGTGTGCATATCAAGAGTCATGTATTTGAGACAATAAATGAATGAAAAACATTTATTAAGTGTTTGCTATGTGCCCAATACTGTGCTTAGTTCTGGAGACAAAAAGACAAAAGTAAAGATAGGAACTTCCCCCAATGACTTTACATTCTAATAACAAAGGGGCAACACATATAGCACCATCATGGTGATCATAGTTTTCTTAATTATATTTTTTAAAAATATTAATATGTGTGAATATATTCATATGTTTATATATATATATCTTTTTATTATATCTAGACTTGTTATATTTAAATGTAAGGATGGATATTCATACATATATTTATACTGTTTGATGTTTGTATATCATGTATCATTATTGTGTTATTCAATGTATATGTCTACATGGATACCATGTTGCACATGTGTGGCACACATGTTAATTGGCAATATTAAAATGTATAATTATATTATAGTTGTATAAGGGCATTATACATGTACATAATATAAACACAAATTAGCATCATTAAATATATATGATTATATTAGTATACTTAAATATAATTAAACTTATAAAATATTTTCTTCTTAATGGACATAAAAACATGAAGAAATGTTCTAGTAACAATAGAATATATTCCATGTCAACATAGTGGCAAGAAATTTTATACACATATGCATGTCATATCTATATATACATACATGCACATATACACATGTATATACATTTACACATGTACACACATATACAATATCTACACACATCACTATTTTTAATAGAAAGTCCCTTCTATCCCATAAACCAAATATTTTTGACCTGATTATCTTAAACCTGGGTCCTTTTTCATTAAGCAGTTTCTAGGTAAGAGTGAAGGAGAGGAAGCAGACTAGGAGAAGCTTCTTAACTACCAAGAGCATAGCACCATATCTAGTTCCCTCCTAACCACACATAGAGACTTGATTGAAACTTAAGTAAAGAGAGCAAGATCTAGGTTTTGAGAAGCAAATGAAATTTGGCATCCTTCTCTAGAATGCTGCATTTTCCTGAAAAGTTGAATATAAATCAAACTCTTATACATCAAATCCTCTGTTACACATACTAGAGAAGTGTCCCTGTTTAGCTTACTCTAAAAGGAGTTATAGCCTGGGCTCCTAACCCCATCCTATAAATGTACGCCCCTGGCCATGAAGAATATGGGGAATTGAGGGGGAGCATGGAATGGAGGGAGGAAGAACAGATACCATTCTCAGTACTTGCTTTAAACTTGTACCATGAAATAATGTGAAGGTCAGCACATTTTAATGTAGCTTAGCAATCCAGGACATAATTTTCTTCTGTCATATAAGATCAGATATAGTGAATGATTCCTTCTCCCTTAAGCTGTCATTTATGATGGAGAAAACTTTAAGGGTAGAGTGACAAATGCTTCACATTCAATAAATAATACTAGAAATGGGCTTTCGTGCTAATTTTCCCACAAAGGCACAATCTGTCATGGTTGTAGACTCTCATTTTACTCCAATTTTGAGCACTTAACTGAGCAATGTTACACCAACTCACCAAAAATAATTTACCAATGAGAAGCAAATTAAGTTCTTACATGTGCTATGTTCTTCTGAATGTATCAGGAAAAAAAATCCTCTCTTTCCCTGACTGAGCTCATTTTCAGATAAAGAGAATGAATTATATAATTATAGGAAACTCTCAGGCTGTTATATTTTATTCTATGCAGAATGGGTGAACAGTGGTGTGTATTTGAGCTTTTCAAAGCTAGCCTAGAGGGCCTTAGCTGCTCGAGATTGAATCTCTAGCTATCAGCTCACTGCAGCTTTAATATTGCTTTGGCATGTTCTGCATTGTGGAGACAATTCATTTCTAAAGTGCCCCAAACACACAGTGCCTCTTTTTATGAAAGAAGGAAAGGAAAATAAAAAACAACAGCCTTTCATTATTACCAAATTAAAACATGCAAATATAAACATGTGCACAGGGATGAAATGTTGAGTTATGGTTTAAATCTATATTTTATTACAATGTTATATATAATAATGTATTCATTATATTTAAAATAATATCATGCATAATAAAATATGTGTAAGACAACATATGATGTAATGTTACATATAATTTCTATAGAGGTAGAAAATGGAGATAGATATATATTCTCTGTTTCTCCATATTCTTCTGCCTCTCTCTCTCTGTTACATACACACACACACACACACACACAACCACACACATATACACAAACAGAAAAATTCAAAAACTATAAGAAAGGAAAGTTTTAAGAATACCTAAAAGTATTTTATAAACACTGTTTTGAATGTTTGGAGATACAGAAAATGTGGGAGAAAAGTATTGATGTGGGAATAAATGAGCAAAAATGTGTCTAAGGAACATTCTTAGAAAATGAGAATAGCCATGGGACCAATTTTTTTCCTTTATGTTTTAATCATTATCACTTTCCCTCTGGAAGTGGAGAAGAGAATTGAGATAAGATATTGTCCAGATAAAACTGAACTGTTTGGGCATTAACAAAAGAGTAGATACATGAGTTTTGTCAAGATAGTCTCAGTTATTTTGAAGAACAAGTCAAATTCTGCCAAAATGGAAGAAATTTAGTAAATATGTTTTCCAGAAGTAAAATAACTATCCCTTAGAAATGACATAGATTTTAAATGTTATTTCTTTCTCCTGCGTTACATGGAAGCTCTAACTTTATCATTTCATTTCGCCCCTTTTTAATTCTTTTTCTCTGCTCATTTTTAAAATTCTTTACCTACTATCTTCTCAACCAAACTGTCTAAAATTGTTGACGTTCTCTTTCTTAATTTATTTTTTCCCAATTTTTAGCCTCTCCCAATCTTGATATTATGGACTCATTAATTCTTGCAAGGATTTGTTTTGACGCTTTATCCATGGGTGGGGTGGGGGATATACTAGGATTAATTTAGTTAAATTCAGTCTACAAAATTCAGGTTCACTCTTGGTATTCCCAATCTTTATCCAGTGACCAAGCTGACACACTGTTGAAGGAACAGCGCATTTATATTGACATTTTCACTATGAATACAAACAAGAGGCATAAAGAAGTCTCAACTAAATAGCACAATATGAAGGTTCTTTCAAGAAAGGCAAATGGAAAAGAGTGGGTTGCGTCATCTTCACAACAGATGCAAAGAAAACGAGAACTTTTATTGCAAAGAAGACTTGATTATCTCTCCTCATGGCAAGCTTAAGCAAATGGAATACCATACAGATAACTGCAGCTTACCCACCGATGCCCTTTGTAGACAACCAAAAAAAAAAAAAAGCAAAAATAGGTTATTGTGGGGTTTGACAAGATCTTCCAAGTCATCATACAATTTGGTTCTCAGTGACTCCATTTAAAAGTGAGCAAAAGGGAATATAATCAAAAAGCAATGTTAAAATACAATTTGAGGGGCAGCTAGGTGGCACAGTGGATAGAGCACCAGACCTAAAGTCAGGAGGACCTGAGTTCAAATCTGGTCTCTGACATGTACTAACTGTGTTGTTGTGGGCAAGTTACTTAACCCCAACTGCCTCTGCCCCACCTCCCAAAAATATAGCTTGAGATGAATAAATACAAGTGTTTTATCTTAACATACCTGGCTTTGTGACCCTGGGCAAGGGTTAGCATTTGTAGAAAGAGCTTCCTCATTTAGGAGTCTCTTATACCAATGAAGGACCAATCCCTAACCCTATTCCAAGTGAAATCTAACAAAGGCTTACAGAATACTCACATCTTTATGTCATGAAGACAGAAGGTACCAGATGTGGCAAGCATTGAATATCTGTCACACACAAATGAACCTGACTATACCATAACAGACTGAAAGTAACTGTTTATATATGTAGGAGTCATTTCAGAGTCAACAGTTTGTGTTAAGTCAAACGACTGGATGATTAGAGCAAAGACTAAAGCAAACACCAAATTAGAGGACAGGTTAACAAATGTAAAGATGTGTGTTCACAGCAGCTCAAGGCTAACTTGCATTAGCAAATGTAAGGGATACTGTCTCCGAAATCCTTTTCATAAAAAGCAAGAAATGATTAAAAGGGAAAAAAAGTATATTTTGTGTATATATGTAAAAGAAGAAATGTATAATAATTGTCAAAGAGTGTGGGATAGTGCCACAGTTATAGGTAAATGTTTTGATAGCTAATACAAGTAGCAAAATACTTTTGTATAAATTACTATAATATGTGTACGAATAGCTTTCAGACAAGATTTGCAGTTTTAGAAAGAAAATGATCTGTAGTGTACAAGTGAGGACTTAGAACTTGCCTATAATGTGGTATCTTGCCTCTCCTGTATGGAAAGAATTTAAGGTCATAAAGAAACAGAGAAAGATCTATTATTTATTAAAAACTCAAGAAACATGAATGTGGAGAAACACATTTCAAAGGCACCAAAGATACACACTGCCCTGCTGAGAACTTCAGAGTTTCAAAGCATGATGGTATGTCAGCTATTTTGTATAGAATTGCTTTATGACTAAGGAGGGCAAAACTAAGACAATGACAAATCATAGAAACCTTTGGATGCTGTGCTATGAATTTTAATAGATTCGAGTTGATAGATAAAATTTAAGGAGTTGGGTTTTGATTTTTTTTTAAGTAAAAGGTGAGTCACAGAGCCTTGAGGCTATCATTTGAGCCATCAGAAAGAGTAAAGCTAGGACATAAGCAAAACACCATATAGTAACAGAAGAAGAGGAAGAGAAAGTTGAGGAATGAAGACACAGGCGAGGAGAGTAATAGGATGAAAAACTGTTTAATTGGAGCTGTGGCAGTCTGAAGCAGTCAGCTGAGCAAGGCATCAGGTGAGTGATTCCTGATTGGTTGGAGATAGAAATGGTTTCATCGGCCAAGAGTTTCAGTGACAGCTATTGTTCTTCAAAACCACCTTGAGGCAGATAGGTGGTACCAGAGTGCACAGAGTGCTAGGCCTGGGGTCAGGAAAACTCAACTTTCTGAGTTCAAATCTGATCTCAGACACTTACTAGTTGTGTGACCCTTGACAAGTCACTTAACCCTGTTTACCTCAGTTTCCTCATCTGTAAAAAATGATCTGGAGAAAAAAATGGCAACCACTCCAGCAACTTTGCCATGAAAACCCCAAATGGGGTCATGAAGGATCAGACATGACTGAAGTGACTGAACAACACCAACCACCTTGATTTGGAGAAAAGTGAAACTTTCCATAAGAGCTCGTTGGTCTCTGCTGACATGTGGCTTAAGAAAAGCAGCAAGAGAGTGGGGTGTGAGGTGTTCTGCAACTACTCTTGAAGAACTGTTAAGCTTAAAGGCAACGGTTATTTACACTGAGCTAACACTTCTCTAAACACACTTGAAAGTACTTATAAAGACTATGTTTGGGGGGCAGAGCCAAGATGGCGGCTGGAAAGCAGGGACTTGCTTAAGCTCTCCCCCAAATCCCTCCAAACACTTGTAAAAAATGGCTCTGAACAAATTCTAGAGCTGCAGAACCCATGAAATAGCAGAGGGAAACAGGTCTCCACCACAGGAGAGCCTGGATGGTCACTGAGAAGGGTCTATCACACAGTGCTGAAAGCAGAGGGCAGCCCAGCGTGGGACACGCCAGGACAGACCAGACCCTGAGTCAGCCAGCTGGAACAGGCCTTGGGGCCATGAAACAGTGAGCTGTGGCAGTTACCAGATGTCTCAACCCACAAATGACAAAGAGCAGGTTAGGGGGAAACTGCAGGATTGAGTTCAGAGTGATCTGGCCACCAGCTCTGGGGGTGGAGGAAGTGGTGCAGCAGTGGCAGTAGCAGCAGCAGGAAGCACCTGAGGCTGCTTCCAGAGCACCAGAGTCACCTATTTCCCAAGTCCCTGGCTCATACAGTGGGAGGAATCTAGCAGCAGATCAGAGCAGGAGTATAAGGAGCACCTTGTAGGCACAAAGGCAGATTCTCTTGCTGTGCCCTGCATGAATCTGTATTGCAGTCCTGGTTGGTGGCTCTTGGGGGAGGAGGAGTGCTACTGTGACAGAACCTGGGGTGACAGTGGAGTAGAAGTACCTCTGAAAACAGCAGTGTTTGGACCCTAAAGCTTGGGACAAAGTACTCTCTACTCTACAAGCAGTCATATCCTGACAAAAAGCTCAAGGGTCAAGTAGTTGGCTGGCAACATGAATAGACAGCAAAAACAAACTCAGACTCAAACTCAAACTCTAGATTCCTTTTTTGGTGACAAAGAAGACCAAAACATACAGCCAGAAGAAGTCAACAAAGTCAAAGAGCCTATATCAAAAGCCTCCAAAAAAAACATGAATTGAGCTCTGGCCATGAAAGAGCTCAAAAAGGATTTGGAAAACCAAATAAGAGAAGTAGAGGAAAAATTTGGGAAGAGAAATGAGAGTGGCATGAGAAAACCACGAAAAACAAATCAATGACTTGCTAAAGGAGACCCCAAAAAATACTGAAGAAAATAACAAACCCAAATGTCAAAAGAGCTCCAAAAAGCCAATGAGGAGAAGAATGCCTTGAAAGGCAGAATTAGCCAAATAGAAAAGGAGTTCCAAAAGACCACTGAAGAAAATACTGCCTTAAAAATTAGATTGGAGCAAGTAGAAGCTAGTGACCTGATGAGAAATCAAGATATTATAAAACAGAACCAAAGGAATGAAAAAAATGGAAGACAATGTGAAATATCTCATTGGAAAAACCACTGACCTGGAGAATAGATCCAGGAGAGA
>CM053623.1:386202826-386226594 GCA_028646595.1 Phalanger gymnotis
AACTGTCCTGATATTCTAGAGCCAGAGGGTAAAATAGAAATTGAAAGAATTCACTGATCACCTCTTGAAAAAGATCCCAAAAAGAAAACTCCTAAGAATATTGTCACCAAATTCCAGAGCTCCCAGATCAAGGAGAAAATACTGCAAGCAACCAGAAAGAAACAATTTGAGTATTGTGGAAACACAATCAGAATAACAGAAGATCTAGCAGCTTCTACATTAAGGAATATGATATTCCAGAGGTCAAAGGTGTTAGGATTAAAACTAAGAATCACCTACCCAGCAAAACTGAGTATCATGCTCCAAGGCAAAATATGGATTTTCAACAAAATAGAGGACTTTCAAGTTTTCTCAATGAAAATACCAGAGCTTAATAGAAAATTTGACTTTCAAATACAAGAACCAAGAGAAGCATGAAAAGGTAAACAAGAAAGAGAATTCATAAGGGACTTACTAAAGTTGAACTGTTAGGTTTACATTCATATATGGAAAGACGATATGTGCAATTCATGAGACCTTTCTCAGTATTAGGGGAACTGAAGAGAATATAGACAGAGGGCACAGGATGAGTTGAATATAAAGAGATGATACCTAAAAAAAATGAAATAAATTTAAGGGATGAGAGAGGAACATATTGAGAGAGGGAGGAAGGGAGAGATAGAATGGGGTAAATTATCTCACATAGGAGTGGCAATAAAAAGCAGTTCTGTTGGAAGGGAAGAGGGGGCAGGTGAGAAGGAATGAGTGAATCTTACTCTCATTGGATTCAACTTGAGGAGGGAATAACATACACACTCAATTGGGTATACTACTGCACAGGAAAGTAAGGGGAAGGGGGTAAAAAAGGGAGGATGATAGAAGGGAGGGCAGATAGGGGGAGTAGGTAAGCAAAAGCAAACACTTTTGAAAAGAGACAGGGTCAAGGGAGAAAATTGAATAAAGGGGGACAGGATAGGTTGGAAGAAAATATAGCATTGTGGAAGTGTTTTACATAATGATACATGTGTGACATATGTTGAATTGCTTTCCTTCCCAGGGAGGGTGGATGGGAAGGGAAGAGGGGACAGAATTTGGAACTCAAAAGTTTTAAAAGAAGATGCTTAAGAAAAATTTTTTTAAAGTTGTTTTTTGCATGCAGAAAAAGACTCTGTTTGAGCTGAGAAGACAAGAGATTTCCTCCACCAAATAGTGATGAAGAGCAACACTCAAGCAATGAGTAGAGGAGGTTTACATGATGCAGATGTTCCTGAACAGACCAAGAATTTTGAAGCCCGATGTCTAGTTTTGAGTTACCCTCTGCCAGGTTCCTGAAAGAGTGGAGCTCATTTTTCACCTTAGCTATTAAGTACAATAGTAGAAGAGTATGATCTAGGTCTATATGTATATGGTGATCCATTTTATTATATATAATATACATATGCATATATGCATATTCGTATGTTTTGAGAAATTTCATAATTGTTTCTTTTGCTTATTAAGTGACTATATTTGAGATTTAAAAGTATCATTATTATGAGTGGCTGGCTGTATACATAGTATTCGGAGTGTGGATATTTTGCCTTGTGAGTGACTAGTTGTGTAAGTAGAAAACAGACTGGGAAAAGGCTGGGGAGCTGGAGCACTGAGTCAAGGAAGTATATCTCCCCTTAAATGGGTTGCCCCTAGAACTGTAAGAAAGTTTTGCTGTAACCCTATGATAACTGTCTGTTCCTGGGAATTTAGACTTGCCATGTGAGAACAAATTGAAAGCGTCAGCTAAACCTAGTGAAAAGTGGGGTGTCTAATACACCTAAGGAAAAAGTATGAGTCCCTGAGTGTGACATTGTTAAGATGTTTATACTCCACTGTGTGTCTAGAGTTCACTTGTAGTACATATATGATGTTACATTGTGGACCACATACAGACATTTGTAGCATTATACAAACTGTTAATTCCCATGTTTGCAGTAAATGAAAGGAATGATATTGATTCTGACTATAAGAATTTCCTAGAGAAGTTTAGCAAATGAAAAGCAATCAACACAATGAGGAGTTTGAAAGAATCCAGAAACCATCTTATCTAGCAAACAGTTCCTGGCCAAGCTTGAACATATCACAGCCCTGGAGGGCAACATCATTTGAGAAAACAAGCTCATTTATGAAAGACCATGAAGGAAGGTAAATAACAAGAAGAATAAGGGCAAATAGCATCAACACCAAGTATTTATTTTAAATTATATTTACATTACTTCAAAGTTTGCTTAGCATTTTTCAAATATCTAATTTCATCCTCACACAACCCTGTGAGGAAGATACTATTACATATCATCACCATCCCTATTTTACAGATGAGGACGTAAATATACAGTGATTAAGTGACTCACCCTGGTTCACACAGCTAATAAATGTCTGAGGTAGGATTTGAACTCAGGGCTTCTTTACAAGTCTAGTGCTCTATCTACTGCACCACCTTGTTTCCTCTAAAAAGACCATAAACACTAACAGCTTCACAAAATAGTGAAAAGTAGTTGAAGATGGCCAAGCATTTTCATAAGATAAAGATAAGCCATAAGCCATAAGATCATCCAGATAAGCCAGATCAGCTCAAAAGCATTTATACATGAAAATGAAAAGCAAGCAACATAGGCACAGAATAGTTATATTAGAATTCTTATAGCAGTGTTTTCTTACTGGTGATGACAGTACAACTAACACATTTAGACTCTACGACTCCTCTTCTCAATATACTTTGCAAATAATTAAAAATAACACTTAAGATTAATCAGACTGGCTAGGTGGACTGTAGCAAATACATCCACAAACACCTAAAGATACCTATAACGGAGCTAAGTTTGAAAAGGCACTAGGTATAAATTCTTAATAAAGCAATGAAGAACAAAAGATTCCAGAGGAAAGGAAAAAAGTAGAAGTCAATTCATTCAATTTTTATGAGAATTGTCAGTGACTAGACCAAGATCACTCTTGAGAAGTGTCTGTAGATAATGTTCTGTGAGAGACATCTTCATAATAAAACAATTCAATTAATCAAGGAATTTGGAAACTATTGTGTTCTGCTATGTTTAATGATTTTTTTTTAAAGTATTGGACTTGGTGAAACAAAACACCACCATCAAGGCTCCTCTCAAGCTAGGTTTTTCTCATGTATACTTCCAAAACATCTAAAACTGATAGCAGATGTATGTATACGAATCAATTTAAAAATTGACTGAGTATTGGCATCAAGTGACATGCCATTCATGTGTATATATGTGTATATATTGTGTGTGTATTTTCACTAAAAAATATTTGATATGTAGTGGAATATGTCCTGAATAAAGTCTAAACAAAGTAAAAAATAGCTTAATTGGAAGGCATAGCAACAATTTGACTAGCAGCTGTTGTGGGGTGTAAGACCCAACAAGACCATCAACAAGAGCTGCCAGCACAGGTTCTTTTGATCTGCTTTACTAAGGAAAGTAACTGTAAGAGGTTAGCAATCTCATTTCAATCACACATACAAATATAACTCACTTAGTTCAGGAGGAAAAGCCAGCAACCTGAACGTGAGAGCAAATACAAATAAATTACAAACATCAATAGACAGACCTTGTCTGATTCAAATTACAATTTGTAGTTACCAACATCTATTTGAGTTACAAAGGGGCAGTTAGAGTTTGCCCAGAGTCTCAACACTCCTTCCATGAGTGTGCCACAAAAGTCAAATACCAAGCTAAGATCTTATATACCCATATCAGGGCCCTGGGACACTTGATTACCTCAGTGCTGAGAAGAAAGAACAGTGAAAAACCCCATTTAGGGTGTGGGAAAATTAATCCCTAGTACCACCATATACAAGTCAATGACTCTTGATCCAATTAGAGAAACAAAAGCCAGAGTCTTCAAGGGCACTTGATTAAATAAGTGCTAAAAGAGAAAACCGTAAAAGAAAGTCCCACCTTAATTACTGATACTTAAGGCTCTCCAAAAACACCTAATTGAGGGTACAAATGGAATTACATTCATTTCATTGATCCTTAATCTTCTGCAAAGACTGTTCAGTAAAATCCATAACGATGATAAATTCTGCCTAATCATCCACACTGGAAAAACTATATATATTAAACAAATATTGCCACTATTGTGCTCTTAAGCTGGAAAGGCATTCTATGGATTTATCTCGTTGATAAAGGATTTCAGTCATTAAAACTAGACAATGACCTAGTCCCAGAATTGAGGAAGAGAAAGAGATCAAGTTGGATTGCAGTTAGGAAATTATGCAGCATTTTCACATACCTCAAAATTGATCACTGCTGGAAAAGCTCGTATTTTTAGTAGCAATATTCTCTGTAATGCCATATGGCTATGAATTCTGGAGCATTACAATCTCAGAAGGGTTTAAATTACAAGTAACTCCAAAAAATGGAAAGACACATAAACTGGCAACAGCATGGCACCAATGAAGGCTTTTATAAGAGAAGTCAACAACATTATAAAAACAAACACCTTTGAAAATTTTTTTTTTAAAAACTTGGATTAACATCATGACGAACCATGATTCCTGAGGACCTATGAGGAATAAACTACTATCCACCTCCTGACAGATGGTAGACTCAACATGCAGAATGAGGCATATATATTTAGACACAGGCAATATCAGAATTTGTTTTACTTAACTAAGCATATTTGTTACAGGTCTTTATTTTTTCTTCTTTTCCTTTTTCAGTGGGGGGAGGTGAAAGGGAGAGAAATTAATTGAAACTCAGGAACAGTGGAAAATTGGGAAGATTTAATCTAGAAAAACTAAAAGTTGAGTGATAACATTTTAATTATATTAAACCTTACCCCATGGAGGAGGATGACCTTTTGATTTCCATTTACATGGACACTGAGTAAGAGGAGGAGACTTCAAATTACAACATGAATGATTTCTTATTTTAGTCATAAAGAAAACTTTCTTATGAACTAAAATATTACAACACAGAGTTTTAAAATCTTTTTCCACATAAATCTTTGGGTGAGAGGTCACTAAGAATAATATAGGTAAATTATTTCTTTAAAGCAAGGAAATGAACTAGTTCACCTTTTGGAACGCCTTCAAATTCTGTTCACCAGGCCTTTATTAAGAACCTACTGGGCAGCTAGGTGGCACAGTCAGTAGAGCACCAGCTCTGGAGTCAGGAGGACTTGAGTTCAAATCCAGGCTCAGACACTTGACACATGTACTAGCTGCATGACCTTGGACAAGTCACTTAACCCCAACTGCCCTGCCAAAAAACCAAAAACAAACAAACAAAAAAAGAACCTACTATGAGCAAGGTAAAATGATACAATGAAAAAGAATATGCATGCCCTCAAGTCTATCTTTCTGTCATAAGTGCCAGATTTAAAATATGATAAGGCATACATATACACATATATATATGCACACATACACATACATATATCTGTGTAGGCATATGTACATGCATGTGTGTATATATAATATACATATACATATATATATAAACACATACATATATGTCAATTTTTGAAAAATCTATTCGAGTACTATTCAGACTTATAAATCTGAATAGAAGGCAAGGAAAGTGTTTTTATAGATCAGAGTTCAATGGAACATTGTATGCAGTGTAGCAGTCATGAGAATACCAGAAAGTATTTATGAGAATGTGAACTGTCTACTCTATCAATTAGTAATATAAAAAGAATTATATATACAACTGCTGAATGGATTTTGTTCGTATGAAATGTATATAAAATGCTTTATATTTGATTAATATATTGAAATTTACATTCTGGTCATGTACCTCTACTTGTTCTTGGTTGTTAGCCATTTTTTCCCTATAAATACTTAAATAAAGCAAGTGTACTAATATTTTAGAAAACAAGCATTGCAATTTTCCAAGAGAAGATCAAAATATCTTTTGTTCCACTGGGTTCAAAGCAAGGGTATATCAGTTAAATTCCTCTTCTGGCAATAAACCTTTTTCCTCATTTTTTTCATCTGCTAAAACAATAAGACCAGGGCTTAACAATGCTGATAAATATTAAAGACTCGCCTTGGAAGGTGGCATTAATATCTGCCATTCTCTTAAGTTGTAAATTTAATCACTGAAACCTCAAAGCACATGTTTATATTACAAGAAGTCTCTATTTCTTGTTGTAACCTTGATAAGCATGTAGGTCTTCACATATGGCTGATTTTAAGTGTTATGGAGACTGTTTCACAGAAGGAATTGTCACTGGTTTCTATTTAAATTGGGGTCTGGAAGGCTATGTGTAACAGCCTACCTGATAATTGGTTCTATTATGAAGCACTGTCACGGCAGATTTTCCAAGTACAAAACAAAATGCTTAACACCACCTTCCCAGCAAAAGCTGCAGCAGAGTGCTTCGGCAGCACTATTTCCCATTCTAATTGCATATACTAAATCCAATTATGCCTTTCATAATGCAGATGCCAAACCTGACATTCAGGCTATTTCTTATGAACAATGCTACTTTACCAAGGAGCAGGTTGGACGGATTTTGGTTGTTTCCTCCATTCCCCCACCCCCTGCTGTCCCCATGAGTCTACCTACAAGCACAAATTGAATTCTTCTGTAAATAAATGCCATTAGAAAAAGTGTCTCCATAATAAATCAACTAATCTGACCAATGTAGATATTTCTACAATTAACATCATATATTTGGTCATCACGTTGACTTGTTTTTCCTGTTTTATAAAAGAATGGTGAGTAGACTTTCACCATTTATTGAATTGAATAATTAGAGCAGCTCTCAAATGTGTGACTTCAGGCAGCCTGAAATCTGTAAATGTAAGAAAATAAAATGTAAATCACTTAGTAAGACTCAATTTTCAAATCTGTAAAATGAGAATTAGGTGATTCTCAGCTTCCATCCAACTCAAAAAATTGTATGATGTCAGCAGTCAGTTTGATTTTCCAAAAATAAAGAATCCCTGTGCAGATTTAGGCACACTACCTAGTTCACATAACAAATGTATAAAATTGGGGCAACTATTTAAGGGACAGGATCCTGAAAAGCTTTTAATTCCTCTTGTATAGTTTGCAGAGATCCTGTCATTAGCCAGATTGTGAATTCAGCCCAGTGAAAACATGCAGAGGGATTATTATCATGGTTGGTTTGATGTGTACTCTAAAAATATGAATGAAAATAAATTAGCTTTGAAGGGGAATCTGCTTTAACTGCTAACCTCTGAACCACCCTAAATAAAATGGCTCTGCCTCTTACACAAGCATAGGTGAACATGGATGATGTCCTAATGGGACAGAGCATTTTCTGAAGCAAAACACATCTTCTAATACACCCAATGGCCAGCAGCACTTCTTGCCTGAGCCCAGGGAAGGGAGAACTTCCTTTAATTTTCCTTAGCAGAATGGTTGCACTTAGATCATGGAAGCCAGAATTTATCCTTAAGCAGCAATTATTTATTAAGGTTGTACACTGTCTGGATAATCAGTTACCAAGTCCTGTCGAGTCTCCCTCCACAACTTCCCTCTTATGTGTCATCTTAGGATTTCCTCTGCCACACCCCCAATTCATGTTCTCATTAATACTCACTGAGAATATTGCCACAGCTTCCTAAACTCATCACCCCTGCCTCCAACCAGCACTACATGTCTCCTAGAGCAATACTCTTCATGTTCCTCTCTATTCATATTCATCCCATTCATATTCCTCCCTTTTCCAGTCACTTCTGACAGCTTCTCTTTGCTTACTGAAGAAAATCTAAACTCTTTGATTTGTCATTTAAGGCCCTCCACAATTTGGCTTCAACCTACCTTCCCAGCCTCATGTCACACTCCCCTTCACCTAACCTTAGAACTTTGCCTAGCATATGGCAGGCACTCAATAAGTGATTATTGAATAACCTACCTATCTCTGATCTAAAGGTAAAGTGGGATAGCCAGGGTTTGCCATAGGGTATGGAATTTAAAGGGCACTGAATACACTTGGAGTCTTTCAGGGTGTTAGAAACAACGGTTTTAACACCTGGCTAACGAGAATAACTAGTTAGAATAGGAACCTACCAGATGATGGATAGGGTAAATGTTACTCTTTCAACTCACCTTCCTACTGCCACAACCTCAACTAAGGACTAGTTTCATGTTACGTGAACTGGGCCCAGTTTGTGGTCTTTGCTCTAGGTACAGGAATGCTAGTTAGGACTATGCTCCTGACATACTATGAAACATAGTATCACTCATACTTATCCTCTTCTTTCCTTATGTACCTTTTTTCTGAACAAAGTAAGAGAAAATTACAAAATGGTAAATTTGTTCCATTATAAATTTATGTAATATAGTATAAACTGGGTGCTCTGTGCAGGAAAGCAACCTTTTTCACCTCCCTAACAGATTCACATCCTATTATTGACAGAATCAAACCTTCTCATTGCTCAAGATTGCCCTGGAACCCATTCCCACAATCCTCTTAGCTGAAGACTTCACTAAAAAGTTGAAACTATTTGCCTAGAGCTCCCTCTTCTCCTGTTCTCATATCACTCAGGTATATCCTCCGACTATCTCCTCCTCTTCTGTGTCCCAGGGAGAGGCAACCCTTCTCATTGCCAAGGTGAACCCCTCTACGTACACCCTCAACTTCATCTTGTGCGGTCTTCTCCAGCAGACTGCTGCCACTATTATCTTCACTCTCATTCTAAACTTTGGCTTCTGCCTCTCCCAATCTACTGGCTCCTCTGCTGCTGCCTACAAACAAGACCATGTCTCCTCCATCCATTTGAGACCTCCCTCAGTTCAACTATTCTCACGAGCTATTGTCCTAATTCTCTCATTGTTCTTTGCTAAACTTCTTAAGAAAGCCACCTACGATAGGTGCCTCTGGTCCTTTTCTTTTACTCACTTCTAAACCTTCTGCAGACTGACTTCTTATTGTGCTATCTGAAGTTAACTCTGATTTGTCAATTGTCACATCTAGTGGCTTTGACATCTGCGAGCATTTGACACCATTGATCATGCTTTCTTCCTAGAAACTCTCTAGGTCTCTATGACACTATTTTATTTTGCTTCTTCTCCTGTCTATTGGAACACTCCTCAGCCTCCTCTACTAAATCTTCACTTACTACGAGGGTTACCCATGGCACTTTAATGAATTCTCTTATTTTGTATATACTTTTTCTTGTTGTTTTTCAGTTGTGTCTGACTCTTTGTGACCCCTTTTGGGGTTTCATTGGCAAAGATAGTAAGGTGGTTTGCCATTTCCTTCTCCAGTTCATTTTACAGATGAGGAAACTGAGACAGACAGGTTAAATGACTTGTCCAGGGTTACACAGCTAGTAAGGATCTGATCTGGATTTGAACTCAGGTCTTCCTGACTCCAGAACTAGAACTCTATCCACTGCTTCACCTAGGTATACACACACACACACACACACACACACACACACATATGCATAAACATATATATATATATAATATACATATGCATTTATACACACACACACACACCATATTAACACTTAGTGATCTCACTAGTATCTGTGGGTTCAACTATCATTTCTATGCTTGAGATTTCCACATCTGCACAGTTAGCCTCAATCTCTCTTCTCAGCTTGTATCCAATTGGTTTCCTTGGCTCAAATCTTGTAAATAGAAAAACAGGGTTCAAACCAGGTTTTGCAATTCCAAATACAGTAGCCTTTCCCTCCTGAATGATTTAACCCTGCTATGTAAATTAAACTGTTCTAGTTTTGTGAACCTAAATACATGAGCTAGAAGCCACTCTTGCCCAAGGACCAAATCATGACAATCCCTATTTCCACCTAGATGGTGGAAACGAGCCAAGCCTTGATGTCCTGAGGAACACTTCAGTGCTAGTGCTATAAGAGTTAAACTTTATTTGAAATTGCTATGAAATAGATTGTTCTAGATAACTGAGTTATTGCCTGAGAATTGACCAAGAACATGTTTTGTCGTTATTATTTCTAGTCATGTTAAAAACCATTCTGGTATTTAATCAGTTTGTGGCCTTTGCACAGTGAAATGAACACAAATTAATCTTTCTTTGATAATTAAAGATCCTTCCACACATCAGTGATCAATTATAATTTCAGCATTTGAATAGATATAGATACAAAAGGTAGAGGTTATTAAGTTGAGTATGTATTCCTGAAATTTCTAAATATATTTCATTTTATACAGACAACCTAATGATAGCTTGCATATGTGTCCAGTGATGGGTGTGTTTGTCACTGTAATGGTACTAAGTTGACCACTGGCTAGTGAATTTTTAAAGCTACAATAATTCCTTAAGTCTGGGGGCAGGAGTGGGATTGGGTAGAAGTGGGGCTAAAACTGGCCTTGGTAGGGAGAATACTTATATCAACAAAATTCCAGATCATTCTAAAAATATATAGAGTTCAATGGTGAATCTTCATATTTTAAGAGATGTTTGATTTTTTGAAAAAATCAGTCAGATCTAATGAATAAAGAGAATGACCATTAATTTAACAAGCATTTATTAGAGATTTACTGTGTGCCAGGCTAGGAAGTAGCATTTTGTCTCCTGTTGAAGAAGTCTCAATGGCTCTCTCTTGCGGCAAGGATAAAACAAACAAACCACAATTACTATCGGTACTATCACTACTACTACTACTGCCACCACCACTCCTCTTCCTTTTCCTGCTCTTCTGGTGACTTAAATAAACCTTCACAATCTGTCTCCAATCTACTTTTCTAGGCTTATTATACATGCATTTCTTTATGTACTCTAAGTCAAACTGTTTTGCTTTTTTTTTTTTTCCATAGAAGGCATGCCATCTCCGATATCTTTTCCTTTAACCTGGTTGTCCTCAGTCCCTATAAGGCCTCCTAACCCCACCCCATAGAATCCCCATCATCCTTCAAAATTCTGCTGGAGTACCATATCCTGTAAGAAGCTTAGCCTGATAGCCCCTCCCCATTCCCAGAAACATACCCTGCCAGATATATATGAACTTTCAAATCATTTCCTTAATGGAACGTACATCAAGTCCCTCAAGGGGAGCAACTGTATCATTTTTTTTCTTTGCCCCTACATTGCTTTGTATAATGTTTGGCACATGGCAGTTGACTGTTAATAGCAGGCAACAATAAATGGTTCTTGAACTACTGCACTGAAAATAACTTGTGACTATAAATTGAATTATTTTCTTATTTAACTTATAACTGGCCCTGTAGGTGAATTGGAAAGAGTTACTCTCTAAGGAAATAAAGACCCAATGTGATTCTGATGGCGATTTGCTTCTTATGGAGAATGTCTTCTCAAATTTTAGTAATTTCAAGTTTTTACTCTTAATTCTTCCAAACAGTAAACACTTTTTTGGACATTGTTTTATAAGTATCCATAGATTGACTTTCTCCCAAGATTGTAATCCCTTCAAGGCTGGGAATAACTTTTTTTTTTCTAAAATGAAAGGCTAAGACATGGGAGAATCTGGTTCTGGTTCTAGTCTTGAGCAAGTCACTTGATGTCATTGGTCGATTCATTACCACATTTGACCAATAGACACAATATTTTCCCAACCAGTTGCCCAATGCTTTTCAAATACCAAATACATTCAATTCTGCCATTAATTTGTTTTGCCTCATTGTGCCTAATTATGTGCTCTGTACTATATTCAGTCACTGTTAGCTGACTATTCAAAGCATTCAGGAAAGAAAAAACCCTTTTTCAAATCTCTGAAAGTGTACAAGTGTGCATACTTCAATAAAATCAAGCTGTATCATGTACTTTCTCTCTCTAATCACATTTGAACTATTTGCCTTCTCTTCTGCTGCTGCTCTCTGTAAGAATAATCAATTTAGAATCCCTTGGAAATTTCATTTATATGCTAGTTACTCCTTGCAGGGCATTAATAAAGATACTATTGAAGGGCAGCTTTAATATTGCCCTCACTGATATTCCCTGAAAACTTCACTCTAACTAACTACTGTAGGGCCATTTATCATTTACCCTTTATAACACAGATTATTGGGCACACTAAAACTGCAAGATTACATTTTTGATGAGTTAATACATACTTATGTTGCTTAAATTCTCTTTCTTTAGATCTTGCTTAATATAGTATTTTATCAAGGTTGGTATTTCAATCAGTATTTATCCTGTTTTAATGACTTAGATTATAAAAAAGAAGATTTAATAATGGAATCATGTGCTAATCACAACTCAATCATCTGTGTCTTGAAAAGATAAAAGGGCACTTGGATCCTAAGAGCCAATAGACTCTTTCTTATGCAAACCTGCCCTAATTTCCTGATCTACATCCTGTATACAAACTACCACTGGCGAGAACCTGGTAGCAAGTCTCTCCTTTGTAGACATGCTGCATAGGATACCAAATATGCTTCCCATGATTTACTTAAGCTTCTGGAGGGTATATTTCAAATTAAACCCTATTTTCAAGAAAATAAAATACCCTAACTCCTTTTAGACACCTGTCTTCTCTCAACTATTTTCTTTCTCCCAGCCTATGCTATATGTATAATAGGTGCTTATTAAACACTTATTTTAAATTAAAACTCAGCTCATTAAACTAACTAAGCAGTTGAATACTTGATGGTCTTTCCCAGATATTATTCTCCCCAACCAGAATGTCCTTAATTTACGACAGAGATGCAAGCTCCGCCCCCCCCCCCTTCAAAATGCAGTTCAATGCTCACCTCCTCCAGGCATCATCAGTCTAAAGCCTGAAGCATAGTAGGTGCCTAATAAATGTTTACTGGCTGACTGATGAATGTCACTGTAAGAACTTTTGTTCTAGGCTCATATAATGTGTATATACACAGCTTTGTTTTGCACTCATTGGTATGTTGCTTTGTAAACTATTCCTTAGTTTCATTCCTGTGTATATCTTACATAGCTCCAGAGACACTGAAAGTACCTTTAGATCTCTTCCTCTCTCTCTTATAACATGATCCTGAGCGTATGGTAAATGGGATTACTTACTTAACCCAAATAGTCCAAATAGCATAGAAGTCTCCATTTCTCCCACCACATTAGCCTTTTAATGCTGATATTCCCTGGATTTTCCAATACCTTTAACATTTGATGGCTTTCTGCTTATACATCTATTTCCTCTTCAACTATTCCGTGGTCTTTTAGTGCAATCATCTCTTTCACCTGGCACACAGAGGAAAGCATTTTCCCCCAAGGGCCAATCATGAGCCTAAATTAATTATGATAATCAGCCTGCTCTACTTAATCCAATTAAACTTAATTATTTGATCCCTGTATTCCTCAACCACCTTGCCTAAGGGAAGTTTTACCTTTGTGCTTTTTAAACTAGTTCTAGGAACCAAATCCATCCTCCAGATTTGCCTCTCAGAAACAGCTTTTTAAGGTATTGAAAGAGGGAGAGAAATCAGACTTATCTCCTAAACTTGCACTTCTGTGCCAGATCTCATAATGAATCTCAGGCTTCTTTTAAAGCCATGATGACAGTGGAAACAACTCTGCCAGAAGGAGTGACAAGTGATCAAACTGGAAAGTTGACTAATCCAAAAGGCTTAACACACATAGCTAAACTTTTCAAATTAAATCACAGGAAGAAGTACAGGAAATAAGACTCTAGGCCTGAAATAAATACTCATTAAATCTATACATCCAGGAAGTGGATACATGTTCCTTCACATGAGGAACAATGTTCTGGTAAAGGACTATATCCATCTTCCACAACCACATAAGAGTGTGTCAAATGTGATATGCTAGTGTGGCAAATACTCAGGTCTAGTTGACTGTGATGCTCGATACACAATATATGTGTATAATAATAGAAGATGTAAATGTCTAAGACCAGGTATGGTGTTGGGCAAGACTGCTCAGAGCTATATGCACTTAGGGAGGATACAGATACCAGACAAGTTCCCAGCAAAGTTGGGTCACTGCTCCCCCTGGGCCGAGTTTGTTCCTGAGGAAAGAGAGCCACAGACTGTAGGGCAAGGGTACAAGATCATTCCGTTAAGGCTACTGACAAGGTTGGATTATAGCTCTCTTTCAGCTGAGTCAGATGGACTTCTTCATCCTGCTAGGGAGTCAGCCTTGGTGACCAATATGTCTGATCTCTGGCTAAGGCTGACTGACCGGTGGACAAAGCCATGAATTTTATACAGTTTTAGAAGAGTGAAACTCTGTGCAAGGGAAGGGGTTGAGAGACTTGTTTGGGGTGCATACACCTGGTGAGCTCAGCTGGTACCTTGGTTTTAGCTGAGTTTATCTATATGAAACTTATGCCTATGAGGGTATAACTATGCTTTGAGGGTACAACTATGCTAAACTTGTATGCTTCTCTATATTTTAAAAGGATTTTATTTTGCCATGTGGTGCAGTTCCCCACACATGATATGGAGGCTTAGGAATATAATTAAGTTGAGTTAGCTATGGAAACAGCTGATAGTGCAATATCTTCTGCTGCACCCATTGCTCTGCTCTCTGTCTCCACAGTCTAGGTTTCATAAGTAAGTATTAGCCATGTCTTCATAGAGGCTTTCTCCATCACACCTGGTTGTTGACTCATTTAGGGAGAAGGGGTCATAGGTTTCACAAGTGAATAGTAATTGAACTATCAATCCGCTCACAAAGGAAGAGGTACTCATGGTGTATGAGCAGGTTAGGTTAGCACAATCATCAATGTGGTCATTATCTACTTGAAACCTAACCTCTGTAATTATGTCATACAATTAGAGAACATTAGTACCATAATTAGTTAATCACTTCAAACTTGTAACCTCAATTCTATTTCAATAATCATTTATTACATGCCTACTGTGCTCTAGGCATAGAGCTGGACATTCAAAGGCAAAATAAAAATGGTCCCTGCCCACAAAGAGTTTAAATTCTTCTATAGGGAAATTACATGTAGACAGATAAGTATAAAATATTTTTGAAGTAAGTACAAATTCAGTTTGTTGGGAAAGGGAATGATAACACGTATATGGATCAGAATATGCCTTATGTTGGAGGAGGTATTTGAAATGGATCTTGAAAGAAGTTAGGAGTGATAAAAAGCAGAAGATGGGGCCAAGGCATGGTGGCACATGCCTATAATCCCAGCTACCAGGGAGGTTGACTCTATCAGACTTCTCGAGCGTCAAATTTCTGAACTACGATAGGCTAAATGGATCATGCACCCATACTAAGTCAGGCATCAAAAGGTTGAGCAAGATTCACCAGGTTCCCTTAAGGAGGGACAACTTTGACAAGGTTGGAAAGAAAGCATGTCAAAGCTATGTTCAGTAATCATATTGGGACCATGAATACCCATTGTACTTCCAGTTTAGGTGAGATAGGAATATCTAGTCTTTACAAAAAAGAAAGACAAGACAGGACAGGACAAAGCAGGATAGGAGAAAGAAGAATAAGAGGAGGGAGAGGAGGGAGAGCAGGAGGAGGAGGATAAGAGTGAGTGCATTCCAGATATGGTGGCTAGACTGTGTAGATCAATGAATAGGCCAACTGGAAAAGCTGTGGATATTATTTTTCAATTTCTTCAGAGTTAAAGATTCTACAGCATCATCATCTGATACTTCTCGTGTCCATTATTTTACTATAAAGTACTTTATTTTTAATTGAATTTTTTGGTTTTATCTCATCATCTGTGGCTATGGAGAACATTTGATTATCAACTTAAAAGAACATTTAATAACCACTAATGGCTAATGAAAGAATCGATCACTTTACCCTGAATTCTGGACTAATTGTCTTCAGGTCACCCTTTCAAGTCTCAGGTGATACACTCAAGAGAGAAAGAAAGATTAAGGTAGAAACTCTGTCATCTCCTTGTAAAGTCTACTGAGTATTCATATCTTCTTAGTCACCAGTAATCTTTGGTACTACCTTTACTCCGCCAATCCCATGATGAGAACCAAGGGACAAAGCAGAAGCCTGATTATGTCTGCCTTTTATCAAGGAACAAAAGCACATGTCTCACTGGAAGGGCAAAAACCAAAAAGACCAAAGGCATGCTTAGCCCTATTACCTCCAATGAGGTAGAGCACAAAAATAGGGAAATGTTATTGATTGAATAATTCTTGTCTCAATCCTTTATAAAACCAGAAAGGATAGTGTAAATTGGCAGTTCAATGAAGAAACACTGTAAGATATGGCTCAAGTACTTCGGGGGATGTCTAATGTATAAATTCTGGCAATATGTTGCAAAGTCACATTCTGCTCATTGGTTCAGCAGCAATGATTCTGTGTGCCATCAAAATAAGGAGAAGAACAAAAAATTAAGTCAAAGTTCAAGTCTAGAAAAGGGAGAGGAGGGAGTACTGTCAGTCCCAGGCACAAAACTAGTTCACACAAACCCTTTTCTTTCAACTATAATATGTTGCTACTAAATACAATACAATGCCATCTGAGGAATCCTTGAGGTAGAACATCTTTGTAATTTATGGAAGCTTTACAACTAGCTCTTTGTAGTACTTTAGTAAATAACACTGTTATATAGGCCTACATATACACTAAAGACTTCTTCTGATGCCTTGTGGCATGAAAGTGACCTTAGGTCACACTCAGGTTTTCAAATGCTAAGCTCCGGCAAGTAATAACATAATGGAAATGGTTAAAATATTGGTGATTTAATAAGAGCCAGTATTCTAAATTCTGCAAAATACTTGCCATTATATTACCTCATCTCATCCTCAAGACACCCCCTTTGAAAAGTTAGTATCCTTATTTTACAAAGAAAAGGCTTGGATGAGGTCAAGTGAAATGCCCAGGATTGCATAGCTAATAAGTGTCTAAGGCATTGACTCCATGTGCAGCATTCTATCTTCTATGCTATACTGCCTCAGAGTAGTATTGGTGAGAATTGGTGTTCCATTCTAAGTAGTCTTTCTTTGAGCAGTTAAGGATGAAATTGGAATGAAGATAAACAGATGAAAATACTTGTCAACACTTTTATAGCAAATTCTTTTAACTACGAAGAACAGTAGAGGGATGAAATTTCTGCTCTGACATTGAGATCCCACTTGTACTAGGAGAAAAAGTGGGAATAATATTGAATAAAACAAAGATGGGATCAACAGCTAGACCAGACCAAATATACACAGATCTCTGAACTAGAGACAACTAGAGGACATTGAAGGATCAATTCTTCACATAATTAACATAAGGAAAGATGTCAAAGATGAAAAAATCTCAGATGTAATTATTGGCCAAGAAATATGTCATTAATGACACATTTTGGCTAGCATCAGCCGTTATTCTCTTGCCGTTATTGGCAATAAGTACTGAGATATGCCTACTTTCCCATTTTTAGAAAACTTTAGAGAATAATATGTACATCTGCCAATGATATCCTTGAAAGAGATTAGAGAAGGACGTAGATTTTCCCAAATGATACTGACCAATAAATAACATCTTCATATGATTAAGTGAAAAGGGAAAAAAATAACAATCCCACTGTGCTTATAGTTTGTTGATTATGAAAAAAGCAAATAATTCGGAAGAAGAAAAAACCCACCGTATTAAAGGGTCCCTTCTGAAAAGATTTCTCTCTTGTGTTTGTCAAATTCACACAAGATTTAAAGGAAAATAGAAGCATTATGGTCCAGTGGAAAAGCGTTAGATCCGTAGTTAGAAAACTTGTTCAAATCCCAGCTCTATCATACAACTGGACAACCTTGTGAAGTAAGTTCACCTCTCCAAGTTTCTGTTTTTTCATTTGGAAATGACAGAGTGAAACTGAATGAGCTCTCAAGAGTTCAGTGCTAAATTTATTACCCTATGAAACCTTTCTAGGAATAGAGATAACTTTGTTCAATAACCTTGTTTTTTTCAAATAAAGCACAGAACAAGATATATGAAAAGGTGTTTTCCCTGTTTTGACACATGTTGAGGGCAGATTCCAAACTGAAGAGGGATTCCCTATAAATAGTGAGGTCGTCTAGATGATGTGGTTTGTGGAAGATATTGTACAAATTGTATCATCCCTGAAGCATTGCTGAATCTCCAAACTGAGAATGAACAATCACTCAAACTATTTCAGCCAAATTATCCAGATAGAAAAAAACTAATTGGATTGGTAGTGCCTATTGTCCAGACTATAACATTCAACTAAATGGACAACCTATAGAGCTAAATAAGAAGTAGCTAAGTGGAATAATGGATAGATCCGAGTTGAAATCCTGCTTCAAACTACTAGCTGTGTAACCTTGAGTACATCTCTATCTACCTTGGTTTCCTCATTTGTAAAATGAAGATGATAATAGGAATTATCTCCCATAGTTATTATGAAGATAAAAAGGGATAATATTTGTAAAGCACCTCACAATCCTTCACGTGCTATATGAACGCTAACTGTCATTCTTCTTATTATTATTATTGCCATCGCTATTTTTAAGTCTACTGATATTCATGTGTATATTAGATTAGTACCACAACTGGACAATAAATGGCTCCCAGAACTGTGTAGGAAGAACAAGATCTGGATTACCTTTAGGAAATTGTATAGTTCTTTAATGGCTGCAAGCTTCTCCAATAAATCAAGGTCCATCTTGTTAATGCTTTTCTGATGATATTTTCTATCTGTAAGACATGGAATATCATGATTTCCAAAGAACTGAAGTTACATATCATATGCAAAGAGCAATGGAGCAGCTTATGGTGGATACACCAAGAGCAAGGATTCCATCAGAAAATACATAAAAGCAGAAAACAGAAGAAAACCAGCAACCAAAAACCAAATGACTACAGGCCAATCTTGTTATGATAATGAGGAATAAGCAATAGAAATCCCAGGTGCTCAATCAGTATACAAGGAATACCAAGAAATCTTCAAGAACTTTGATCTTAAGAAACAGGAATTCAAGAAGGCCTACAGAAAGTTGGGTGGATCCCACTACCACCACCAACAACAACAACAATTTATAGGAGGAAATATACAAGAGTCACACAGGATGGTCAGGCATGAACAAGTTGTGATTTGTATCACTGGAAGATACACATATTCATGAGATCACATATCCACTGAAATATAGTAGTTCTGTCTTCTGTAGATGGGAATATTCTGGAATGAACTGAATAGTCAATGGACTTAACATAGAATTGAACTTAGAATTTCAGTTTGAATTATTCATGGGTAGGGAAAGCGGTAACTCATATCAGGACTGTCCCTAATTATGTCTTTAGAGTTTTTATTTCATTTCATCTTTTTTCAACATTCTTTTTATTCCCATTTTTTTCATACTAGATTCTAAGAGCAACCAAAAAGTAGTATTACCCCCATTTTACCAAGATGAAAAATAAGATAACATTCAAACCTAATATTCCACCTTGGTTGTGGAGGTTCTAAGTCAAGGAGCTGGGGAAAAACACTGGTCTCCTGACTCCTATTTCAGCAATGTTTTGAGAGAGAGACTTTGTTGCCTCCTGAGGTTATAGGGTTAAATGGAATGATACTACCCATGAAACAAAATTTCAGTTCCAATTAAGGCCAATGCCTACCTCTCCCTACTATCAAAGCCTTTATATTTAGGAGGATGTAAGCCCCTTTAAAAACAGCAACAAATAAATATACTGCTAAGAGAGACCCTATCGGTAGCTAGGGAAAATATTATGTTAATGCCAACACCTGCAATAAAAGATAATACAGTAAATTTATAAAATCTAGAGCCATTGAAAATTTAATGCCTGGTTTCAACAACCTTTCCTTTAAAATTAGTTCAGAAATGTGTCTTATCCCTTCCTAAGTAACTCAAACCAAGGTCCTTATTAATTCCAATTCCCAGTGTCTCCGTTTCTATTTTATTTTAGCTATCAATTTTTCACCGTTTCTTCAGTTCCAACAAATCTGTCAACCAGCTATCTATACTTTAAGTCTGATTTGTTGCAATTTGTAGAGGTAAATGTTCCACTAATAATAACGTGGCCTGTGTTAGGTTCTTTCTACCACCTTATGCCCACCCCTAACTCTCCTGACAACACTTAGGAGAAAGGAATCACATTTGCTGAAAACATACAATGAGGAGAGAAGGAGGAGGGTACTGGGTCTGATTCAGACTGGAAAACAAGAAAAGAGAATAACTACTGCCTGGGAGACCAGAGAAATGGGTCCCAGAGAAAATAGAAAGACTGAATGTTTTATCTTCATCTTTCACAGGGTAGCTGACACTGCAGGATTGGCTTCCCTCAGAGTAGAGACTCTTAACCTAGAGTCCAGAGACACAGAAAGGGGTCAATGAAGAGATTTTAGCATTTTTGTGAGCTTGAATCCTTGAATATTTTGATAATTGTAGTTTAGTATAATTGGTTGCCTCTCTAATCTGTGTGTATGTATATATATGTGTGTGTGTGTGTGTGTGTGTGTGTGTGTGTGTTTATGTGTGTGTGTATTATATAAAGTAGATTTATAATATTATTCCAAGAAGGGGTCCATGAGCTTCACTAGACTGCTAAAAAGTCCATCACATACAGAGAGAGAGAGAGGGGAAAGGGGAGGCGGAGGGGGAGAGGGGGAGGGAGAGAGAGAGGGAGAGAGAAAGAGCTACAAACCCCAGCCTGAGAAATTCATTCTTCCCTAGCCTGAAAAACTACATAGACTATATAGATAGGTGGGGTGAGTTGTAAGGAATTGTAGGAAATTAAGGGTAAAGGGGAATATCTCCCAGTTTCTTCTTTAGAGTGGAAGACTACCATTGGCAAACAGTAAGCATTATGAAAAGGTGTCTTCCAGAAGAACTCTTATATTCTGGGTCATGTGAATTTCCATACCTCTTTAGGGAATGATGAATTGCCATTTAGGGGCTCTGTCTTGTATTCACTTTTTTATGATAAAACTTCCTTCTAGAACATTGCTACAGGGAGCTTACAATGTCAGATAAGTATTGCATACAAGGTGGTCCCACCTAGATGTATATTTACCTGGATTTTTTGAGTAGGAACATGAGTGGACACAAGTCAAAAATTTCTGTAGGGAGAATCACCACAAATCTAGTTCCTGGAATGAATAAAATCTCTAACTTTAGGGTTACAAGAATAGCAATAGAATATGTTATATGCGCTATTATTAAGAAAAGCAAAGTGTTACAGTGGAAAGAATGCTCACTTTTGAGTGCAAACTTTGGTGTCTCAGCATCTATCCCTTACTGTCCAAGTTTCTTTAGACAAATCAGTTAAACTCTCTATGTCCCAATTGTCTTAGCTATATAATAGTTACCAGTGGAATTAGATTATCTCTAATGTCTCTTCCAGTTCTAAATATATGATTCTGTATAATCACTTTCTAGTTATAAAACTTTACAGAGCATCTCATTTAATCCTCAGAACCCTGTGGAAGGGTAGAGAGTGCAAATATTACTTCTTTTTTTTTTTTACAAATAAAGAAACTAAGTCAGAAAGCTTAACTGACTCTGAGTTGATTGGCAGATTATCCCAGGTGTTCTGAGTTAAAAGCAGTCAAGTATATTGTAGAGTAGCCTGTGTGATGTAAATGTGATTAAAGATCTTCCCTGACCATTCAACTGGGCCTTTACTTATACCTTTTACTTACTAGGTGGGAAGCCCCAGGCCCACACCCTTTCCACTAACTAGATGTGAGGCTCCAGGCCCATACCCTTTTGCTAATTTGGTCAGGTCAGATGTGCAGCCCTCAAGGCCCTGAGGAGAGGTGCTAAGACCAGAGCCAACTGTATGTGCACTGAGTTCTAGCCAATCAGATGTGCATGAATTCAGCCAGAGACCTGAGTTCTAGCCAATCAGATGCCAGCTAGAGCTATATGTGAGAGCCCAGAGTGTGAGAGAAACAGAATTGAACAGCAGATATCAAGAAGACATTGAGGCAGCAGACATCAAGAGGGTATTGAAGAGCAGACATTGGGAAAGAGCCAACATTGAGAGAGACTGTAGAGCAGAGAGTATAGACAAGAGAGTTGTGGAAATCAAAGAGCTGAGAATCCATAGCATCGAGAGATTTTAGAACTGAGAATCCAGAGAATTCAGGAGACTGCAAGGGCTTTCAGAACTTCAGGAGAGGACACAGGCAAGCAGACAGGATTTGTGAGTGATTGTTCACAGGAGGGCCTTAGCAGAGGGGAAGGTTACAGGATGACTTTGTTCTTTGCTATAATACTGTTATAATATCCTTGTTGCTACATTGAGGTGGGCTTACTGGTTTTGTAATATAATTACTGCTATATCAAATTGGAGTTATTAGTGTTGGGATTTGATATTCTGGTATCTAAATAAATGTTATATTTTCTCTGCCTTCTACCTAGAGAGTTTTTCATACTTTGTGATTCTTAACCATACAGGCATGTTCATGGTCATCCTAGAGTTCATGAATCTTGACTTACTGATACAGCCTGAACCTGGAGTCAGCTAGATCTCAGTTCACATCCCAATGCAGACACCAATTAACTGTATGACTGAACAAGTCACAACATCTCAGTCTCATTTTCTTCATCTGTAAAGTGAAGAGGTTGGACTCCATGCCCTGAAGGGTTTTCAGCTCTGAATCTATGATTCTTTGATGCTACGGTGAACTATAGATGGGAAGCACATAAAATGAAGGCATTTCTATTCTACGTGTTGAGAAGCAAAAATGTAGTCAATTTAGACCTTTTGGAAATTACCTTGGATATTTCTTGTTAACTCATTTCCTATTGCTCTGTTACTTACAAGTGATCAGAAGCCCCTACTAGGGAAACCATTATGGATCAATCAATGGGATTTTCCTCCTTTGGTTTTCATCGTGTCATAAAGTATTATCACTTCTGGCCATTGTTAATTTTATAACCTGAAATTATGGGGCATAAAATTTCAATACTTATCAAATTGTACTAAATATTATAAGATATTGTAGGATATAAGATATTATAGGAAGTTAATAAATTACTCTGATCAATACCTTTATTTCTTAGACCCTAAATGTTTTCATTCTCTTCAACTACAACTTCTGGCAGTTATGGGGGATACCTAGCCAAGGTTGTTGGTCAGGGTATGGCCTACATATATTTTATTCCTTCATGTTGATATTCAGGAGTATGTTACACTCAAGATCTTCCACTTAGGTTCTTAGACAATTGTAAGGTGCACTGGCTCTTGAGGTGAAAGTGATAGGGGTAGAGTGACTAAAAACACTGAACTAGAGATAAGGAATGCCAAGTTTTAGTCTAGTTGTACAGGTAACCCAGTCAGGTGACTTTTGGAAAGATGTTTAACTTCTGTTTTCCTCAGTTTGCTCATCTGTAAAATAGGGGCATTTCTTCTCAAAAATCCCTTCTAATTCTATGATTCCAGGTTTGAAAACAAGAATTTCATACTTGCTCCAAGACTGATGGGAAGAATTTAATCTTTTAAAAGATGATTATTTAATTGTCACATTATCAACAAATATAAATACATGCTCCTTAAGGACAGAGATTTCCTTCCTTCTTTCCTTCCTTCCTTCTCTTTGTATCTCTAACACCTATCAAAAATCCTGGCATATAAAGTACCAGATTAATGTTTTTTAAGTTGAACTGAATTTCTTTCATTTATTTATTTATTTATTTATTTATTTATTATTGATTTATTTATTTTTTAAAATTTATTTTTGACATGTTTGGTTTTCAGCATTGATTTTCACAGGCGTTTGAATTACAAATTTTCTCCCCATTTCCTCCCCCCACCCACTCTAAGATGGTGTACACCCTGTTCCCCAGTCTGCCCTCCCCTCCATCACCCCCTTCCCCTCCCATCCCCCTTTCCCTTCCTTTCTTGTAGGGCCAGATAAATCTCTATGCCCCATTGCCTGTGCATCTTATTTTCTAGTTGCGCGAAAAAAAAAAAAA
>CM053623.1:386227094-386258127 GCA_028646595.1 Phalanger gymnotis
AAAGTTTTAAAAAAATAGATGTTCAAAAGTAAAAAAGTTTTTTTTTTCATGTAACTAGAAAATAAGATACACAGGCAATGGGGCGTAGAAATTTATCTTGCCCTACAAGAAAGAAAGGGAAAAGGGGATGGGAAGGGAGTGGGATGACAGAAGGGAAGGCTGACTAGGGAACAGGACAACCAGAATATATGCCATCTTGGAGTAGGGGGGAGGGTAGAAATGGGGAGAAAATTTGTAATTTACATTCCTGTGAAAATCAATGCTGAAACTAAATATATTAAATAATAAAAATTGAGACCTAAAAAAAAAAAAACAGGAGATATATGACCCACCAACCACTTTCTTTGCAATTGTTACACAGTAAGTGCTCAGTTATCTTTCCTTGATCTATTTACTAGGTCAGTGGTTTTTTGATATCAAATACCTTAGTGTTTCTTCAGTTTCATTCTTTTGACTTTATTTTAAGAATTCCTGTTGAATTTTAGAATCATTAATTTGGATCATTCTAATTTTTAGTCAATATTTACTAGAGTGTGCTTTTGTACCTCTGTTGTTAAACAATTGGGTTTTATTTACAATTTTCTCCTCCTCTTCTTCAAGGCAGCTAGTTGGGTAGTGGGAAGAGCACTGGAATCAGGAATCCTTGAGTTCAAACTTGGCCTCAAACACTTACTAGCTCTTTGACCCTCAGCAAATCATTTCTGTTTCATCTCTGCTTCCTCAACTGCAAAATGTGGATAACCATAGCATATATATTTCAGGTTGCTGAGAAAATCAAATGAAATAATATTGCAAAGAAGTGCTTAGCACAGTGCCTAGCGCAAAGTGGCCACTATATAAGTGCTTATTCCTTTCCCTTCCAGAGCTACAATTTCTTTTATAATTCAAAAAAATGAATCCTTTTTCTGAAGAATTCTGATTGTTCTTTTGGGTATACCTTTTCCTTTGATGTTCTGATTATAGGGTTTTTTTTTGTTATTTTTGTCTTCTGGTTGGTGCTTTCATCATTCCTGGCATAATAAAGGTCTTTTTTTTCTGTTTGAAAAAAAAAAAAAGACATTTATTATGATGACAGGGAAGACCAGAACACAAACTCAGAGGAGGACAACAATGTCAAAACATCTATCCCTAAGAAAAATGGGAAGTGGTCTCAAACCCAGAAAGAATTCATAGAAGACCTCAAAATGGAGCTTAAAAATCATTTAAGAGAGGTAGAAGAAAAATTGGGAAAAGAAATTAGTGATGCAAGAGAATAATGAAAAAAAGACAACACTTGGAAAACTGCTTAAAAATTAGAATTGGACAAATAGAAAAGGAGACACAAAAATCCATGAAAAAAAAAACTCCTTAAAGAGTAGAATGGGCCAAATGGAAAAAGGAAATACAAAAGCTAATTGAGGAAAACTACACCTTAAAGTTAGAATTGGGCAAGTGAAAGCTAATGATTCTATGAGACATCATGAATATCAATCGAACAAATTCAAAAGAATGAAAAAATGGAAGAAAATGTAAAATACCTCATGGGAAAAACAACTGATTTGAAAATAGATCCAGTAGAGACAACATCATGTCATTGGACTCCCTGAAAGCCATAATCAAAAGGAAGGCCTGGACAGCATCTTTTAAGAAATTATCAAGCAAAAGTACGCTGATGTTCTGGAACTAGTGGGGAAAATAGTCATCGAAAGAATCTATCAATTACCTCAGAAAAGAGATCCCAAAATAAAAACCCCAAGGCACATTATAGTGAAATTTCAGAACCATCAGGTCAAGGAAAAAAAAATACTGCTAGTGGCCAGAAAGAAACAATTCAAATAGCGGGGATTCACAATCAGGATTACACAGGACTAAGAAGCTGCAACATTAAAGGATCAGACATCATGGAACATGATATTCTGGAGGGCAAAGGAGCTAGGACTACAAACAGGAATCACTTACCAGGCAAAATTAAGCATAACACATCAAGTGGAGAAATAGTCATTCAACAAAATAGAAGGATTTCAAGCCTTCACAAAGAAAAGACTAAAACTAAATAAAAAATTTGGCTTCCAATATCGAGGATAGACAGGTAAAAAGGAAAAACAGAAGGGATGTAATGGAGCTAAACTGTTTATATTCCTACACAGGAAGATGATACTTGTAACTCTTAAAAATTATATCACTAACTATACAGATAGAAAAGATAAAAACAGACAGTAGGTATGGGTATAAGGTATATTTGAGGGAATGATGTAAGAAAATAAGATGAGAAAGAGAAGTAAAATGGGTATAGAAGGAAGAGAGAGGTAGAATTCGGTAAATTATCTCATATGAAGAAGCACAAAAACCCTATTACAATAGAGGGAAATCTGGGAGGGGGGACAATGGGCATTGCTTGAGCCTTACTCTCATCAGTTTTGGCTAAAAGAGGGAATAATATACACAATCAGATGAACATAGAAATTGATCTTACTCAACAGGGAAGTAAGAGGGGAGGGAATTTTTAAAAAATTGCGGGGGGAGGGTGGTAGTAACTGACAGAAAGGAGCACAGATCAGGGGAGGTGGTAGACAGAAGCAAAACATTGGTGATATGGGAAAGGGTGAAAGGAGAGAGGACAAACAGGAGGAAGAATAGGATGGAGGGAAATACACAAGTACTAATCATAACTGTGAACGTGAATGGGATGAACTCTCCCATAAAATGGAAGTGGATCAAAAACCAGCATCCTACAATATGTTGCTTATAAGAAACACTCTTGAAGCAGAGAAACACTCAGAGAGTAAAGCAAAACCTGAACAGATTTGTACAAACTGATGTGAAGTGAAATGAGCAGAACCAGGAAAACTTTGCCCACAGTATCAGCAACATCATGTGATGATCAGTTATGAATGACTCAGCTTTTCTCAGCAACACAATGATCCAAAACAAGTACAAAGGACACAGGAAGGAAAATCTATCCATATTCAGAGAAAGAACTGATAGATTCTGAATACAAAGTGAAGCACATTTTTTTCACTTCCTTTATTCTTTTTCATTTTTTTTTGCTTTTGATCAATTTCTCCTTCCATAACTGTAATGAATATGGAACTAGGTTTTACATGATGACATATGTATAAACTATATCAATACAAAACCATCTTCGGAATAGGGGAGAAAAATTTGGAACTCAAAATCTAGTAAAAATGAATGCTAAAAATTTTCTTGATTAGTAATTGTAGGGAAAAATAAAATACTATTTAAAACAAAAAAAAATTGGTTTTCCCTGCCCAGACCACAGGGTTAGGTAATTTAGAAGTTTTCCTTCCCAAAAAAGGAATAGAGAATGGTGTAGTTAGATGCTTCTCAAGTGGAAATTTTGAGAAATTAGTGACATCTGAATATATACCTATCCACCATTTCCTTCAACTTTCTTACATAAGCCCCTTCCCTACTGTAGTAGAATTTCACTATAATTTATTGCATAAGGTTGGACCCCTTTCCTATCAATAGTTAAGTACTTTCTCTATCACTGGCCTAAATGGTTTCAAAGAATAGGAGTGGAGTATAATCAATTATTATTGAAAGGAAATTTTAAGAGGACATGGCATTGCCAAAGTATGAAGTATAGGTAAGAGAGTTACATAATGGAACACTATAGTAAGATGATTATAAGTTAATGGTTTTAGAGTAGGGTATAGTGGGCACAAATAGGGCAAACTGGACAATAACACAATCTTCAGTATTTTTTTTTAGGAGTAATTACCTTGTTGAAAACTGTATCTTTATTTTCTTCTCTATTTGCATTACTTCGTTCTATATATTTCTTGTTGTTCTGGTGTGGAAATTGTGGGAGTTGAGCCAAGATACAACTTCACACTCTCCCACCTTGCCAGAAAGAATGTCAATTGATTTTAAGGGCTCCATAGAGCAAAATGCAGCCCTGAGAGCTCTCCTTGGACATGTTTCTCATGTATGCATCTAAATCACACATGACTATGATGGATACGACTGCAAAGATAATTCTGCTCATCCATTTCCTGAGCATTAAATCAATCAAAGTGGAGGTTTACCTGGAGTTTTTAGGGAAGGCAACAATAAATTCCCCAAAGATGTTTGTTATTGCCATAAAAGAGGCATAACTTTCAAATAAAATAAGGCTGGCCAATTGATCATCAAGTTCTGCAAGTGTTCCTATTTGCAGATGACATCATGGAAATTGCACAGAGCCTTAGAATATTTCCTACCCACCTCAGAGAAATCTACAGCAATGGAAAAGCAATTGACCTAGCAGCTCACACTAGAAAAACAAAGTGTGTGAAAGCCACGTATTTCTAGAACATAAAGCTCTAAAGGCAATCTGCCAAATGAGTTCATTAGTATGTGCACTATGGACAAGTTCTGCATGGAGATAAAAAGCTAGACCTGAAACCAAATAGGAGAAAAATATTGGAGCTGATTACATTTGGGAATCAGTGCCTTTAACAGTTCCAAACTTCCTACCAGACACAAGAACACCTCTTTAAAACAAATATTCTCCCAGTAATACTATAAGGCTAGAAAGAATTAAGGATATATGAATAGGGTCAGGCATATTGTGATGATTCTTGTAGAATATAGGCAGCTAGAGGATAGGGACTGTTTTCATTTGTTTCTTTGTATCCCTAGAATCTAGGATAGTGCCTGGAACACAGTAGGCAATTAATTAATGACCGTTCATCAGAAAAAGTCTAAAAAAAGGAAAGAAAAGAAAAGAAAAAAAAACCCATGAGAATGGTCTCTAACCTTCTGCACAGATGTCCTCTGGAAGATCTGTGGAAAGTGTACACAAGAACTACATAAGAGCGGGAGACATTAAGGGGTTACAATACATACCAAAAGAGGGAATACCAGCATCTAAGACATCATGGATTCAGTATAGCATAGAACACCATTATGAAAACTGAGATCAATATCATTTCTAAAAACATACCACTCATGTTCTGAATTTCTCTTCATTTCCAAATTGCCAGGATATAAAATAACAAGTTGTAGCAGCAATCCAGCCAGCAGCTGCTGTGGCGGTATAAGATCCACCAACAACCAGCACACAGAAAACTGCCAACACAGGTTCTTTGATCTGCTTTTCTAAGGAAAACAACTTTAAGGGGTTAACAATTTCAGTTCAATCAAACATACAAATATCATTCATTTAGTTCAGGGAGAAAAGATCAGCCCCCTGAACTTGAAGGCAAATACAAAGAGAAATTACAAACATCAACACACAGACCTTGTCTGATTCAAATCACAACACATGGTTACCAGAGAAGAACCAATGGGTCTGGGTTACAAAACCGAGGGGCAGTTATGGCTTGCCCAGAGTCTCAACACTCCTTCCATGAGTGTGCCCCAAAAGTCAAATACCCAGCTCCCCTCATTTATATCCAGTTTGGAGACCTGAGGGCTCTGACTTCTTCCAGTCTGGGTATGTGAAAGTTCCAAATTCCCAGTATCACATCATATACAAGTCAATGACTCTTGATTGCCTCAGTGCAGAGAAATACTCCTAAACAAAGACAGCAAAAAAGTTTCCCACCCATTCACACAAGGAGAGACTTAATAGTCCTAGCATCCCAAAAGAGAAGAACAGGGAAAAGTCTGATTGCCTTAACATGAGTGTACCTTGCTTTATTATCATGGCTATAAAATGTGCAATTTTAAATGTATTAGGAGAGGATTTTTTTTTGTTCTATTTTGATTTTGTTTGTTTGCTTTACTTTTGGGTAAAGAAAAATTTGGGCAATTTGCGGGGGGCAGGGAAGGAGATCACGAGTCACCATCTATTAGGTTTTTTTTTTTTCTAATTTCTAGGTTTAGATTTCTGTCGATCTAAATTTCTATGGTAGGGCACATTTTGCAATAATTCTGGGCACAGTAGGCACATTCCTACAGAGAAGAGGGACTATTTGGCATATGTTTATAATTTATCTGACAGTAAAACAGTTTTCTGTAATGAAATAATAGACTAAAATTTCTTGAACCAGTTTACATTAATGAATGAAGTCATTTTCTAGAGTTTCTCAGCGTGTGTGTGTGTGTGTGTGTGTGTGTGTGTGTGTGTGTGTGTGTGTGTGTGTATTAAGGAAGGGGATCCAGGAGGAAAGAATGGCATTTTTTCCCCTTCATCAGACCAGGCAATCTGTCTCAGGAACTTCCCCCAAGGGAATTATTTATCCTATTTTGTGCAGGGTGTCCCACTCTGAATCTTGCCGTACTTAGGAAATGAAAGGCCTAGTTAGTAAGAAAACAAGTCTTATCTGATGAGTTTAGAAAAGAGAAATTAAGCCCCCAACACTCCATTCTGTTCCAGCAAATGTGAGAAGAAACAGTGTTGTGCTAAGTAATGAAGTCCAAATAGCATTGTTATGATGAATTGTCTCAACCCCCTCACACAATATAACATCATTAATGATGCTAGCCCCTTTTCCTGATTAATAAACCTCATGCTGGAACCTATTAAGGAATAGCTAATTGTTAATCATTTTTTTAAAAAAATACTTCTATTAAATGATGAAATCAAGGGTTAGCGATATGGATTTTCAGTCTCATTTTCTGTTCAAAAATGGATACTTTAGTAACGGTATAAATCAAGAACTTTAACATAACTATGTTGCAGTCAGAATATTCCACCCCTCCCCCAACCTTTGTACTTTTGCCCAAATGGTTCTTCATTTCTTAAATATAATTCTTCTTTACTTTTGCCTTATTAAATCCCTTGCTTACTTCAGAGCACCACTCAGTGGACACCTTTCACAAAGGATCTCTTCTGATCCAGTAATTAGCACTTTCTTCTCCAAAAATTACTTCACATTACTTTGTATGAAGTGTTTTATATTTAATTAAGATCACGGAATCATAGATTTATCACTGAAAGGAGTGTTAGAATTCATATAGTTCAAGGCTATCATTTTATAGTTCAGGAAACTGGGCTAAGAGTGGTTAGGTGATGGAGCTGGGATATTAACCCAAGACCTGAGTCTCCAGATAGAACACTCTTTTCACTAGAGTTTACTTGGAGTTTTTGTTTATTCGATTTTTGGTCAGTTATTCCTGTCAGACTCTTCATGACCCCATTTGGTATTTTCTTGGCAAAGGTAGTTGAATGGTTTGCCATTTCCTTCTCCAGCTCATTTTACAGATGTGGAAACTGAGGCAAATAGGGTTAAGTTTTAGCCCATCTGCCTAGATAGTTTACTGGGGTGTGACTGTGGCACATGCCACAGTCTCTTGGAGCTTTTGGTGAAAGCTGGGTGACAGGCATATACCAAAGGTAGATGAGCAGCCCTAAAAAGGGCTCAGCAAGCCCTCACACCAGAGGTGCTAGTCCTCCTGAACACCCCATATGCCCCTGCTGATGAAATAATAATCTAAAATTATTCATTCTTTGGAGATTTTGTTATACTATAATATAGTCATTTAGTATTAATATGTGTGTCATTAGCATTAATGAAAGACTTCCTCTTTAATTCAGTTTTAACTGGACCAATCTTTCAAAGAATTCACTTTAGAAAATGTGAGGGTAGAAGAGGGAGTAGAGAGACAAGGGCCAAGCTGGCTATTTTAGAGCTTTTAATTGGTGAGAAGAAAGTAGAAATGGGCCAAAGCAAATAGCATTGTGAACTTGTACTCTAGAAAGTAAACCTCCCTGGTTTGAGCTGCAGCATTCCTGCCAAATCAAATTCCTCTTCTCTAACCTTTAACGCTCTTTTGAGATGCCCAGTTTAAATGCAATATTTGCTGACATTTTTTTTCCAAGTTAGAAGGGCATTTCATAGCACAGACTAAACTGAACATGAATTTTTCCAGCTGAAAATGAATCTGAGATTGGCAGCTGTCATTCTCATTGAAAACATAATTTTAAATATGAAAACCCTGTACAAGTTCAAAATGCCCATAACTTTGTGCTGTCCTTTACCATTTGTTATATGTACTGTTATAGTTTAAACATGAAATCTACAAAATATCTACCCTTTTAGAATGGATACAAATCTCAGTAAGCAATCTGATTCCTTTTCTAATTTTCTTCTCAAGAATTTTCCACCTTAACAGGCCAAGTGAGTTAGCAGACATAACAGCAACTGAAAGGTAAGATTCTGATTCTAAACTCTTTTCTCCATTCTCACACTGTGGCCTTGGACAAGTGAGTGAGCACTCTTTGAAGTCCATTTCTGATCATGAAGAAATGGACCTCAACAACTTGCTAACTACTCTACAAGAAGATGAAAAGGATTAATGGTTTACAGCTTGAACTCCTAAAAGGGAATGAGAAATGAGATTTTTAAAAGGATTATTATTAATGCATGGATTGGAATAGCTAGTAATTTTTAAGATTCCCACTATGGAAAGAGAACAAGCAAAAGAATAAAATATTTTACTGGAAGAAGCTATATAGTATTAATTGACCAAGAAAGGTAATTAATTGCCCATCAGTCTGCCCCACCATGTATGAACCTGCTGACTATTGGTGGGAAAATGGTGAATTACAAAATATATGAACTGCAGTCCAAGAGGGGACCCAAGAGAGTTGTAGAAAGCTAGGTAGGTTCTCCTGGATTACTGCCTTGTCATGGTAGACGGCATGTGTATATTAATGACATTATAAACTATGTTATGTGGAGTTTCCCAAGATGGACAGGTCATAGTGGAGAGGTCTGACAACAGGTGATCCACTAAAGAAGGAAATGGCAGACCACCCCAATATCTTTGCCAAGAAAATCCCATGGACAGAACTAAAAAGGGTAAAAGAGATAAAATCAGAACATGAGCCCCTCAGGTGAAAAGATGTCCAATAAACTACCAGGAAAGAGTAGAGGACAACTACAAGTAGCTCCAGCGCTAATGAAGTGTCTGGGCCAAAGCTGAAAGGAAGCTCAGCAGAGGATACATCTGGTGACAAAAGGAAAATCTGATGCTGTAACAATAAATGTTGAAGAGCCTAGAATGTAAGATATATGAACCAAGGTATACTGGTTGTGGCCAAATAGGAGATGAAAAGATTAAACACTGACATGTTGGGTGTGGGTGGATTTAAATGGAAGGAATAGGTGAATTTAATTTAGGTGATCATCACATATACTACTGTGGGCAAAAATCCCAAAGAAGAAATAAAGTAGTCCTCGAAGTCATTACAAGGATGAGAAAAGGATCAGAAAAGATTATACTAGGGTAGAATCTCAAAAATGACAGAACGATATCTATTCAAATGCAAGGCAAAGCATTTAACATTACAGTGATACAAGTCTATGCTCCAAAAACTGATGCCAAAGAGGCCCAAGTTGATCAGTTCCATGAAGACCTACAATATCTTCTAGAAATGACAAGAAAGTTGACACATTCATCGTTAGGGATTGGAATGCTAAAATAGCAAATCAAAAGGTAATTTGAATTTGAAAATTAAGCAAGGCAAAGACTAATAGAGTTTTGCCAAGATAACTTGCTGATGATAGCAAACACTCCAAAAGGTGATTCTACACATAGACATCACCAGATGGTCAATATAAAAATCAGATTGGTTGCATACTTTGCAAACAAAGGTAAAGAAGAAGCAAAGGTGGTACAGTCAGTTAAAACAAGACCTGGAGCTGACTTTGGCTCAGATCACGAGATTCTTATTGTAAAATTCAGACTTGAAGAAAGTAGGGAAAACTCTCAGACCATATAGGTATGATGTAAATAACATCCCTTATGAATATGAAGTAGAGATGATGACTAGATTTAAGGAATTAGATCTACTAGATATAGGGATTGAAGAACTATGGACAGAGAATACCAATATTGTACAGGAGGTAGCAACAAAAAAGAAAAAGAAAAGCAATAAAACAAAATGGCTACCAAATGAAGCTTTATAAATAGCTGAGGAAAGAAAGAAAGGGAGAGGAGAAGGGGAAAGATATGCTCAAATGAGTACAGAATTTCAGAGAATAGTGAGGAAAGATAAGGTTTTCTTAAATGAGCAACGCAAAGAAATATAAGAAAACAATAGAATGGAAAAGACAAGCTTTCATCAAGAAAATTAGAGATATCAAAGGTATGTCTCAAGCAAAATGGGCACAGTAAAAGACAAAAATCGTAGAGATTTAACAGAAGCAGAAGAAATTAAGAAGAGGTGACAACAATACGTAAAAGAACTATACAAGAAAGATTATAACATCACTGATAACTTTGATGGTGTGGTAACTGATCTATAGCCAGACATACTAGAGAATGAAGTCAAGAGAGCCTTAGGAAATGTTGCTAACAATAAGGGTAGTGAAGGTGATGGAATTCCAGCTGAGCTTTTTAAAATCCTAAAAGTTGATGCTGTTAAAATTAAGGTGCTGCACTTGTTATATCAGCAAATTTGGAAAACTCAACAGTGGCCACTGGATTGGAAAATATCAGTTTATGTCCCAATCCTAAAAAAGGGCAATGCCAAGGAATGTTCAAATTACTGAACAAATGTGCCCGTTTCACATGCTGGCAAGGTTATAAGTTTAAGATTCTGCAAGCTAGGATTCATCAAGATGTGAACGAAAAATTATTAGAACAGGCTAGTTTTGAAAAAGGCATAGAAACTATGAACCAAATTGCCAACATTTATGAAGAAAGCAAAGGAGGTCTACAAAAATATCTACTTCCACTCCATTGACTGCACTAAAGCCTTTGTGTAGATCATAACAAAACACGGCAAGTCCCCAAAGATATGGGAGTACTAGATGAAACAGCAAGGCAATAAACACAACATCGATGATAATTGTGAATATGCCTATGTAGTAGCAGCTTTAGCTTCTTCCAAAGCTTTACTCTGTTCAAGTCCCCAATAAAATTCATATTTTTTCCTGGTAATTTTATATAAGGGTTTCAAAATTTGTCCAAGATGTGGGATGTGGTGCCTCCAATATCCAAACAGTCCTATGAATTTTTGTGCCTCCTTCTTATTGGTGGGGATAGGAAAATCTTGATTCTTTTGTTGAACTTGAGGGAGAATTTCCAGCAGTCCTTTATTCCACTGTATACCCAAAAACTTCACAGTTTGAGCTGGTCTTTGAATCTTTGCAGGGTTAATTTCCCATTCTTTGCTTTTCATATGCTCAATTAAAAGTATCAAACTATTCTCCACTTCTTTTACAATTTCTCCCTATATCAAAAAATCACCTATGTACTAGGTAAGCTTTACACCAGGTAACTTCAATTGACCTAATGTTCAGCCACAATCCTGTGACAAATAGTTAGTCTATGCAGATATGTTTGTGCCAATTGGGTAAAAGTATATTGTCAGCCCTGCCATGTAAAAGCAAACTGGCCCATTGTTTAGAGTCTATTGGGATCATAAAGAAAGCATTGGCTAAATCAATAACTGTGTGCCAAGTCCCATCATATTTCTGGATCCTTTCTATTAAAGTAACAGTATCTGGAACATACAAAGCAGCATACAAAGGTGGAGTCACTTTATTTAATTGTCTATAGTCCACTGTCTCTCTCCACATTCCATCTGACTTTTGTACTGGCCAAACAGGATTATTGCATTGAGTAGTTATAGGGACTAACGTTCCTGCTTCAACATATGCCTTTAAAGAACTGGCAATTTCATCTTGCTCACCTGGCACACAATACTGCTTCAAAGTAATTACTTTAGAAGGTTCAAGTAAAGTGATTGGGTCCATCTTTACTTTTCCCAAGAAAACTGTATTAATTCCTATCTTCCTTACTGCAAATTGATATCTCCCCTCAGGCAAATTCAGAGTCATGCCTTTCAATATATCTATTTCAATCATGTATTCAGGAATAGGTACAATGACCACAGTATATTCTTTCTTAGGCAATTGTCCAATTTTTGTTATTGGTTTCACTTATTTGCCTGATATTTCAGCCCCTCCTAGTCCTGTGATGCTAATAGGAACTCCATGCTTAAATTTGTCAGGGTTTCCATAAATCAAGCTGGCCTCAGCCTCAGTGTCTATCGATGCCCTAGTTACAGTATTTGATCCATTCTTCCAATACATAGATTAATATGGGATCTGTAATCTCATCTGTATGTGTCTTTAATCTGAGCTGAGGCTGAGCCTATTCCCTAGTCTCCTTGAAGGTGTGACTCACTTGAATGCAAGGGTTCAAGATCTGTGGGATTTGTAAGGGCAGTTCTCACTTCTCTATTCCATTTGCTATTAAGTCCCTTATCTTGGTACATTTTGCATAGCTCATTAGCTGGAATATTATCTATTCTTCTAAAATCTACCCCTGCTTTCAATAGAGTAATAAACATCTCTTTTCTTGTCACTCTATTAATTGGACATTGAATCTGTTTGCTGTGTACCCTTCTTTCCCAAGGAACCTTATCTCTTCCTCAGTCTCTTAAGTCATTTAACTTTGATATCTTCTCCAGCACCTCTGAAAGAGGGTTCTCTACTTCTGCAATCAGCAGAGTCAGAATCACATATTTATAAGTGGGCAGGTACATCTTAGCTATCAAATTCCTATGAGAGACTCCCAAGGGAGTTTCATAATAAACTTTGGCATTCCCCAACAGAATAGCAGACTTCATCACCTCCTCCTTTAACTTTCTCGTACAGTCCCTAATTGAATACCAGAGTCTCTTTGCAAAAGGCCGTATTCCTCTTTATAGTCTATCACAGCCAAAGCCAACAAATTGGTTGCATGATTAGTTCTTTGCAAATGATAATCCCTAAAAGCTTGCTGTACAAAAGAGTTCTGACTAATACTTATAAATCTCCTACAATCCACAGAATCTACAGACACTCCTTCCTATGATCACTGATTCTCACCATCCAAGATATTAATGATTCTCCCATTCTCTGGGTGAACCTGCTCAAGATATCTTTGATTTCCTGCTGCGTTAAATCCTCTAAAATCAGTCTAAACTGAGTGTTATCACCTGTTTCCTGCCTCCTCGGCTCTATGGGGTACGCTTCTCTTTGAGAAGTCTGGTGCGATACTGTCTTACTGTCTCTATGACAAGTAGCTTGCAACAAAGTTTCACTGCATGCCAGAAGTTTTGACATTGTATCCTCCTGCTAGAGTTTCTGCCCCTGTTACCATGGTAACCAGACTGACTGCTAGACTTGACCTTAGCTGAACTGAGGTGCACTCTTGACCTCCTTTGCTCCTTCTGCCTTCCAGCTGAATTTACAAGGCTGTTAGTTTCCTGCTGTTCGGCCACTTGAGTTTCTCCATCTTGCTGTGGTATAGGCTGAGTATTTTCAGACATTTCAGCAACTGTCTGAGCCTGAACTCTTTCTCTTAATAGTCTGTCTCTGTTTTCACATACAATATGGTAGGCTGTGAGTCAAATCCAGTCCTCACAGAGACCAGTGCCATTAGACCATTCCTTTGCTAGGGAGCAATAAGTTACATTCTCCCATCCTGGGACAATCATTTCTTCTAAAGCCCTTCTACCTCTAAACAGAGATCTTATACCTTGCAATCCCATCCTCATCTCCAAATGAAACAGTAAGGCAATAAACACAACATCAATGATAATGGTGAATATGCCTATGTAGTTCTGTATTGCAACGTATGAGAGACTCTCCATAAAGAAGGTAAAAGAAGTATAACATTTATTTAGACACCAGAAAATCAAATCCCATAACCAAATGTTCAGCTCCCACAGCCAGTCGGCCCACTTTATCACAACAGCAAGGAACTTAAAACACCATATCACAGCCTGAAAACTCACCATCCCAAAACCTCTCTAACCCCATGCTGGAGTCTTCCCCAAAACAAACTCATAGTCAGCTAAGTCAGCCTGTTCAGTTCTAACAATCACAACGGTGGCCACCAGCAGCCATAATATCTTTCTCTCTCTCTCTCAGGTTTTCTGTTACATAACTTCCTTTTCCTGTCAGGAAGCTCCTCCCATCATGTAACTTAGGCTTCCTGTGATGTAAGCAGGTTATACGGCCCATTAATGGGTGGGAAAGATCTTCAAATCAAAATTGCTACTACACCAGATCATCTTACTTGTCTCCTGAGGAACCTTTGCTCAGGCCCAAAAGCAACAGTTAGAACCAGACATGGAACAACTGGTTGATTTAAGATTAGAAAAGGAATAAGACAAGGCCGTGTATTGTCATCTTATATATATAACTTATGTGCAGAGTACATCATGCAAAATGCCAGGCTGGTTAAATCAAAAGCTGGAATTAAGGTGGTTGGGAGAAATTTCATGAATCTCAGACATGCATATGATACCACTCCAAGGCAGAAAGTGAAGAAGAATTAAGAAGATTTGATGAAAATGAAAAAAGAGAGTGTAAAGACCATTCTGAAATTTAACATAAAAAGCTAAGATTATGGTAACAGATCCCTTCACTTCTTGGAAAACAGAGGGACAAGAATGGAAGGTATTAGATTTTATATTCTTAGGCTCAAAGGTCCCTGCAGGTGGTGAATGCAACCATGAAACTAAAAGATGCTTGCTCCTTAGAAGGAAAGCTATGGCAAATATGGACAGCACACTAAAAAACAAAGACATCACCTTGCTGAAAAAGGTTCATATAATCAATGCTATGGTTTTTTCCAGTAAAACAATGTATGACTGTGACGGTTGAATTGTAAAGAAAGCTGAACATCACAGAACTGATGCTTTTAAAGTGTGGTGCTAGAGAAGATTTTTGAGAGCTCCTTGGACAGCAAGGAGATGAAATCAGTCAATCAGTAACAAAATTAATTCAGGGCTCAGATTCAACCTGGCCCACTGGCATTAGCTTCACAAATTCTGAGGCTCCCTAAGAAGCTACCCAATGTGGCGAATCTTTAATAAACTTTGTTTTTCTTTGGCTGTAAGAAGGCTTGGGTCAAATTCATTAGGCGAGACCTAGCACATCAGTATTTTGGGGTCCCTAGCACCTCTAAAAACCTCAACATTATGGTTCCCTGACCCTCGAACCTCAACATACAGTTCCCTGACCAGGAAAAACTATTAATTTCAAGTTCTTCTCTAGCCAAGACTGGAAGGTATGTAAGCCTCCCCCTTTCCCTATCCCATTCTAGCCCTACAGTTGGAGTCACTCTCCAAGTACCTTGGAGGCGATTTTCAGGCCTGACCTCTTAGGTCCCAATAGGTCTCGTACTCAGCCCGAAGCTCTCAGGTTCTTGGTCCAGTGATTATGTTGGAGGCCATGGGCCTGGGCACAACTTCTGAAGCATGGAGGACAAGGACAGATGCCCTATCTGGAAGCATATGACCGATTCTTTTAATTTTCTTGGTGCTAGGGAATTGGGAAAACTTCAGTTAGAGTTATACTGTTGCTGAGAAGGAAAATGGATAAGAGTTTACTAAATGATAGCCTTTGTGGAGCTCTCTCGGAACCCTGTCCTCAGAAAAGATTGTAAAATGCTTGTAGCTAGAGCTGCCCCACAAAGGGCGAATGGGGGTCAACAGGACATTTTGGATGACCCGCTTCTTATGGCCCCCAAGGCTTTGACCCCAGCCCCTCCTGCTGCTCCCCAACCTTCCCTGAGCCCCCTTGCTTCCCATGCCCCCCCATCCTTGGCCACTCCCTCTTTCCTCTGGTTTCCCTCCCCTTTTCCTCTAGCCCAATCTCCCTCATGTCCTGCCTCATCTACCTTCTACTTCTACCCTGCATCTTCTCCCATGGCCCCTCCCCCCTGGGTGACTCCTGCTGAGGTCCCATTCACAGGTCTCCCGAGGCTTCTCCCCCTTCAGCCCCTCCCCCTGAGGCAACTCCTACTCAGGTTCTGGCCTTGGGGCCTGACCCTGCTGCCGACCTTGCAGTATTTACTACCACCATGAGCACTACTGCAAAGGCAACCCCTACTCAGGTTCTGACCTTGGCCCCCACCCCCAATGTGTCTCCTCCCCTGGCCCCTCTCTTTGAGGTGGCACCCACTCAGGTCTCTTTGGTGTCTCCCCCTCTGACCCCTTCCCTTCCTCAGGTTCCAGCTGACCTTATTTCTTGACAGCCAGATCCCCTGGCCTTGCAGTCCAATGCAGATCAGCTGGCACTCTCCAGCCCCTCCCTCACAAGAAATGAGACTTCTTATCTCCCTCCCCAAGTCCAGGTCCCCACAGTGCCTTCAGGGCTTTTTCCCTAGGGAAGTGCCTGCCTCACCTAGTGGCACAATTAGGGTACATATTCCTTCATCCATTTCAGATCTCATTCAAGTTAAAGAGAAACTGGGGAGATACTCAGAAGACCCCACTAAGATTACTGAGGGTTTTAGGGATCTGAACCTACAATTCCAGATTTCTTGAGGTGATTTGCATATCCTCTTCTCTACTTGTCATACCACTGAGGAGAAGAGGAGAATCTTGGAACAAGTTCCCAAATTTGGGGATCATTTAGCTAGTAATGACCCTGCAAAATATCCCCCTGTAACGGCTGCTGTTCCCACTAGTGACCTGGGATGGGATTATCAAAAGAGTGAGGATAGGGGAAAGAGAGACCATATGGCAATTTACCTGTTAGAAGGCCAAAGAAGTGCATTTCAAAAGCAAATAAATTTTCAAAAAGTTAGGGAAATTACTCAGGGAGAAAATGAAAACCCTGCCCTTTTCTAAGACCAACTAGTAGAAACTATTAAAAAGTACACAAATTTGGATCCTGATTCTATAGAAGGCATAGCAATCCTTAGCATGTATTTCGTTAGTCAGTCTGCCTCAGATATTAGGAGGAAACTGCAGAAATTGGCAAAGGTACCCCAAACACCTCAGGCCCAACTACTGGAGAAAGCTTTCAGAGTCTTTAACAACAGAGACCTAGTTGCAGCAAAGGAAAGAGAATGCAAGGAAAGAGCTACAGAGAACATACTCAATTCTTGGCTGCCACTATGGCCAGGAAAAGAGCCAAGGAGCACCCCTCCAGGGTGCCCCTTTGAGGAAGCCTGGCAACTTGGGCAAAGGGGAATGGGGAGACCTGCTTTCAATGCCACAAGGAGGGTCACTGGTCCAAGGAGTGCCCCTCTGGGGAGCCCGTGGAACCAACAGTTCCAGCACCATGCTCGTGTGACCAGGAGGGACATTGGAGGAAGGATTGTATCAAAGGTTGAAAAAGTGGTAGAGCTGCTTCCCACTACCCTGTCCTCCAGTCTTCTCAAGACTGGGAAGGATGCGAAAGCCTGGGGCTTAGAAGTGCTCCCACTTTCTCTGTCTCTCTCATTGAGCCCTGGGCAAATATTGAGGTCCAGAAGACTCTGGAATATACCTGTGAGCCCTTGGAGGACCTCAAGCTACTGTTTAGAAAGGCCCTAGCTTTCTCCAGCAAACAGGTGGATAAAAAGAGGGTCTGAACCTTCCAGATGACCACTCAGGCTCTATACCAACCTCTGACTGGATCCAAGGTCTCCAACCCACTGGACCTGGAATCAGCCATGTTCTAAAGTTTGACCCCTTGAATGAAGTCTGACCCCTTGAGCAGGACCCAGAGAGGCAGGGACAGCTTTACACCCCTTCCCAGCAGGACGCAGTTTCAGAAGCTGAGACCTTCTCCTGTTACCCCAAAAGAATTTGGTTCCCATTTGTTTGAGGGGGGAATGATGGGATGTAGGCTCTGGGAACTCCCTTGAACCCCGCCTTGAATCTTCCCACTTGTTGAGGCATTTGTCTGAGACCATAAGCTTTTCATTATAGCTGGGCCCAAATCTGTTGTTACTCTTAACCTAGCCTAGTCCTCCATTGTCTGTCCTCTCTAGGTAGCCTTCAGCTATTTCCCACCCTCAATCCCATTCCTGGAGTCTGACTTCTAGTCACCCCAGTCCCATCAAGATCCTCCTTAGACTCTTCCTCAAGACCCTCCCTAAACCCCTCTTCCCTTCACCCCAGACTACTTGACCACCCTAGATCCCTCCCCCAACCTTTATGTATATGAGATCCATCTTGCTTCCATGAAGGTGCTCAGATTCAATCTAGCTCAGCTCAGATTCAATCTGGCTCATTGGCATTAGCATCACAAATGCTCAGGCTCCCTAAGAGTCTACCCAATATGGGCAAATCTTTAATAAACTTTGTTTTTCTTTGGCTGCAAAAAATAATTAATTCAGGCTATTCACTGGAAGGTCAAATACTGAAGCTGAAGCTTAAATACTTTGGCCACATAATGAGAAGACCGGACTCATTGGAAAAGACCCTGATATCGGGAGAGATGGAAGGCAAAAAGAAAAGAGGCCCGCAAAGGATATGTGTATAGATAGTGCTATGGAAACAACAAACATGAACTTGGACAGATTTTGAGAAACAGTGGAGGCTAGAAGAGCCTTTTAAACTATGATGCATGGTCCACAAAGAGTCAGACGTAACTGAATGACTGAACAACAACAACAACAAAGGCAGGTAGAGCATTGAACCTGGAGTCAGGAAGTGCTGCATTCAAATCTGACCACAAACACTTCCTAGCTGTGTAGCCCATTAACTTGCCTTCCTCAGTTTTCATTTCTATAAAATGTGAATAAGTAGCACACCTATCTCCTGGGATTGTTCTGAGATTAAAATGAGATAAGATTTGTAAAATGCTTTGCGAAAAGAGTTACATAAAATGGTAGCTACTATTATTTTCATTATCACTTTTGTTATTACTCTTCTTTTATTAATTAAGCAGTTATGGTAGCACTTTTGTTTCACATGAAGGGAATGCTCACTGATGACCTTGATAAAACTGCTGCCCAGGGACACCCATCTCGGGCTTGAGGGCATATGTTCTCACGTAGTAAAGGAGATGGGCTAAGAATTTAGGAAAGGAAATGGGAGGGAACTGTTTCAAAACCCCATGAGACAAGTAGGTGGGGTAGTAGAAAAAACATTGCACTTGGAGTAAGGGAGACCTGAGTCTGAATTTTACCTTAACCACTAGCTATGTGACCCTGGCAAAGTCACTCAGCCTTTCTCAGCCTTAGTTTCCTCACCTTTAAAATGGTGACTACAACAGCATCTCTCTTGCAAAGTTGCTATGAGAATAATCAGATGTTAGATGTAAAGCACTTTGTAAACATTAAAGTGCAATGCAAACTTTAGCTGTTATTATCATTTATTGTATCTCTTTGCAATAAAGTAGTGATTATTTCCCTCATTTCTTAACCTTATTAGAGTATACACGTGCAGAACATTTTGGCATGTGGATAACTACATTTCTGGCATTGTTTACAATTAGGTTGCTCTGATTTCATGATGTTAGCCTTTCCTAACAACCAAAATTATAATTATTGGCAAGGTTGCTCCATTGATAAGATGTTACCGTTAAACCAGATCCTTTCATTTGTTTATCAGGGACTATGAATCCACATGTTGCATAGGAAAAATCATGTCCCAGGAGGAAGAATCACAGTGAGGAGTTTCTCCTTCAAGCACTGACCTCATGACATGGGGTGTTATTGCCTGTGGAGCATCATTCCCTGATTCAAAGTAAATAAAACTCTATCTACAGTAGCATATGGCAACAAAAGTTTTCAGAGGGCTAGAAGTGAAAGGGCAGGTCCTTGGCCATCTCCAAAGCCAGGGAAGCACTGTGCCTGAAGAAGTGACTCAGAGCTTTGAAGAAATTACTACTCTATAATGGAAGTCCTTCCCAAGCTGTCCTCTCCACCCCCAACTTTTTCAGTCTTCTTATACCTTATGTTTTCCACTCCAATCCACCCTCCGTTAAGTTACCAAAGTTCTAAAGGACATTAAGCTACCAATTGTCCTAAAGGGCAGTTCCAAATTACTCCCTTACCCAATAAACTCTAGTGCAGACTAGAACAACTCGGCAGTAGGTAGCACCAAAATTAAAATAGGCTAAATTTCTTCTGGACACAAATAGGTTAGACTAGAGACAAACTGAAGATGGTTGATTGCCAAGGGTCACATGACAGACAGGAGCATACGCAGCAGCAACCCTGCATTTTTTGAGGCCCTCCTGAAATCCTTTAGCAGGCCACAAGTGGCTATGTATATTGTACAGGCTTGCTCTAGTGGTTCTCTATTTTCTAAAAGTTTAAATGCTAAATCTTCTGTGCAACTCAAGCCCTTCACAAGCTGAGCCTTTCTTACCTTTCTAGTCTTCCTATAACTTACTCCCTTCTATGTATTCTGCAAGCCGGGACACTGGCCTCTTTGCTATCTCATGCAGCATACTCCATCTCCTGACTTCAGGAATTTTATCTGGCTGCCCTCTCCCCTTTCTTCGCCCCCCATCCCCCACCCATAACAACAATGTTGCTAGCAGCTACTGTGGCTATGTAAGACCAGTAACAGCAGCACACAGAAGGGCTGCTAAGAAAGGCGCTTTGATCTGCTGTTCTAAGGAAAGCAACCTTAAATAAGACTGTTAACCCCTTAAACATGCATATACCATTCACTTAGTTCAGGGGAAAAATATCAACCCCCTGAACTTCAGGGCAAATACAAACAGAAATTGCAAACAGATCAGCAGACAGACCTTGTCTGACCAAATCATATACACAGTTGCCAAAAAGAGAAGCACCAACATCTGAGTTTTCAAAGCCAGGGAGGCTGCTTAAACAGCTTGCCCAGAGTCTCATTGCCCACACTCTTTCAATGAGTGTGCCCCCCAAAGTCAAATACTAACTTTTCAGTGCATATATGCTGTTCAGGACCCTGAGGGCTGGGGGCCTACCATTTAGGGTGCAGGAAAGTTAGTTCTTCAATCACTAGTACCTGGCTGTGGAAAAATTCTTCAATTACTAGTACCACATCATATACATTGCTTCCAGTCAATGACTCCCAATTGTCTTAGTGCTGAGAAACACTCCAAAACAAAAAGGGGTCCATTTTTTAAATCTTTTTTTGAGGGGTAAAGGCAGCACAATTGGGGTTAAGTGACTTGCCCAAGGTCACACAGCTAGTGTGTCAAGTGCCTGAGGCCGGATTTGAACTTAGGTCCTCCTGACTCCAGGGCTGGTGCTCTACTCACTTTGCCATCTAGCTGCCCCAAAAAGGGGTGCACTTTATCTGCCCCATTCAAACAAAGGCGAAACTCATTAAAGGCACTTGATAGCCTTAGCATCCCAAAAGAGAAGAGCAGCAAAAACATCCTGCCCTGATTACCATTACACCACCTCACCCCATGCCTGGAATACTCTCTCTCCTCATGTCTACCTTTTGGCTTTCCTGGATTTCTTCAGAGTCCAGCTAAAACTCCAACTTCTACAAGAAACCTTTCCTGAGCCCTACCCCTTAATGCTAGTGCTTTCACTACATTGATTATCTGCAGTTATCCTCTACATATCTTGTTTGTACATAGATACTTTTGTGATTTCTGCCCCATTAGATTGTGGACTTTTTGAGATCAGGAACTGTCTTTAGCCTTTTTTTGTATTTCCAAAGCTTAGCACAGAGTCTGACATATAATAGCCTCTCAATAAATGTTTATTGAATGATTCACTGACTGATCAGCTATGCCACCAATGGTTTTTTTAAAAAAAATTATTTTATTTTTATAAAGCTATGAAAATCATTGTCCATTTATACTTTATTGATAAGAAACAGGATATAAGTATTTACAGCTAGACCTCTGAGAATCATGGGTTTTGCACTGGAAGGTACTTCAGAGGTCATCAAATCCAATTATTTCCTGACCATGAATATTTGCCAAACAGATGATTACTCATAACTTTTGCTCAAGATGTCAAGTGAGGAGATCTTATCTTCTATGACCCACTCCCAAGGCAGCCCTTTCCTTATGAAGCTAGCTCTAATGTTTAAGGTTTTCTTACTGCACAATTTAAATTTGCCTTTACAACATCCTCATATTGCTCTTATTTTTCCCCCTCTGGTCTAGTCAAAACAAGCCTAATCCCCCTTCTTCACAGCAGTCCTCTAAATATTTAAAGATAGCTTGCTTCTTCTATCATCCTTGCTCTCTCATTAATCTTCAATCTTTCTCTTACTTCTCTCTTGCCCATGAACATGACCTTGTCTTACTTATCCTCAAAAAAAAAATCTTCAGTTGCTCTATCCATGTGTACTAACTTTTTTACTACATCTCTCCTTCTTTTTATTAAGTCCTTGAAACTACTGTTGACAATAAGTGCCTCTGGGTACTTTCCTCTAACTCTTCTCAACTCTCTACGATGTAGCTTTCAACCTCTCTTAATGACCAAATTTAATAGCCTTTTCTCAATCCTCATCCTTCTTGACCTCTTTGTAGCCTGTGATACTCTTGACCACTTTCTTGTCCTGCATACTGTCTTCTCTCTAGGTTTTTATGTCACTGCCTTCTGGTTTCTTCTTACTCTTTCTCAGTCTCCTTTGTTAGATCTTCTTCCAGGTTGAGCCCAATAACCATGTGCATACTTCAGGGATCTATCTTCAGCCCTCTTCTTTTCTCCCTCTATATGATCTCACTTGGTGATCTCATAAACTTCTATGGATTCAGTTGTAACTGTTCAGATGAAGCTCAGATGTATGCAACCCTACCTTACTCCTGACCTCCATTCTCATATCTCTGTCTATCGGATATCTCAACCCAAATATCCTATAGAGCTCTTATACTCAAAAGGTCAAAAACTGAAATAATCACACACACACACACACACACACCCTTCTGAACTTTTCTATTACAGTCAAAGCTGCCACCACCATCCCAGTCACACAGGCTCACAACCTAAGTGTCATCCTCAAATCCTCACTCTTCCTCACACCCTGTATCCAGCCTGTTGCCAAGCTTTGTTAATCCCACATTTTATTAAGACCAATTCATTCCTCTGACACTGCTAGTACTCTGATATGGACTTTCATCACCTTGTGCCTAAATTATTGCCATAGCCTTTTCATTGGTATCTTGGCTTTAAGTCTCTCCCAACTCTAGTCTAACCTCCATTAAATTGTCAAAAAAAATCTTTCTAAAGTTTAGGAATGACTATGTCACTCTTCACTATTCCATAAGCTCCACTGGCCTATATTACTCCCAAGATCAAATATAAAATTCAATCAAGTATAAATTTCAAAGTTCTTCATAACCTTGCCCTTTCTACCTTTCTAGTCTTCTTATATCTTATTTTCTATTACATATTGTGGAATTCAGTGACACCAGCCTTTATGTGGCTCCTAGAACAAGATACTCCATGTTTTCAATCTGGGAATTTTTATTCGCTATCCACCATGTCTGGAATTTTCTCTCTCCTCATTCTGTACTCCTTACTCAATAAATTCCAGTGGCTCTCTGTTACTTTTAGGATTAGTATAAATCATCTCTTTGGCTTTTTAAAGACCTTCACAACCTGGCCACTTTCTTCCTTGCCATCTTTCTTTTATTTTACTCCCTTTTATAGAATCTACAATCCCAAACCCTAGCCTCCTTGCTATTTCTCATACAGAACACTATATTTCCACACTTGTGCCTTTTCACCAGCTATCCCTTATGACTGGAATGCTCTTTCTCCTTGTCTCTACCTCACTGACTATCTCACTGGCTTCCTTCAGGTCTCAGTTCAAATCTCACCTTCTTCTAAAGGCCTTTACTGTTATCTCCTCACACCCCTTGTACTCCTCCAACAGGACAAGTGCCTTCCCTCTGAGATTATTTCTAATTTGCCCTTTGAATAAATATGCACATAATTGTTTATATGTTGTCTCCCCCATTAGAAGTGATCTCCTTGAGGGCTGGGATTATTTTTGCCCTTCTTTCCTTAGCTTTCGTAAAGACAATATCTGGCACATAGTAAGCACATAAATGATTATTGCTTTGACCTGACTTGCTGGCAGATCCTTTGTCTCTCCTTAATCTTCTCTCCCCAGCAACTTCTACTGATAATGTATTGCATGGCCATTTTAGGCTAATCCAATATATGGAACATATTAACTTACACCAGGGAACATCAAATAGTGATTATGCTCTAAGTAACAAAAGTCTCATGACTAGAATTTCTTTAAATAATGAGTACCAAAATAATTAGCATTAACAAATTTTGATAGCACTTTAAAGTTTACAAAGCACTTTGCTAATAATATCCCTATGAAGTTGATCATAGATATTATTGACTCAACTTTGCAAGGAAGTAATTAAAGCTAAGGAAAGTTGACTTGCTCATGGTCACAAAAAGAACAAATGTCGAAGCTGGAATTTGCATCTAGATAGAATACATTATTCAATCTGTATAGACCTTTTATGCCCCCTAGAGACATACATTTCATTATCTCATAAACTTAGGCATACTTATAAGGGACTTTATGTTAGAACTAAATCAAATAGAAAACAGAGCTGATTTTGTGGGCTTATATGCTCTCCCACATACATGATCAGATACTCATCTACACAACAAGATCTAAAAATGAACCCAGATCTATGTCAAGGTAAATCTTCTATAGGAAAGGAAGGCCTTCTACTTATAGGAATGCATCATGATCTCTACCTAGAGCTGGCAAAGAAAAAAGAATCAATTACCCTGACAGATTACTTCAGCAAAATCTATTGCTTCAAGGAAACTATTTTCTTTTAGTAAGAATGTTCTCCCCATTTGCTATTTTTCATGAACTAGTAGATTGTTATAATTAAGGCCACAGTGAGGGCATTCTATTTTATTATTCTATGATACTATGTTCTATTGTTCTATTCCATCATTTTTTATGCAATGTAGGCAAAGCTGATTGAGTCTAGTCTACTGAGCCTGTCTATTGCTAACCTCTAGTTAAAATATTATTAGTGGGCAAAAAAAGAAGATGGAAGAAGTAAACAAAAATAGAAGGGTTTGGTTTTAAATATCCTTGAACTTGAAATGAGGGTCCTGTATGGCTTTTTTAAAAAGCAATTCAACAAGCTTTTATTAAGCACCTACTAAGTGTAAGACACTGCTGGGAAATAATGGTAAAAAGACAAAAGAAAGAAACAAAGTCGTCTTTGCCCCCAAGGAACTTTTGTTTTATGAGAGTACGACTGAAAAGTCATATTATACCCTTACATCCCTCTGGCTCTTTTCAGGTTCTAATACTAGAGTTTCCTCTGTACTTCAGATCTTTTTTTCTTTCTGTGTTCCCATTTTAATGTTCTCTTTTCCTTCTCATCCCCTTTCTACCTTCAGAAAGTGCTATGGATATTAAAACTACCTAAACAGAGTAGTCATAGGAACTTTTTTTGTTTTTCAAAAAATATAACTTAACCTTGGAAGCATGGTATTGTGGTGCTAATGTGATCAATGATCTTCCCTGCCCATTCAATAGGCCTCAGGTGGAGCTAGTTAAGGGAGACTTGATTAGGATAGGCTTGCATGTAGGCAGGCCCACACCCTTTTGCTATTAGATGCTAAGCCCCAGGCCTACACCCATTTGCTACTAGGTGCTAAGGCCCAGGCCTACACAGGATATACTTGGGTATACCCTGTGGGTAGCCATTAAGTTCAGACTGGAGAGCTGTGGAGAAGACAGAGCTGCAGCGAAGAAGAGAAAACTGCAAGAAAGAGAATTGGATGGGTTCTGAGAACTGCAAGGGCTTTCAGAACTTCGGCAGGAAAGGATGTAAGCAAGCAGACAGGATTTATGAGTGAGTGTTCACAGGAAGGCCCTAGTAGAAGGAAAGGTTACAGGATGGCTTGGCTCTTTGCTGTGATACTGTGTTTTAATCTCCTTCCTGTTACATTGAGGTGAACTTACTGGATTTGGAATACGATTACAGCTATGTTGAATTGGGGTTATTGGTTTTGGGATTTGATCCTCTGGTGTCTGAATAAATGTTTTACTTCTTCTGCCTTCTGTACAGAAAGTCTCTTATACTTTGCGATTCTGAACTATACAGGCATATTCATGGTCACCATCACTATCGTGAATCTTGCCTTGCTGATACAGGCATTACTCTTGCATTATTGCATAATCAGTCATACAGACAATCAAAATGGAAGGAAAGGAAAAAAATCTTGAGGCCATTAATACAATAGGGTTGACCATATTTGACTCAAGTTGAATCAATCTCAAAACTCAAAGGGAAACAAATCCAAAATGAATGTGCTCATGCATCTGCCAACTGCCTTAATGCCAACTTAGTCACCTGTGCTTTCAGCAAGAGCTGTACCTCTGGGTCTTGCTAGTATTTTAAAATAAGTAACTAGTACAATATATAGAATGACCAAGCTCAATTAGCCAGAAATATAATTGAAGGATGAGTTATAAAAGCCCAGTGGAACCATATGTCCTCCTCTCCCTAATTTTATGCATAGCCAACTTTAACTTTCCCAAGCACGTGCTATGTACACTTTATTGACTAGATTGTTCCCATTCTCCAACTGGAGAAATAGGTGAGTAATCATCTCAAGGAGATATTATTATGTTGTTGCAAAATAAAGTTTAATCTTTGCTTCTCAACATTCAGACTGCAGCATTTCACCTCTAACACCGAAAATATTCACAACATTCAGGCTCTGACTAAAGGAGAAAATGAACTGTATGCCAGAGAGTTACACATTTGGTGTCTGTTATTTTCAATAGTAACACATTAGAGAAGCATTCATTACTGACTGGAAATAACTTATTTCAACAGTTTGCTCTAGTAGAGTTCATAGCCAGTGCTAAGATGCTGACAACAAACAGAAAGCCAATAAATACAATGGGCTTTTTTCCAGCAGATATCCATCAGGATTGTATACTATCCCAGAAATTTATTATTTCTCTTCAATCACCCCATTCAAGGTAGGCTCTTTAACAGCAAGGAAAGTGCCATGGAGTTTTCTCTGCTCATCTCTCTGATGTTCACAATCCATCTAAACTATTTTAGCACCCCTTTTCCCACAACCTGTGGGTCAGATTTAATATTCAAAAGTCACCTGAAGGTGATAGGAAATATACTCAGCTCCATAGACCCAGGAGAGTTCAACTTCTTTCATGAAGACAGATCTCAGCTTTATCTAGTTAAACAAATGTCTTGAAGTTTGTGCCCAGCACAGCACAATGATACGGGTTCTGTTCCCTTCCTAGGAATAAGTCTATCCAGGGACCTCAATCCTTTCCACTTCTCACCATGAGAAATATTATTAGGACTCTAAGAATCCTAGGCTAATAAAAATGCATAGGGAAGCAGCTTCATGGATAAGCCATTCACTGGGTTTCTATAAAAAGTCAGCACTAAGTCAATCCAGAAAGATTTTCTCCATAAAAGCATAGCTTGCTATCAGAGATGTTCCTCTCAAACACAGATGTCCTGTGGCAGCAACTAATTCCAGTTTGCATTCAGAAATCAAACCAAGGACCCCAAATTATAAGGATTAGTAAAAAGAACAAGCAAATGACAGAGAATTTTGCCAAGATGTGCTTCTGGGGACTCTGATAGTTGATGTATCTACTATGCAATTTAGATGTGAAAAAATAATAGAAATCATACATCCATAATTGCATGATACCTCATAGTTTACAAAGAAAGAACTTTCTTCACTAGGAAAGAATGCAAATATTTCCCACCCAACTACAGCCTTTGAACTGGACTCAATCATATTCCCATGAACGACATCATCAGGAAACTCATCATTCAGTGAGACTGCATCAGCTTTGGTACTCACAACTCATTAGTTCCCTCAGTTCCCTCTGCCCTTCTGAATAGAGGCTAGAGGTGTGGGCAAAGCCTCCATCTTAGAGAGGACTTCTCTGAAGACAGCCATCTCTTCATTTCTTACCCAGCAATGCTCCTTAAACTGGACTATATTATAGACCCTTGCAAAGTAACACACACACACACCTAGATTTTCAGATTCTTTTTGTGTTGGAGGAAGACATAAGGAACCAAATGCACAGAATAGCATGCACATTTCACAAGTTGAACATCTCTTACACTAACCAGTCTAATTAGAATATTATAGGATGATTTGATTCATAGTGGGGCTGAACTACAAAATGGCAGAGTAAATCAGAATCACCCTGCAGTACTAGTCATCTCCCTTGGATACCCAGATATAGGAATAATAGTTCAATTCAGTATATATCCCACATCTTTGTCCTCCAGCCATGGCCCAAGTGGAAATGAGATTGCAGAAGGCAACTGGTGTGGTCAAATATAAATCTGCCAACCAACAAATAGGGGAAATAACTGTCTGCCCTCAGACATTAAGAAGAAAACAGGTTCTAAGTTGTCCTTCAGGGCCATACAAAGGTAGCCTGACAGGCATCAGTCAATAGCATATTTCAACAAATATTAATTAGCATAGACTATATGCCCACCAGAATACTAGGCAATAGGAATATAAAAGAGAAAAAAAAATGACCTACTACCTGCCCTCAGGGAGCATATAGGCTAATTAGGGGACCTATAATATGTATCTGAGAGAGAAGTTCAGTGGGATTGTGGGATGGCCTTGGAATAATTAAGACCCAGGTTCTGAAGTACTGATTCTAACCCACCTAGCTGTGTGAATGCTGGTAAATCTCTTAACCCGTCTGTCCCAGGCAACTTCCCAAGATTATAAATTGCTGATTTGCAATGGTAAAGGGAGTTGCACACCAGAAGAGTTGAAATCCTGGCTCCTTGGCCCAGACCTCCCTCCCCGCTTACAATACCCACAATCATTCAGTCTAGCAATCAATTATTACATGTCTTATGTACCAAGCACTATGGTAAGCACCAGAATACAAAGAAAGGCTCAAACCTTCCTGCTCTCAAGGACCTCACAGTCTAAAGCGGACTATGTAGCTAGATAATTATGATACAAAATATCATGTGATAAAGAAAGGCAAAAGGAAAATTCAGTCAAAGGGCTGTAACAGTATTTGAAAAAGAAGAAAATGCTTTTAGCTAGACGGTTAAGAGAAGATGTGGCTCCTGAGTTAGGTCTTAAAGGAAAAGAAAGATTTCAATAAACAGTGATGGGGAAAATGTGCATTCCAAATTGAGGGATGGCTTTGCTCAGCCTGAAATGTAGATAGCATGAAGGAACTATTGTCAATTACAGCAGAAATTTGAGGTGCAATCTCCAGAAAGTTTGCAATATATAAATATGTGCCTTAATTGTTAAGACAGTACCCAAGGAAACAGAGGGATGAGATAAATGAGTTGGTGTATTTTCCCCCTATAATCTTCAGCAGGAAAAAAAAAATGAGATTGTAAACCTTTTAGATTCCATTGGAAAAAGCAAGCTTTATAAATCACACCATCTCATCATATTTTTATCCAACCAAAGTTGTCAGGCAAAAATAAATAAATAAATAAACACAAACCCACAAAGGGAAAAATTACCCAAGCCCCAAGTGAAATACTTAGAAAGAAGATGACATTCCAGTGGCTTCAGGAGCACAAATCACTCTGATGAATTGGGGAACAGTTTCTAGCTTTCTCACCCTCAAGGATAATTGGGCACATTTCCTTGTATTTATTATTTGGAAGAAAAGAAGCTACTGTTCACACAGCAGCTTAGAAAAGATAGACCATAAAGCAAAGTTCACTCACACATAGCCCAGAAAAGAATCAATACCAAAGTTTTAATCAATACCTTGTACAGAGAAGGCATGTTCTAAAGCAGACTAAGTTTGGATACCAACAAGGTAGCCTGCATCGTTTGCCAATGCTTAGAGATCTGAATATATAAGTATACATTTCAAGTCTATTTATTTCTTTCTGGGTGTTATGCCTGATTCAGGTAAGTTACCACCAGGTGAATGGTGCTGCCTGGGTTTATGGAACAAACTGACTATCAATCCATTGACCAGTATTTATTCAAGACCTCCTATGTGTCCCTATGCAAAACAATAGGGTTGCAAAGTCAAATGCAGTAACAATCTCTGCCCTCAAGAGCTTTCACATTAATGGGGGAGATAACATCTATCTACATAGGTAAGATACAGACAAAGTAGAGACATAGTAACCTTAGCAGGGAAGGCACTAAAAGGAGAGGGGAAGTATAAGTATAAGTGAACTACATTTTGGAGGAAACTAGAGATTCCAAGAGGTAAAAGGCAAGCAAGGACAACAATTGCAGGCCCAAAGGACATCTGATACAAAGACAGAGAAAAGACATGGTGTTTTATGAATGAAAAACAGTAAGTAGAATAATATGACTGGATGACAGAGTGTGTGCAGGGGAGGATTATGAAAGAACACTAGAAAGTTAAGAATGTACCAAATTGAAAAGGACTTTTAATGCCACCAAAAGGTATATATTGGATCTTAGAGGTAATAGGCATCCATTGGAGTTTTTTGAATCAGGGACTGACAGTCAGAACTACTTTAGGAATATTACATTGGCAACTTTGGGAGGGATAAATTGTAATAGAGTCACAGACATGAATATCCAAGAGAAAAGTTATGAAACATGCTTCATATAGATATAATTTGAATCAAAAACTTTCCTAAGCCCATAATGTTGATCTGCAAAACCACTTCCATAGATTTTTATTTTAGTTTAGGAGTCTTAGTCAGATATACTAATTACATTCTCTTTATAAAGGAGGAATTTTTATGTACTGGATAAATATATACACTAAAGAACATCAGACTTACAAATACAAGCGTCCTCAGAGATAAAAAAATTTGGGTTCAAATCCTGCCTCTGACCCATAGTGGTTATTGGACCCTTGGGAAGTCATTTAATACTCTTAATACCCTCAGGCAAATCCCTAAACCACAAATTAAGGACCAATTAAGGAGCTGCATCTGTAGAAGTAGTTGTCCTCTTTGGAACTATACAGGTGAAAGGTTAATGTATCAACTAATGAGTTTGAGAAAGCACTTATTAGACACTTAGTATGCTAACTGCTAAACACTGGGTAAACAAATGTAAGAAAGGAAAAAAGTCCCTGCCCTCAAAGTGCTTATATTCTAAAGTGGGAAGACAAAACATTAAAGGAAGCTAGAAAGCTGGGAGGGAGGAGGGATTAGTATTGGAAGTGATATGGAGGTCTGCTTGATCGGGAGATAAAAGAAAGCTCACTTATCAGACTTCAGGGTGGTTGAGGGTCAAGAGTCTGATGGGAGGGGTATGAGAATTATGTCCAGAATGTAGAGGGCTATGATTCAGAAATGAATGAGAGGTGAATAATCAATCAATAGGTGTTTATTAATTACTTACTGTGTGCCAGGCACTGTTCTTTTTTTTTTAATTTATTTTTAATATGTTTAGTTTTCAGCATTGATTTTCACATGCGTTTGAATTACAGATTTTCTCCCCATTTCCACCCCCCCCC
>CM053623.1:386258627-386281898 GCA_028646595.1 Phalanger gymnotis
TTCTGTAGTTCTAGAATTGGTTTAGAGCCATTTTTTCATAGGTTTTTGGAGGGACTTGGAGGGGAGCTCACGCCAGTTACTGCTTTCCAGTCGCCATCTTGGCTCCGCCCCCTCGATCTTCTCTCCAGGCACTGTTCTAAACACTAGGAAAACAAAGTAAAAGCAAAAACAGTCCCTGTGTCCACAGGAAGCTAAAATGCTAGTAAGCTAGACAGAATGTATATAAAGATGTACAAACAGAATCAATGAAAGTAACCTGATTAGCAGCAAGGAGAACCAGGAAAGATTTCCTGGAGAAGGTGATTTTCCAGCTGGCCAGGGAAACTAAGAGGCAGAGAAGAGGATGGAGTGGATATTAGTATGGGAGTTAGCCAGTATCAAGATGTAGAGATGGCAAATGCCATCTTATAAGAAGGACAACAATTAGGCTGAAATGGTATTAGGGTTGGTGGTAACTAATGACTACCACATTCTGACACCTGAATAAAATGAAATTTAAAGAACAAGAACTTTTGCAGTAGTGGTAAAGAAAGGGCCTAGAAAAGCCAATGTGGAGTCAGACACACATCTACATTTCTACTTAGCCCAGTATGTCAAGGGACAAGATATGCCATATCTTTACTGAAGAGAACTGTAAGGGGTGGGATGGCTTTTGTAATTGCAAAGCGTTAGAAGGATCCTGAGAGGAAGAAGTTTAATATGAGAAGATTTATGATAGAATGGGGGTTCCAGAGAGTATAATCAAAGAGGAGGATAGAATGGAAAAGAAACATAGCAGAGATGGAGCTGTGTGGAGGTGTATGAGGGAGCCAGTATGAGTAGTATACAGGGAAGAAAGCTTCCTTCCACATCTACAGTCAATGACTGTATCACATGAATCTAAGTGGAGCCATAGAGCAATAGATTGCCATGTCTTTCCCAGGAACAAAGGTACAGTTAATTTGTTTGTTGTTCACAGAATAAGAGGTGGAAAGTGGAGGATTGAAGGGTGGGACTGGAACAGGGAGGATGGCAAGATGGGAACAGGTGCTGGCCAGGAGTTGGAGGATGGTTAGCAATGTTACAGAAACAACTCCACATCTAGTTTGGTTTTTTTTTCTCACTTCAGATAGATAATAAATATTGCTATTTCAAGAATCTTAGACTCATGTTAAGCAGGGAAATTATACCAAATGAATTTATTTGCAAGAACATGTATGCAATGAGAATAGAAAAGTGTTCCCAAAGGAGACATAGCCTTATAATAATAACTTGAGCCAAAATGGAAATGATACAACTATAGCCCATTCTCATTATGATTTAAAGATGAGAATCAGTCAATCTAATGCAAATGAAAATGTTTATCCATTACTGAGTCACATTGGGCCAATTTCTGTTTAAAGAAAAAACTTGCACCTGCATTATGAAAAATCTTGACTAGTAGATATTGATTTAGTGGTCCATATACCGCAAATATTTACTACCGACTCTTTTTTTTTTTTTGCAAATAACTTCTCTTCATGAATTTAATATTTTACCAGAAGTTATTTCCCATGTGGGGTATAGAAAATAGTCAATTTACTTTAATGCTACATGCTGGTGTGAAATTTTATCATGTGCAACTTAATAAAAGGTTTATAAGTTTGGGAAATCATAATGTCCCATTTTGGTGTAATTTCATCAAAATACAGAGATATCCCTTATATAGGCATTCTGAAAAGAGATAAGAGGGTATTAAATTTGAGGTTTGAAAAAAAGGACTACAAAAAATGTCCAATTGCAATTGTACTTTCTACTCAAAACACACTAACCTATACATATGGTTGTTTAATAAGGAACCTTTATTTTTTCTAATTAAGAACTTTTATTTATGCTTTTGTTACATTGGAATCACTTCTCAATCTACCTCCTTGTATCAAAGATGTATAAGAATAAAATCCAATAAAGTGACTCTGTTTGATTATATAGGCAACATTCCCCACCTATAATTCTCCCTAATTATTAAAAAATAATGAAGAGGTGAACAGAATGATGGGAAAAATAGACTTGAAAGTCCATTTGTGATTTCAGAGTGGTAGTATTAAATTCATATATATTTATATCACGCATATGCACACATACATTATATATGAACACATTTCTTGCCATCATATGGTACATTTACAATAAATAATCATGCTCTATGGCAAAAAAAAATGTAAAAAGGCAGAAAATGCTGGAAATACAGCTTTTCATTCAACAAAAGTCTTTCAATATTATTAAAAAGTATACCAGGAATTGCCTGGCTATTGCCATTTAACAACCAGCTTTGACATCTTCTTATGAGATTTGGGAAGCCACTTGGGAAATGAAATCATGAACTGGCAGCTACTGAGGATGCAAATGAGTGCTTAAGTCAGGCACTGGCATAGGCTGGTTTGAGATAAGTCTTAGAGTGCAATCCCAAATAAGGATAGTTTATCATTTGTATTCTATTAGGTAGACATCTAGATGGTTCAGTAGATAGAGTGCTGAGCCTGGAGTCGGAAAGACCTGAGTTCAAATGGGGCTTCAGCTGTATGATCCTAGGAAAGCCATTTAACCTCTGCCTCCCTTGGAGGCAGCTTGGTGGCTCAATGAATAGAGCACTAGGCCTGGAGTCAGAAAGATCTGAGATCAAATCTAGCCTTAAACCCTCAGTAGCTTATGATCCTGGGCAAGCCACTGAACTTTTGTTTGACTTAATCCACTGGAGAAGGAAATGAAAAACCGTGCCAGTATCTGCACCAAGGAAACCCCATAAGGGGTCTCAAAGAGTCAGACATGACCGAATGACTACAATTATATTAGACTGCAAAATTCTCCAAGGCAAAGTTTGTCCTTGATTTATCTGTGTATCCCCAGGGCCTAGCAGGTGTGCTGTGTTCTTCAATCATCATCATCTTTGCAGACGGAATTTATATAGCACTTTAGTATTTAAGAAGGGCTTTCCTGTGAGGTAGCTAAGCACTGCAAACATTCCCTAATTTTATATGTGAAGAAATCACAACAAAGAACAGACACAACTTGATCACAGCCACACAGCTAATGGCCAATTGGACAGGTGCAATCAGAACCCAAAATTCTCCTTAATTCAAACCCTTTCCACTATACTGAGCTATTACCAAGGGCTTAATAAATATTTGCTGAATTGGATAATTATAGCAGGCCATATTTTTACCATATCACTCAATCCTGGCAGTGCAAACTTCACATAATTATTTTTAACTACATTTTATAGATGAGGGAAATGACTCACAGGAGATCATGCAGCTAGTAAAAAGGTGAAGTAGGATTCAAGTACAAGTCTTTCTACCTCACTCTAAGTTCAGTACCCTATTCCACTATGCAACATTGGCTCTCTAATTCTATAGCTATATAAGGTAACTTGCTGTACGATGTAGAGCTGAAAGGGGACAAGCCCCATCAAATGACACTTCCCTATTGGACAATCACACTGATTCTAGGATATGATGTACCCAACAAACTGAGCAAGCTTATGTCCCCAAATCTATTTGCCAGTAGAGCTTCACCACCTCAAAGGTGAAATCAGGGCATTGTTTAACAGTGCTAACTAAAACAGTAACAGCTTAGGGCAGGAAGTGGGGAGGGGAAGGAAGTCAAGGAAGCAAGCTGCAATTACCTGTGTTGGAATGTGTCCAGTATCTCAAGTTGACCTTCTGAGAAAATGGCATAAGATATTTTCTGACCTGAAATAGTTTTTACAATGAAGGTTCAGGGTAGGTGGCAAAATGCATTTAGGGTTTCATCAAACCCAAAGCTTTTGAAATAGTTTGTTTTGATCAGTGAACCCAAAATACTGGTAAGGTCAACAGTTCCTTCTTCTTCCATAATGCTGCCTCTTATTGAAAATCTCTGATTCAAGTAGGAATCAGATGCAATCCTGTTAACTTCCACCATCTGAAATGGACAGTGCAGCTGAAGGCTATCTGACTGCCTGCCTAGAAATTTAATCTTTCATAGAACCTGATAGAAAACCAGTAGGAAGCCACTAGATACTTAAGTATATGTGCATATTCACACTCAGAATAGCTTGACAGAATGACAAAGTCATAGGACTTTAGAGGTGAAAGGGACTTTAGAGTCTATATTTGCAAATGAAGAATCTTAGATCCAAACACACTGAAATTTAAATTAATGTCTAGCTAATGACAAACCCACAAACAGAACCTGTTTCCTATAGCCCACTTTTCTAAATAACAGGTAGAAAGGCCTCTAATCTCTGTCTCTAATCTCAAAACTGAAGGCTCTTGCCAACATATCCAGGATTAAATGTGCTTTTCAGAGATAGAAGTGATAGTGTCTACATTGAAAATTTTTTCCTTAAAAACAAAACAGCGTGGTATGCTGGAAAGAATGCTGGACCAAGATTCTAATCCTGCCTCTGATATTTAATATCATATCTATGCTAGGTACTAGAAATACAAAGAAAGGTAAAAAATTTAAAAAATTCCATTGCAGCCATTCCATAAAGAATGCATTTGACCAGAACTGGGGAAAGGAGGGAGTAACAGAAACCTCACCATCTAAATAAAATTGTAAAACATTAAGACATAATAAAAATGTTTCAAAAATGTCAAATTTTATTAAGAATACTTTATTGGGTATTCAAATATTTACAGAAGTGATAGACCCAAGTCTAGGAGCATTTTTCTTCATATTTTTTCATACCAAAACACCAAAATCTCTGTTTCATAACTATTCCTTATCATCTTAGGAATGTGTTGTGGGTGAGGGAGGAGGGAGAAAAAGGGAAGGTACAAGAAAATTGTTTGAAAATCCATCATGCACCTCACATTTGCTTTACAAAAATGTAATTCCACTGACACGCACAGCAGAAATACACACCAAGAAGATCAACACTGTGCTCGACTTTCATGACAAGGGATTATCAATAGCTAGGCTATAACATTACAAATAAGGTTTCCACGTATAGTCATCATCATTCTTTCTACCTGCCTAACTCGCTATTCCTCCCTGTCAACTACCCATAAATCTGGTGACTAGGCATCTAGTTAACATCCATTTTCTGAACATGTCAAGCAGAATAAACTTCAGCATGGTTTCAGGGCCAGGGAGCTAACTATATATCAGGATTGATCATATTTGTCCTTACAAAGTTAAAAATGCTGTATGAGGTATATACCTGAACAGAGCATCTTTTAAACTGGCATTCTCCCTGTCCAGAATGACCCTGTCCACTTCAATCTGTTGACTGAAATCCTATGCTTTGCTCAAGATCAGTCCTTCCCTAAGCCTTTCTCGACCTCCTCAGCCCACCATGATCTCTCCCTTTTCTGATCACCTTTGAGCAGAGGCTAGGCGAGCGCTTGTATGGCATGTTATAGTGAGGATTCCTTTAAGGTTTGTGTTGGACCAAGTGGCAACCTAGAAGAACCCTTCTGACAAATTCTGAGGTTCTATAAAAGCCACTTGTCATTTTCACTATATATTTGACACTTATCTTAGGCTGCCTGGTATCATTGGCTTTTTAGATAGCTATAATAATTATTATAATAGCTAGCATTTATACAGTTCTTTGAGTTTTCAAAGTGCTTTATAGATTCTCTTCTGAACCTTACAACCCTGAAAGGATGAGGCAATCAAGGCAGACAGAAGTTAAATGATTTGGTCCACTGCTAGTAAGCATCTGAGGCCATATTTGAACTCAGGTCTTCCTGACTCTGGGTCCAGTTCTCAAAACACTGCACCACCTAGCTGCCACTAATATTTTGTTCCGTAACTAAAATGTAGGCTGTTCAAGTCTAGAAGCCATGTCGAGAACACAGAACTGCAAATAGGAAACTGGCACTAGGATAAAAATCAGTTGAGTGGGAAGAGAAGATGGGAAGAAAAGACCCAGAGAAATGGTTCACCTCTGCAGAGAGAATACATGCCCCTCCCCCGCCTCTGATTTCAGGACTTTCAGGAAAAGCTTAAGCTGTTCCATGCAGTTTAAAGTTCTACATACACTTCTTTGTTGCCTTGACAGTGAGTGGCACAGCTCCATTGTAGGTATTCAATCAATACCCTTTAAATTATCCGTTGAACTGAAACAATTCTTGTGGCCACATAGCATAGAATCTCTCAATTTGTACACTTTTCTCTAGGTCTGGAATTTGATGTCATACAGATACTCAGATACTTGGATTTGTGAACTCACTCATTTGGAATTTCCTGCCAAATCAAAAAGCAGAAAGAAGCAATGGAGAGAAAATCCAGTTTAATCAAAGGTGGGCAGACAGCAGAGAAAAAACACTTTGATAAAATAGTTTCCACTATAGTATCCTGCAATCTTTCTTATCTAATTTCATAGCTCATCTATATGCTCCTGGGCACTATAGTGTATAAACAAGATTTGAGTTATGGTTCTAGCTCAATATTACCAGTAACAACTTTTGCTTACATGCAAGGTTTGGTGGCATACTCAGACTCGGTAATTCCTTAGACTGGTGATGATTGTCTGCTATTGACAGATTAAAGAAAAAAAAAGTGTATGATCCATTCATGTTTTCTGTTCAGGACAAGTTCCTCAAAGGAAAGAACTTTAAGATAAAAGAACTTCCCAGGGCTACCTAAGTTCCTGTGTTTATCAACCCTTCTCCAGCTATCACAGCAGGGACAATAGATGCGTGTTCATAAACAGTTCCCCTCTTTATAGTATACCTGTTCTTTATGGGAAGCTGAACTCCTCAGTGCAGGCAGCAAGAAGTCAGTCAGAAGTGTTTGTTGAAGTTCTGGGCCTGCAATGCCAGCCTCAACAGCCTATGCTATCTCCTTCTACTTTCAAGTTTACCCACTAGACTTGTCTTATCTGTGCTTCCAGTACAGAGGGACAAACAGGGTGCTTCGAAGAAATGTTACTCAATAGGGAGCATTGATGAGATAACCCTGCCCCGAGCAAATATTTCAGGATTCGTCAGAATACATACAACACACCTCCCTTTGATCAGAGAAGCCAAGAGTACCTAGCACAGGACTACTGCCAAGAATGCATCACTCTGCAGGGCATTAGTAAATAACCCAGCTGACTGAGAGGCAAGCTCAAGAGCCAGCTGCTAAAAGACAATGACCCTATTGAAGGGAGTCTGCTGCTAGTCCATTGTAGCCTTTGCTTTCCCCAGCTGATCAACAGCATTCTGAATAATTCCTAGCCAATGGAGCACACCTGCCAGACAGCCAATTCATCATGTGTCAGATGATGACAAAAATGACTGAACATAGACACCTATATAACAGCAACATGAGTGAAAATTTAACTATTTAGTTATGATGATTATTTAACTTTCTATAGACTCTCTCCATAGCACACCCAATCCCAAAGTTACTTTGGTAACTAAATAGAGGATTTTGTTGATTCCTTTAAAAATACGTCAAATGGTTGTACATATAATGGATATCATCGAGTAGGTTCCTCCATGGGGTAGCAATTTAGACTAAATGATCTCTAAGGTCCTCTCTAATTCTAGTTTTCTTGGATCATATGAAGGCATTAACTGAACAGTAACTAGAAGTTTTGGCGTCTGGAGATAGTTGCACAAAGTATTCCTGAAACAAGCATTACAAAATGCACTTCCAAATCTACCTTATAAGATAAATTCATTTAAAAGAGACAGAAGTACTTTGAAACAGATCTGTGGTGGGGAATAGGGAAGATACCCCCAGGATATCATAGAGACCAATGCCATGAGGAGTGGGGTAACAGCTGGGTAGGTGGAGCTAAAGAGGTCACCTGAAATGTAGAAACCAGGGAGATGAAGCACATTATCTTGTAGCTTCCTATTTTACTCTGAATAAATAGGTACAAAGCTCAGTTGTTTCTATGCTGCTGAAAAAGTGTAAGTGGTATTACTGTCCCCTAAATTTCGATGCCATGAGAAAAATTCCAAGCAATCAGCCTTAATTATTTCTCAGAACATCGCATAGGTACTACAGATATTACTGGATTTTCCTGAAGGTAAAAATAAGGCAATGCTGTCAGGGTTAGTCTCATAATTTTAATAAACTATAGTTTCAAGTCAAGAGCTGCTAGGTGGTACTATGGATAGGGCTATGCCCTGAGTCAGGACACTCAACTTCCTGAGTTCAAATCTGGCCTCAGACACTTACTAGTTGTGTGACCCTAAGGAAGTCACTTAAACCCTATTTGGCTCAGTTTCCTCATCTGTAAAATGAGCTGGAGAAGAAAATGGCAAACCACTCCAGTATTTTGCCAAGAAAACCCCAAATGAGGTCACAAGTGTCAGTCAGGACTGAAAATGACTCAACAACAACACCAAAATAGGCTCAAGTCAGCAAGACAGCAAACACTCATTAAGTACTTACTAAGTGCCAGGAACTGTGTTAAGCACTGGAAATACAAATATACCAGAAAAAGGAGTTTATGGTCTAATGAGGGAAGGGCAAGCACAAAAGGAAGCTGAAAGTGGGGTGAGGATGATGAAGTTTTAGAGGTTCAGGGACCCCTCAAAGATGGAAGTACAGGAAAGGGTCATTTGGAATGAATCCGCGAACTCCAGCATTCTTTAAGTCAAGGTGGCAAAGGTTTATTGTAACACCAATATGGAGGCAGAGTTCCTTAAGGAAATTTCAACTTAACAGGAATGATGCTAAAGCTTATACAGGAAAAGTAGTGGATTATCTGGCAAATATGCTAATTAGGTAATAACATACAACCTTAGTCACAGGCATCATTCACTACTGGAAACCAGGGGAAAGGGTTTCTCATGGGTGTATTTTTGGTCCGTTATGTCTGTAGAAAGATAGCTTTGACAGTTTATGTCAATAGCTTGACCTTTGGATTATATACGATAACTTTGGGAATCAATACATGATAATTTTGTGGTTACAAGATAGTCCAGTTTTTACAAGAAAATTTCTTCAGAGGTCAGCTTATTCTCATGAAGGAGAAAGAGAGTTTGTCTTACTGGGGCCCACTCATGAGTAATTGCAAGGCACAGTGTCCTTGGGCTCAGGAGAAATGTATTTTGAAGCTAGGGAGAAATGTGATCTTAAAAGTGGAGTCCAAGCACAAGCACCCAAGCACCCAAGCACCTACATGTGGACATGGCAGAAAAAGTTCAGAGAGTCACAAATGGAGCCTGGAAAGTCACTAAGTGGTATAGCATAAAGAAAAATGAGAAAAGGGCCCAGGACAGCAACTTGGTAGACACCTATTATTAGTGGTATGTCATACATGAAGAATAAGCAAAAGAGACAGGGGAATTAAACTAATTAACTATGTTTGCCAGAGTCTGAGTCTTATTTACGTTAGACAAAGTTTGTGTTGTGCTAAGTGGAGTCATGAGCAGGCCTGATTCTCAAATTGATCAAGTCAATGGAATACAGGTGATGAGAGAAGGTAGTGGGTGGTAGAAGAATGGTAAATGAAGTAACAAATGCACGTGAACATTTTCTCTAGTATTTTTGGTAGCCAGTAGACATGGTCTTTATCAGCCCCATGAATTTTTGAAACTTCTGGCCAAGGATAGCAATTTTTTAAAAGTTAAAATTACACTTGTCACACTCCTATTAAGTGGTTGATCATTCTACCTATCACTTGCTTTTTGCCGTTAACACCAAAAATGCTTTCATGGGTCACTCATCAGATTTGCATGTTTTCTTTTTACGGATTGCAAAAACAAGAGCCAGCTATTTAGACTCATGTTGAAATGGCAAATATGAGCATCTAAGCAAAATGAAGAGTTGTAGTTATATTGAACACGCGTGCAGATATGTCCAAAAGCATTGGAACTTCATGGTATTTTGCCAACCAAAAATATTTCAATAGCCTTTCTCTTACTTACAAGCATCAGAGTAGATGAGAAGAGTGCAGTTTGAGAACAGAAAGTGACCTTGGAGATAATCTAATTCTACCCTATCATTTAGCTAATGAGAAAACGGAGGCCCAAAGAGTATAAGTGACTTGCCCAAGGTTACAAGGGTAATAAATGATAGTCCTGCATGGATCTAATATTAGGAAACATCTGCTGCCTGACATTGTATAGCCAGGGATTTTGGTTTCATTTCTTGTTCTAAATTAAATTCGCTCCTATTTTGGGTTTATGTATGGATATGACAAGGTAATGGATAAAATGAACCACCATGCACTTGCTCTTTTTTTATCATGTTTCTAAATTTCCTTTTCTCTGAGCCTCACAAATATCCCGCATAAATATAACCTGCTAATAAAAGAACAAAAATCGGTCTCGTGTTTAATACTATTATCAGTACTAGTATTAAAATAAATGGAGAGCACTTCTGTTTTGAATGACTTCCCTTGGCTCACTTAGCACAACTGTTGACAAATATTGGGGATGTGATGGATACTAGCTGAAGCTTCTCCCTGCATAAGTATCTAAAAGACCTTGATATCAATCTTCTTTATTGTGTCATTTTCTCTAGTGAAGGGTAGACAAGAGCTTTGCAGAATTCAGCTGCTGCCTCCAACTTATCAGTTCACCTAATAGAAAACCAACTGAAAAGTTTAACAACTGTTGTTCAGGGAGGTTTGGCAGGGTATCTAAAGCCCCTCAAGTCACGCTGTGAGCTCTCTGAGAGATGACTAATCACTACTGGCCAGAATAATGGTACAAGAATAAAGAGCAAAAGAGTTTGGCTTTGTGAAAAATTAATTTGGCCGGAAGCTTTGAAAACAGAACATTTGTTCTCCATGTGCATTATTTTGTACCCATCAAGAAAAAGTCATTTATTTTATCTACCCACCTCACCCCACCCCCTTTTCTCTTATTAAAGTTCCTTTTCTGTACTCAATCATAATGGAGCTGAAATAGTCCCCATGAAGTTCTATCAGAATTTCCATTCCATGCTTCTCACAGTGTAAGGAAATAACTTAAGGGAAAGCTCACAGTAACACTGTCCACACAGTTTAACTTCAAAGCATGTGATAGGAATCCAACACTCTGGGTCTCTGATTAGGTCATTTACTCAAATTCAACAATTGATTTAGCTGAGAAATGTCTTGATCACCAAAAGCATTCCAAAATGCATTTGGAACTGCAGGCTGCCCATTTGAAAGCATTAAATCATTTTAAGTGTTCACCCCAAACACCTTCTGATTTACGCTTCATTAGGGTTTCCATTTTTGCATGGCGGCTGCTGTAGTAAACTTTGTTTCATTGAGTCTAGATTAGGGAGTTTCTTCACAGGCTGACTATCATTACAAAAAAAACAAAATATGAATTAATACTGAGTCAAGATCTTTTTTTCTCCTCTCCCTAGTGTGTTAATATCCTCTCACTGTGCAAAAAGAGCTTGACGAATAAATTACAAGACAATTTTCAGACTGTATATTGATCTCCATGTGACACAAAATATGTATGTAATATGAACCCAACTAAGGACAAGAGTTTCAGGCATGAATTTTTAAATAAAAATAAAAAGTCTTCACCTGAGAGCAAAATAAATTTGCATACATTTTCTCTGATACCCCAAAATATTGCCTTATCTTCTGTTAGTAAATCTAGGTTAAATCATTATTAATGGAGTGAGAACAAAGTGCTTAAAAGCCTCGGTCATCTCACACTGCCATCCTGCAAGAGAAATGGATATGCCCAAGACCCAAAATTTATCACCCTGTTGCTTGTCCTATTTCAGAAAGACACTAAAACAGCCATTTTGCTAATGCTCACAGACTCGTGGCACATGTACTGCCTTGTGTCAGTCCTCTGGAGCCTTTTATATACTCAGAATAAGCCCATGTTTGGAGCTGCTCTGGGTAGACAGGCACTAAAGTGTCATGTTCAGTGATAAGGTGACTGCATTTCTGTGACTGGTCATGAAATGGCAAGGGAGTGGGGTGGCGTGGAGTATGAAAGATGAGTTGGATAAGAAAAGGAAGTTTCCACATACAAACAATCTCACTATATGTTGCGTTAAAAAATTAACAACAACGACAAAATTATTTTCGCTTAAGTAGCCAAGTCCAAAGAAGCCAAGTATTTTTTTTTTCCATTTCACTGTCTTTTCCCCTTTGTGGTATAGCACCTCATTCTAGTGTGATTCTATAGAACTCAAAGGAATGCTTTTCCTAAAGAAATAAATTCCTTTTGGATGGCTACAATTCGCTAGTTAATATGTCAATGGGAACTGAGAGCCTAGCTTTGTCAAGGAAACATTGTAAATAATGAATGGCATAACAAAATGCAAGAGGCCTTCTCAAAAAGCTCAAAGCAATGAACTGAAACACTTAGGAGGCAAAAGCATTTAGACTAGATCCATAGAATTTCTGAGCTGGGCCCTATGAGATCATCTCCTTTAAACCATTACCTTCCAGCCCCATTATTTCAAAGAAGAAATTGAGAATTGGGGATGGTGTGGGGGAAGAGGAAACCGGAGAGAGAGAGCTGATTTGCCCAAGCTAATTCACCTAAGCTGGGATTGGAATAAGTGTTCTCACCCCAGGGCCAATCCCTCTACCATAGTGGGCTGAAATTAGAGGTGTGATGGAGCCAGCTGGAGTTCTAGAGTCTGGTTGATAAATTTTCAGAGCTAGCATTTATACCTCAGAAACAAATGCTACACATCAGGGCTTGATTCATTGTTTTGTCAGATTTCTAGACTTAATAAAGTTATGGATAAAATGTTAATGATGCAGATTAAATTTACAAGCATGTCATGCTTACATATATATTTTTTTGGAAAGAGATCCAGTTGTTAAATATTTACCAGCATTCTCCTAGCTGAAATCCTAAAGTTCCCCATAACTGAAGGCTACGCTACCAGATCTGAGCCTATTCAGAATAATGAACTCTCCATGAAATAATAATAACCAGAGTTCTACATTCTAACTTATCAGGAAGGAGGCTTCATTACAACTGACAATTTTTCTTAAGTGATTGAGGGTATAACATTATCGAGGAAACCATCTGCTTCTGATCATTTTCTTTTGGATCATTAGCATGTCAAGAGTGCACAGGGAGTACAGAACATTTATTTAAATCCAGGTTCACTGGTTATTGATTTTGCACTGATATACTTGGCAATAATTCTGGGTTATATGGAATTCATAGCCATGAAAAATGGTTGACCCCACAGATGACCTCTAGATATCCAGGCCTCTGGGTCCAATGTAAACTACATTTTACCTAAGAGATTTTTTTCTTATCCAATTTTCCAGGATTCCAATCACCACATCCAAAACCCCACCCCAGAGAAGGCAGGAAACTGTCAGGAGGCAAAATTTATATTAAGGAAAAAATAATTAGTTTTCTACATAATTAAATCTACTGAACTTAAATCCAAAAGTTTCTAGGTGTTTAACTTTCTTCCTGATTGCCTTTGATGTAGCTTTCAAGCCTGCTAACTGGAAAACTATTTTAACTCAATCAAGTTTCCTTGATAGATGAACACAATATAAAAAGATATGGAGATTATTAAAATAGACAAAGGCTAACCAAAACTCAACTGAAATTGTGTGTCATCACTTTTAGAATATTCTTGAGGGTGAGAAGAAATTTACTGACACACAAAAAAGCATTTAGATGGAGAAATCAGATTGTCTGGATAGAAGTTTCACAACAAGGAAAATTTCTTCTGTTTCATTGCATTATATGATAATCATTTCACATTTCTAATTCAAAATTTTCTTCCTGTCTTCAAATTAAAAAGTGAAAACTGATGTATACTCTTTTATCCTTTTGTCATCTCTAAAGTCCATTGTTAATATACTAAATACCAATCTATGTGATGTTACATATGTATACACAAATATATTTATCTTTTCACATATGTATGCATATATGTAGCTTTGTATGTACACAAAGGGGAGATATGAAGAGGAAGGGAGCATGGGTATAGAGATATAGAGAAAGACATAGATATAGATACATATTTAGATATAGAAATATTGATAGATATTCTCATATATACATGTATATATGTATGTATATGTAAATGTGTATATATGTGTGCATGTATATATGTATACGCAGACATATATACACATACATATATACATATACACATACATATATATGTATACATACATACATATCTTGGGCCCAAATTCTGGTTAAAACATAATCTGCATAAAAGCAGTAATGATAATTTCTACCTAGTGTATGGTATGATATTTCTCTGACATCCTTGCAAAGTTGAATGAAAGCACTGCATCTTTTTTGTTAAGCTTGATGCTTGCCTGTTTTAGACGATCTAAGCTCTACACTGCAAGATTGCATAAAGACATCAAGTGATACATATACATATGACCACTAAATTCTAGTCTGTGGTGCTTTTGACCCCACAACATTCAAATAGCCACAGCCTTCCAAATGTCAACGGAATTAAAATTGATCATTACTATTTCATTGTTACTTAAACTCCAAACCATATTTTACATGGGATGCAGAACCAGAAATGTATGTGCGTGTGTGTGTAAATACACACACATATGTATTATATACACATATATACAATTATCACCATGCAAATGGAAAAACAGAGAAATAAACTTGAGCATTATACAATGGGGGGGGGAGTGGAAACTTCTACATAATTACCAAAAAGATATTTTTTTCCCAATTCTGTAAAAAATGAAAAGTAGATACTGCAAATGAGCAGATAAATTGTTAAACAATAAAAGAACTAAATTCTTCTATGAAACAACCAGAGCCCTCTTTGGTAGACTTACAGAAAGGTGTGCAGAAAAATCCCAACCCATAAGGAAAAAAGGGTGGTTTATTAAACAAAATTTATTAACTGTTAAAGCTATCCAAAATTAAAACAGTTATGACTCACAAGGCAAATGGTATCCTGTGAATAGGAGAATTCTAGAGAGTCTAGGATACAGCAACAGAGAGGGGAGGATCTGGCAAACAGAAGCAAAGTGATCCAAAGTATTCAATTTTCATGTAATAATTGGATTCTGTCTTCTGTCCTTGTATTTTGAGAGCTTGTGGCTTGTTTATTTCCTTCTACTAAACAAATCAAGCCTTGCTCCCCTAATGGGGTCAAAGAGCTTAGTTCCCATTGAATTAGAGATAAGTACCTGGAAAACAGTGTGAAGGAGAAATAAAGTAGATACATGTCATTAAATTACATTGCTATCACGTTATCACAAGTCTCACATCTTATAAATAAGCAGTTGGTACACAGGCATGAGGTATAATGTTTACATAAAATAGGAATTAAAAAAGACCAACAGCTATAGAAATTGCTTCAGGAAAGACAGAGAATTTGCTTGTGACATGCAGAAAGTGGGATATGGTTCTGATCCTGTTCCATACAACACCTCTGCACTGACAAAGTACAAGTTGAGCTCCATCTAAGATGAGAAAGGAAGAGGGGAAGCAGAATCCATTTCTGCTCTCCAAGTTATTAAAGAAAATGAATATGTTCAACAGGAGAATAGAAGAAGTGATACATAGAGAAGGGACAACGAAGAAGGAAAATGTATCTGAAGAGAAAGAGGACAATTCTTCCTTGCATCAGGAGGGTTTATCCAATAATAGCCAGAGAAAGAAGAGCAATGGTGCTTAGTGACTCTCTGCTGAATAGTATCACAGCAGCTATTTGTTGGCCTGATATAAACCCCAGAGATTCATTGCCTTCCTGAAGCATAAATCAAGGATATAAAGAGAACTTTGCTGAAAGTCAAGACTGCAAACCATGACCCACTTCTGGTTATTGATGTGGGGATATCTAATATCACCAAAAATGTGGAATAAATTGCTAAGGATTAGGAAACCTTAAATAAAAAAGGGGAGGAAAATGGAAAGAAAGATGGAAAGGAACAGGAAGGAAAAAATGAAAGGGAAGGGAAGGAAAGATCCCCCCCGCCCAAATGATCACTCTAAGACCACAAGTGATATTTTCTAAAAAATTGCACTGCAATGAAAGTAGCAGAATCAGAAGAGAAAGGAAGATTAAAAATAAATAAAAATTTGCCAAATTTGGGAAACTGGTTGCCAAAGTAGAAACATCAGGAACATTGAAGGCAAGTGAGAACTTTGTCACTGAGAAGTCAAGGAAATCTGAACAGGATAATCAATGTAACAACAATAATTGCTGATGTTTAGAGTACATTGCAAAATTAGCAAAGTATTATAGGTTATTCCATTAAAGCTTCACCAAATACTTTCTGACAGATAAAGAAACTGAGGCTTAGGAATTTAACTTGCCCATGGTCACATAATTACTGCCAGAGGCAGGATCTGATACACCATTCCCCCTAGACCAAGGGAACTCTATTAAAATAATTTTCTAGGGTTTCATCAAAGCATTTGACAAGATCTATTATGCTATGCTGATGGAGGAGATGGAAAGATAGATGGTCAATGATAATGCAGTTAGATGGATTTGGAAAGGTCGAATGACTAGATACATAGAGAATGTTTCAATAGATCAATGCCAATTTTCAGGGAAAGGGAAGATTACAATGGAAACCCCAGGGATCTCTCACTGGCCTTGTGCCACTTAAAATTTTATTAATTATTTGAATGGCAGTAGAGACGGGACTCCTGTCTAATTTGTAAGAGACATGAAAAGATATGGTTCCTCCCAGTTCTAAATTTCTGTGAACTAAAGTTCATATCAGCTATGAGGAGAAAACATTATTTGCCTTGATGGCTTCATTTTTTCACAACTTCAAAAGTCTATGTTTAAAATCCATACAAACAACTTCAACTCATATATGATCAAACAATATATGTGATACATACAGACAACATATATGATACAAACAACTCATATATGATCAAGAATCCGGGCTACGGTAGCCCTAAAATGAGCATTCATTTTTTGAAGACTTCTTTGTTGAAGACTTTTAGTTGGCAGCAGGGGAGGGACAGCTCACTAATTCCCAAGGCAGTCCATTTTGCTGTTGAATAGTTTTATTTGTTAGGCAATATTTCTTTTGGGGGCACAAATATCTCTGAAACTTTCATAGATTGCTCTTAATTCTGATCTCTCCAAAGTTGCTCTCCAAAGACAACGGGTTTACAATTCACCCTAGAAACAGAAAGTAGATGAAGAATAAATATTTCCCAGATCATTATATTCAATTAAATGGGCAACCCGTTGACTTAGTACATCAGCATACATATCTATGGACAGCAAATGAATAATGAACTGAAAAAGAAGGTGGGCTCATAATATAAGAGTAAGGGATAATCAATCAGTCAAAGTCTTTCACTTGTATCTATGAACTATTAAAAGAACCAGAGGAAGTCATCTACCACACAGGGTAGATCTTCTGTGGAGGATCTATACAAAGATGTGTAAACAAATAAGAAAAAAATAGAATGAATTTATGGATTGCCTAAAGAAAATTCTTGACAATTACATTTATCCCAAAATTTTGCTTGATCTGATAGAGCCGACCTAGGATCGAGAAATGGAAATTACAGAAAGGTAGATTTCAATTTTATATAAGGAAGAAAAAGAAATCCCTAACAATGAAAGATGAACAATAGTGAAATGAGTTGTGATAAAAAGTGGAGTGATCACTATTATCTAAGGTCACTAAGTAGAGATTAGATAACTTCTCACTGGGAATGTTATAGAAGGAATTCCTATGTAAGAACAGGTAAGACATGATAACCTCTAAGGATCTTTTCCATCTCTGAGATTCTGTAGTTTTATGATTCTATGTAAAAAGAACTTAGGATTAAGAGCTAGGAGGGAGCTGACAAATATGTACTCCAACCCCCTTATTTTACAGAAGAGGAAACTGAATCCCAAAGGTCATGTGATATGGCAGAAGTTCAAACTGAAAGTTAAAAATGGCAACAAATGAATAGTAGTGAGAGGGAGAGCTAACTTTACAACCAGGAAGATACAGGTTCAAATCCTGCCTTTCAAACATACTGGTTTTGTGGCTCTGGGAAAATCATTTAGCCATGCAATTCTATAGGCAATCCTCTAAAATAACAAGATGCAGAAAAGGTGATGACCTGCATTGGCAGATGGATTTTATTCATCCACTAGTTCATTATACCAATGAAATTACAAGTTCTTTACCTATTTGTATTACACAGAGTTAAGATTTTTACCTGAACATTATAGTCTCTAGTTATTTTCAGAACTTAGCTCCAGTTATCACCTCTGACAGAAAGCATATGCCAATTATCCCTCAGCTGTTAGTGAATTCCTTATGGAAATCATTTTGTGTGTGTTTGTGTGTAAATGAAATATAGATCAGATAGATGACAGACAGATCTTTAATATAGAAATAGATAGATTAATCTTCTATATGCCTATTGTTTTCTGTCCTTAACAGAATGCTAGCTCCTTGACATCAGATAATGTTCAATTTTTGACTTCATATCCTCAGTACCTGTATCATGGTGCTTGACACATACACAGAAATATTAAAAATGCTCATTAAAGGAGTGAATGAGCAAACAAATGAATGAATGAACATAAATCCTCTGACTCCAAAATCATTCTTTAAAAAATAATTAATTTTTAGTTTTCAACATTCACTTTTATAAGATTTTGAGTTCTAACTTTTTCCCCTCCCTCCCTCCTTACCCCACCCCAAGAAAGCATGCAATCTGATATAGGTTGTACATGTATAATCATATCAGAAATATTGTGAAAGAAGAATCAGAACAAAAGGGGAAAAGCTTGAAGCTAAACTAAAAAACTAAGATCATTGAAACTGGTCCTATTGCTTTCTGGAAAATAGAGGAAGAAAATTTGGAAGCAGTGTTAGATTTTATATACTCGGACTAAGAGATTACTGTAGACAGTGACTACAGCTATGAAACTAAAAGATGCTTACTTCTTAAAAGGCAAGCTATGGTTAATCTGTACAGCATACTGAAAAACAGAGACATCACCTTACTGACAAAGGTCCACATAATCAAATCTATGATTTTTTTTTTTAGTAGCAATGTATAGCTGTGAAAGTTGAACTATAAGGAAATCTAAGCATCACAGAATCAATGCTTTTGAATAGTAGTGCTGGAGAAGACTTTTGAGAGTCCATTGGACAGCAAGGAGGTCAAGCAGTCGATGCTTCCTTACTTCATCATTTTCAATTGAATTAAAATTAAAAACAGTGCTTAGTAAAACAAGATTGTTGAGGAATTGGAGACTGGGTATTACATTGGGAACAAGGTCTTTATCTTTTGCTCCCAGTTCACCTAATCGCAGTGATGAATTTTACAAACAAACAAGATAACTAGGAACAGTAGATGCATTTTACACACATACACACTTGTGTGTACATATATATGTGTATATACATGTATATGTGTATATATGCCACAGAATTAACTCTCCCAACTCTTCAAATTTTTAGCTATATCTACTCCATACTAATGAGAGATCTCTAATTAGCTTCATATTATAAGAGTACATAAGCTTAAGCCAGAGACCAATGACTTTCTATGAAAAAAAAATCATTCAATGGATTTGTCCTTGATTTTACCCTTAAGAACTGTCAAAAAGTGGAATGAGATGCTTCAAAAAGGGATTTATTTTCATAACACTGAAGGTCTTCAGATAATACTGGGATGGCCACTGTTTGATGATATTTTGGAGTGGACCCATTGTGTCTAAGTTGTGTTATTTCATCATTTTATAATTGTTAATACTATCTGGTTCTTCTTTGTGACTAAAGTTAATTATACCACAAAACTCTTTCCAGTCAGTTCACATAAACTGAGCTGTATTTCTTCTCATTCTCAATTATAAGGATTCATAGTTTTACTGCATACCACACATGATGAAGCATCCACTTCCCTCCCCATTCTACTTAGGAATAAGAAAGCTGCCTCTGAACTTTCTTTTGATTTCTGGGCCAAGTTAACTGGGATCTTGAGACATATGGCACCAACAAGGCTATAGGCTGGTCACTCCAGAGCTATAATTCAAAAAGCTCATAAAAAAGAACAATCACTAACGCCATGAGGATCTTCAGCACGGCCTTGCAAAGCCATTATCTTGGGTAATGTCTGTATTCCTACTGAAGAATAATTTTATATTCTCCTTCCGTCCATGTCTGCCACTGAATCTGAAAGCACTTGACCCCCAAATGTTGATGAGGTCATTATCTTGCTATTTGATGGTCAGATCCTTTCCATAGGAAAACCTTGAATTTATGTCATTTCTGCTGATTGCCATATATGAGTTTGGCCTCAAACACTGCTAAAAGCTGTGTACAGTGATTACTCGCTTGTGAGACTGAGACAGGATAGATTGCCTCTATCTCTTTTCTTAGACTAGTGGGACTTCATGACATTTTATCATTCTTTGAGACTGTCACCTAAAGCTCATGATAAGTTCCTCTGCTTCATCATGTGTAATGTCAGAAAACAACTCAAACCTTAGCCTAGAAGCTTCCTGTAACATTCAGTAACGATTTGTGCCTAGCTCAAATGATCAAGTAAGAGGTCATCTAGCTGAAACTATACTGGAAAAAGAATGTATTCCAGCCCCCCACTCCCCAAAACAATCTGCCTAAGAAGTTGTCAGCAAGACATTGTTTCAAAGACCAATTTGTGAGGTTAAAATTAACTACCACAAAAAATACCTCATTTTACCTTGGGATAGGACTAATAAGTCAGAAGTGGGGTTTTACCCCTAATATTTGTCCTAAATTTCCCTTTCTTCAATTTCCATCCATTGCTTCTAACTCTGCCTTCTGGGAACAAGTGGGATATAATGAAGGTGTCTCCCTCTAGATCTTTTTTTCTTCAGAAAACAAAAAAACAACTCTCCAACCCTTCACTATATGGCCTTTCAGCACCCTGGTTATCCTCTTCTGAGTGCTCTCAAACTTAAGAATGAACAAAAAGACATCTATTAAGCACTTGTTCTGTGCAAAGCATCAAACTAAAAGCTGAAGATACAAGTAGAAAATTAAGTCTCACCTCGCAAGGACCGCATATTCCAATGGAATAGATAGGAGGTTTCAACAGTAAGGTCCCACGGTCCTTAAGGTTCAGTGCCAAAATAGACGGTAATTCATCTTCTTTAATGTCATTTCCATTGATCAAATCATACCAGTTTTAGATATTCGAGCATCTAACAATAGGGGAGGGAAGAAGAAAAAAGGGAAAAAACTTACATGTTAATTTTGTTGTATATTTGAAAGGTATAGCAAGTTGTGCATGGTAGATTTGCAGTTTTGTGTACAATCTTTTTTATTGTACTATGTGCTGGAAATGCTTGTTATGGTTGTTGTTTTCCATGAATTGAAAATAAAATAAATTTCAAAAAAGAATATAATAGAAGAAAAATGAGTATGATGAACTGGACCTACCATTTGTGTACAATATCCTTCTTGAAGTGAAGTTCAGTTAACTGAACACAAAATTCTAGCTTGTTCCTAATTGTACAGCAAGTCTATTATACATTAATCCTAGACACCATGCTTCTCAATGAAGTCTAAGATCATTTTTAAAGTGAGATCATGTTGATGACATATTAATATGCAGAAAAACTCTGGGTGTGTTTTTTTTAAGCAAACTGCAAATATCCAGTCACTCATATCTCCTCCCGATAAACAATCATACTTTCCATTGATCCAACTTTCATGAAATCTTGAAAATAGAAAGAATCGCGCACACACACACACACACACACACACACACACACACACACCCTTCCATTCCAACCCTTTTATTTTATAAATTAGAAAATTCAGGCCCATAGAAATTGAGTGACTTGTCACAAGTCACATAGCAGCTAGTTCATGGAACAGTATGCGCTCAGATTCAACTCTTCTAACCTCTAAGTCAATGAATCTTCCTTAAAGAAACCAAACTAAATAATAACGGAAGAAAATGAGCAGAATGAGCTAGACCTAACATTCACATACTTTTGTAAGATCTAATATAACAGTGCTAATGTCTATTTTCATCATATTTTCAAATTGTTATTCAGTTTACTTGGCAGCAGATGCACTCTTGCCACAGCTAAGGGTGGAGACTATTTGGTTTTTGCCTTTGGACCGCTATCACATAGCATAGTAACTGGCAGAGAGTAGATGTTTGATAAATATTTTTTTAAAACTGAACTGGATTTTAAGGCCAAGTGTCCTAAAAATGTAATCTAAGATTCATATAAGTAGGCATAACATATAATCTCGGTACACTTATCCCTGGTATAATGCCAGATACAGTTTACTATTTATAGGCACAAGATAAGGAGTCATGACTAATGAAGTAGTGTAACGGGATGAGTTAGAGCTGACCCCTGCCCTCACTGGACCTCCACGCCCAGAAGCCTGCTGAGATAACCTCAGGGCTCTGAGGTATGAGAGGAACAAGATGGAGTCAGGAGGAAGGGTCTCGCCCTTGTTGGCAACGTGGTGCCGGGTTCTTTTCCGGATTTACCTGTGCACACGTGAATCATGGGGAGAGCACGGAAAGGAAAGGGGAGGAGAGTAGGCAGAGAGTAGGTGGACAAAGGCAGCCCTAGTACTACTTAATAAAGGCTATAAAAATCTGGTCACTGACATTATTAAATGGAGCTATTCACCATCTCTTTGCCTCCCACCTCATCCATTGCCCACGAGATCAGGCCTTTGCTGGACAAAGGCCTGGGAGTATGGGGTAAGAGAGACCCCTACAAGTGGTACCCAAACATGGGGCACTGCGTGGAGCCACACGCGCACCCCCCACGATCCCCAAGGTGCCTCCTTCGGGCCCAAATGTAGGACACCGCGCAGAGCCACAGGTGCACCCCCCCCCCCACAATCCCCAAGGTGCCTCCTTTGGGAGAGGAAGGAGCACAGACTTGGGATGAATTCATGAGAGGAAGGAGAAGAACAGAAGGGAAGATTGCATGTGCACAGCCTTGGGACGAATCCGAATTCTCAGGGGGAAGTACCATCACGTCTCTGTGGGCAACCCAGCTTATGTTGGTGAGGTAAGGAATTTTCCTTATCATGAGGCAGGCGGAGTCCTTAGGACTGCCTTGGATCAGGCCGCATTCATAAGAATTATGTATAACATGGCCAAGGACCAGGGATGTATGATCACCACCCAGATTATCAAGGGTTTTCTTAAAGTAGTGGAAAAAACACCCCCTTGGACCACACAGAGACCCCCTTACTGCGGGGTCTTGAAAAGTCATAGGGGACCAGTTAACAAGCTAAGAGTCAGAAAACCCTGGGGGCTTGGAACCCAGCACATTTTTTCTATATAATCTTATCAAAGAGGCTCTTAAAGCCACAGAAGGCTGCTCTGAGAAACAGGCCAGGCAGTTTACAGCCCATGCAGACCACACCCTCTACCTCGCTGGTTCTACTCTGGAACAATCATGACCCTCCTCCCCAAA
>CM053623.1:386282398-386356641 GCA_028646595.1 Phalanger gymnotis
AAAAAAAAATAAAGAAGTTGGATTAGCTGGCAAAAAAAAAAGAAATTATCAAGGAAAACTGTCCTGATATTCTAGAATCAGAGGGTAAAATAAAAATTGAAAGAATCCACCAATTGCCTCTTGAAAAAGATCCTAAAAAGAAAACTCCTAGGAATATTGGGCCAAGTTCCAGAGTTCCCAGGCCAAGGAGAAAATACTGCAAGCAGCCAGAAAGAAACAATTTGAGTATTGTGGAAAAACAATCAGGATAATACAAGAGCTAGCAGCTTCTACATTAAGGGATCAAAGGGCTTAGAATATGATATTCCAGAGGTCAAAGGTGCTAGGCTTAAAACCAAGAATCACCTATCCAGCAAAACTGAGTATACTATATCAGGGCAAAATATGGATTTTCAATGAAATAAAGGACTTTCAAGCATTGCTAATGAAAAAAACAGAGCTGAATAGAAAATTTGACTCAAATACAACAATCAAGAGAAGCATGAAAAGGAAATAGGAAAGAGAAATCATAAGGAACTTACTAATGTTGAATTGTTTTGTTTACATTCCTAGGTGGAAAGATGATAGTTGTATCTCATGAGACCTTTCTCAGTATTAGGGTAGGTGAAGGTAATATACATACATACATACATACATACATACATACATACATACATACATACATATATACATACATACATAGACAGAGGGCACAAGGTGAGTTGAATATGAAGGGATGATATCTAAAAAATAAAATTAAAGGGTGAAAGAGGAATATATTGGGTGAAGGAAAAAGGGAGAGATACAATGGGGTAAATTATCTCACATAAAAATGGTAAGAAAAAGCTGTTATTATGGAAGGGAAGAGGGAGTAGGTGAAAGGGAATGAGTGAATCTTGCTTTCATCAAATTTGGCTTAAGGAGGGAATAACATACACACTCAATTGAATATCTTGCCCTACAGGAAAGTAGGAGCTGAGGGGATAAGAAGGGAGGATGATAGAAAGCAGGGCAGATTGGGGGAGGGGGTTGTCAGAAGCAAACACTTTTGTAAGTGGACAAGGTCAAAGGAGAAAATTGAATAAAGGGAGATAGGATAGGATGGAGGGAGATATTGTAAGTCTTTCACAACATGACTATTAAGGAAGTGTTTTGCATAATGATACATGTATAACCTATACTGAATTGCTTGCCTTCTCAAGGAGGGTGGGTGGGAATGGGAGAAGGGGGAGAATTTTGTTCTCAAAGTTTTAAAAAGAAATGTTTAAAAAATCGTTTTTACATGCAACTGGGAAATAAGACACACAGGCAATGTGGTATAGAAAACTATCTTGCCGTACTATAAAGTAAGGGGAAAGGGGACAAGGTGGGGAGGAGTGGGGTGATAGAAGAAAGGGCAGACTGGGGAAAGGGGCAATCAGAATATATGCCACCTTTGGGTGGCAGGGAGACTAGAGATGGGGAGAAAATTTGTAACTTAAAATCTTGTGGAAATGAATGTTGAAGACTAAAAAATCAATTAAAAAAAACAATCCTGATCTCAGAGAGAGCAAAAGCAAAAATAGGTCTTAGTAAAAGACATAAGGAAACTACATCTTGCTAAAAGGTACAATAGACAACGAAGTAATAACAATATTAAACAAATTTGCACCAAGTGGTATAACATCAATATTCTTGGAGAAGTTAAGTGAGTTACAGGAAAAAATAGACTACAAAACTATACTAGTGGGGGACCTCAAACTCCCCTTCTCAGAACTAGATAAATCTAACCATGAAATAAACAAGAAAGAAGTTAAGGAGGTGAATAGAATTCTAGAAAATTTAGATATTATAGACCTCTAGGGAAAACTGAATGTGGATAGAATGGAATATGCCCTTTTCTCAGTGGTATGTGGAACCTACACAAAAATTAACTATGTAATAGGGCATAAAAACCTCACAATCATGTGTGAAAAGGCAGAAATATTAAATGCATTATTTTTAGATCATGAAGTAATAAAATTATGTGTAATAAAAGGCCATGGAAAGATAGACTAAAATTAATTTGAAGTTAAATAAGGTAATCCTAGAGAATGAGTGGGTCAAACAACAAATCATAGAAACAATAAATAATTTCATCAAAGAGAATGACAATGAGACAACACACCAAAACTTATGGGTTGCAGCCAAAGTACTTCTTATGGGAAATTTTTATATTTAGAAATGCTTACATGAATATAATAGAGAAAGAAGAGATCAATGAATGCAACAATGCAACAAAAAATAGAAAAAAAACAATAATTTTTTTAATCCAATTAAATACCAAAATAGAAAGACTGAAAATCAAAGGAGAGATTAGTAAAATTGAAAGTAAGAAAATCAATGAACTAATAAATATAAGTAAGAGCTGGTTTTATGGGAAAACAAACAATGAAACAGATAAACATTTGGTTGATTTGATTAAAAAAAAGAAAGAAGAAAACCAAATTGCCAGTATCAAAAATGAAAATGGTGAATTCACCACCAATGAAGAGGAAATAAAAGCAATATTTTTTTTGTAGAAGCCCTTTATTAGCACAATGGCATCTTCAGAAAATTGTGAAGCCATTCAGCTGCACCAACACTAGTTCCTAAAAAAGGTTGATTTTTCCCAAACAGACAAATAACCAACAACTTTGAAGTTGCCAACACTTAATTACCACCTCTCAACAAGGAACAAAGATGGCTTATTGTATGAAATAAGCAGGGGGACAAGAAGTTACTTCTCCGACTGTTTGATAAATGAGCATAGTCAGCTGCACATAATCTGGCTGCGATAGCTCCTGATTAGCAGCATTTTGCCCAATTACATACCAATAAATCTGACAATCTAAGGGAAATGGATAAATATTTACAAAAATATAAATTATCCAGATTAGCAGAAGAGGAAATAAAATACTGAAATAACCCCATTTAAAAAATAAATAAATTGAACAAGCCTTCAATGAACTCCCTAAGAATAAATCTCCAGGGCTAGATGGATTTACAAAGGAATTCCACCAAATATTTAAAGAACAATTAATTCCAATATTATATAAAGTATTTGGAAAAATAGGTGAAGGAGTCCTACCACATTTTTTTTGTTGACACAAATATAGCACTGATAAGTAAACCAGAAAGAGCCAAAAAAGAGAAAGAAAATTATAGACCAGTTTTCCTAATGAATATTGATGCAAAAATTTCAAATAAAATATTAGCAGAGATCATAGCAAATTACCACAGGGATAATGCATTATGACCAAGTAGGATTTATACCAGGAATGCAGGGCTGGTTCAATATTAGGAAAACTATCAGCAAAATTGACCATATCAATAACAAAACTAACAGAAACAATTTTATTATTTCAAAAGATGCAGAAAAAGCTTTTGACAACTTACAGCACACACTCTTATCAGAAAGACTAGAAAGCATAGTAATAAAAGAAATTTTTCTTAAAATGATGAGCAATATCTATCTAAACTATCAGCAAGCACTATATGTAATAGGGATAAGCAAGAAGCATTCCCAGTAATATCAGGGTTGAAACAACAATGCCTATTATCACCACTATCATTCAATATTGTATTAGAAATGTTAGCTTTAGAAGTAAGAGAAGAAAAAGAAATAGAAGGAATTAGGATAGGCAAATCAAGAAACAAAATTAGCAGATGATAAGATGGCATACTTAGAGAATCCTAGAGAATTAACTAAAAGGCTACTTGAAACAACAACTTCAGCAAAATTTCAGTATATAAAATAAACTCACATAAATCATCAGTATTTCTATATATTACCAACAAAGACCAACAGCAAAAGCTAGAAAGAGATATTCCATTTAAAGTTACTGTAGGTATACAATATTTGGGAGTCTACCCGCCAAGACAAACCCAGGAACCATATGAACACAATTACAAAGTACTTTTCACATGAATAAAGTCACATCCAAACAATTGGGAAAATATCAATTGCTCATGGGTAAGCGAGCTAATGTAATGAAAATGAAAATTCTACTTAAATTAATTTACTTACACTGTGTCATACCAATCTAACTATCGGTGCAATACCAATTGAAAAAAATAATAATAAAATTCATCTGGAAGTACAAAAAGTCAAGAACATCCAGGGAACTTAAGAAAAAATGCAAGTAAAGGTGGCGTAGCCATACCTGATCTAAACCTATATTATAAAGCAGCAATCATAAAACTATTTGGTACTGACTAAGAAATAGAGTGATGGAGCAGTGGAATAGGTTAGGTACACAAGACAGAGTAGTTAATGACTATGACAACCTACTGTTTGATAAATCCAAAGACTCTAGCTTCTGAGATAAAAACTCACTATTTGACAAAAGCTGCCAGGAAAATTAGAAAATAGTATGGCAGAAACTAGGTATAGGCTAACATCTCACACCCTATACCAAGATAAGGTCAAAATGAGCACATGATTTAGACATAAAGGGTAATAACATAAGCAAATTAGAGAGCAAGGAATAGTTTACCTGTCAGATCAATGGAAAAAGGAAGAATTTATGACCAAATAAGAGACAGAGAACATTATAAAATGCAAAATGGATAATTTAGACCACATTAAATGAAAAAGCTTTCGCACAAACAAAACCAATGCAATAAAGATTTGAAGGAAAGCAGAAAGCTGGGAAACAAGTTTTATGACCAGTGTTTCTGGTAAAGGCCTCATTTCTAAAACATATAGAGAACTGAATCAAATTTATAAGAATGTAATTCATTCCCTAATTGATAAATGGTTAAAGGATATGAACAGGCACCTTTCAGATGAAGAAATCAAGGCTATGTCTACTTATATGAAAAAATACTTTAAAAATCACTATTGATTAGAGAAATGCAAATTAAGAGAATTCTGAAGTACCACTTCACACATATCAGATTGGCTAAGATAGAAAAGGACAATAATAAATGTTGCAGGAGACTTGGGAAAATTTGGACACTAGGGCATTGTTGGTGGAGGAGTGAATTGATCTAACGGTCCTGCAGAGCAATTTGGAACTATGCCCAAAGGGCAATCAAACTATGCATACTCTTTGATCCAGCAATACCACTACTAGGTCTGTATCCCAAAGAGATCATAAAAAGAGAAAAGGAACCACAAATACAAAAATATTTATAGCAGCTCTTTTTGTGGTGGCCAAAAATTGGAAATTTTGGGGGATGCCCATCAGTTGGGGAATGGCTGAACAAGTTGTGGTATATGAATGTAGTGGAATATTATTGTGCTATAAGAAATGATGAACAGGTGAACTTCAGAAAAACATGGAAAACTTACATGAACTGATGCTGAGTAAAGTGAGCAGAACCAGGAGAACACTGTTCACAGCAACAGCAACATTGTGCAATGATGAACTTGGACAGACTGATCCAAGACAATTCCAAAAGACTGGTGATGAAAAATGCTATCCACATGCAGAGAAAGAACTATGGAATCTGAATGCAGATGGAAGCATACTATTTTCATTGGGGGTGTGTTTTTATTTCTTTTTTGTGGTTTTTCCCTTTTGTTCTGTTTCATTCTTCACAACATGACTAACATGGAAATATGTTTAACATGATTTTGTGTATATACATGTACATATATAGCATATATCAGATTGCTTCCTGTCTTGCGGAGGGAATGGAGGGAGAAAGAAAAATTTGGAACTCAAAATCTTATGAAAAGGAATGTTGAAAACTATATTTACATGTAATTTGAAAAAATAAAATACTATTAAGTACAATATTTTTAAAAAATTTAAAAAGAAATTATTTTCTTCAGTGAGTTTTTGTACCGCCCTTTCCATTTGGCCAATTCTATTTTTAAGGGGTTCTTTCCTTCAGTGAATTTTTCTATTTTTTTTTAATTTGGCCATTTCTGCCTTTTAAGGTATTAGTGCCTTTATTGGATTGTTGTACCTCTTTCACCATTTGGGCTATTCTGGTTTTAAGGTGTATTTTTTTTTCAATAATTTTTTATGTCTCCTTTACAAATCTGTTGACTCTTTTTTCATGATTTTCTTGCATCACTCTCATTTCCTTTCTCATTTTTTCCTCTGCCTCTCTTATTGGATTTTAAAAATCCTTTTTGAGATTTTGCACAGCCTGAGACCAATTCACATTTTTTTCTCTGAGGCTTTGCATGTAGCAGCTTTGACTTTGTTGTCTTCTCTAAGTTTATATTCTGATCTTCTCTGTCACCATAGTAATTTTCTATAGTCAAGATCATTTTGTGGTTGTTTACTTTGTTGTCATTTGTTTCTTTACCTTTAACTTTATTTTAAAGTTGGTCTCTGCTCCTGGAGTGGAGGAGGCACTGTTCTAAGCATCAGGTATTTTGTGCAGCTATTTCAAGAGCTTGTTCTTGGGGCCTGTAAGCTTTCACTTCTTCCAAAGTATTATGATCTAAGGAGAGACATGTTTACTAATTTCTTGGACTGTACTATGGTCTGTGAGTAACCACATGCACTCTTCTTCCCTGGAACTGTGACCAGGTTCCCACTTTCCTGCAGACACAAGCTCTGTCATGCTAGTGCTCCTCTTCACCCTGGGATGATCACCTGAATCCATGTAAGGACAGTGCAATAGAGTCCTATGCCCAGTGCCAGCAAAGGGACCACTGTAATCTCCTTCTGGCCAGTTGTCCAATCATCTTAGCATCTGGGGGCTATGAAGCCTAAATGCAGTAGCTGCCACTGCTAATTCATTCACCCAGGTCCTGCTCCTGGTTTGTTGAGATGTCATAGCTCCAGGTGATAGAACTTTCTTGCCATCCTAAGTTGTCTTGGGCTAGAAAATTATTTCACCCATCCTTTCATGGGTTCTACCACTCCAGAACTTGTTTTGAGGCCTTCTTTATAGTTATTTGGAGGGGAATTTGTCAGAGCTTATTTGAGTCTCTGTCTTTTCTCTTCAATCTTGGTTCTACCTTTCACCAATATCTAAGAATGTATATATTTAAATAGGCTTTAAAAAATCCCATGCATTATTAGTGTGCTTTGGTCATGGTCTTTTCTGTACCTCAATATTCTCATTCATAAAATATGAATAGTTCAGTGGTATGAGATTACCTCTAACACTAAAATACTGTGACTCTAAGTCCATAAAGGTCCATAAGAAGACAATGGCCCTCTCTGTGACTCTTTGATGATCTAAAAAGGCAAGGAATAAGAAATGTTCCTTCTCAGATACAGTATATCTTTTACATATACTAGTTTGAATTAGTCCAATTGGGCTTGGAGTCAATCAGTTGTGAGTTTTAATCCTATTTCAAGCAATCCTACCTGTGAGACCATGGTCATGTCACCTAACCTCTCAGTATCTTAATTTCTTCATCTAAAATGAAGCAAATACAGCTACTTTATGGGGTTAATATAAGGAGATATAACATATGGGAAGAATGTTACAATTTTAAAGCACTAAATAGATGTTAGGTGTTATTGTTCTTGTTTTTATTAGTAGTATTGTAACTAAGCAAATAAAGGAGATGGAAGAGAATCAAAAGGCTTGACCATCTAGCATAAGATAAAGTAAATCTGTCTAAAATAAGCTAATGTGCCTTCAGATAATTAAGATTTAGTTATATTTTTCTGGTATAAATCATCTTAATATAAAATATTGCAATAGGATTTAAAAAAAATAAAATATGGGGCAGCTAGGTGGTGCAGTGAATAGGGCATCAGCCCTGGAGTCAGGAGGACAAGAGTTCAAATCTGGCCTCAGACATTTGACACACTTACTAGCTGTGTGACCTTGGCTAAGTCACTTAACCCCAATTGCCTTGCCTGCCCCCCTCCAAAATAATAAAATAAAATAAAATAAAATATAAATGTCATAGTAAAGTCAGATCTTCTATGAGCCTTAAGCAGGAAATAAGATACAAATACATGATATGATACAACTGCAATAGAACCTGATAGTATAAAAATGCCAGTACCATTCATTTCTTAAGGTCCACATATTATCTTTTTGAATTTGTCTCTGAACATTCTTTTTGGTAATGATATTAACAAGCTAAATCTAATCAGTTCCACTCATATAAGTCATTTACATGTTTCAAAGGTTTTAGCACAAGTTCTGAAAAATAATTACAGTTTGATACTGAGAACTTGTCCAAACATCATTTCTTAGAATACTCAAGCCTAAATTGTCACCAGTTGATTAACAGCAGTGATACCAAGAATTCCTTTCTCTCATTCATCCTAGCTGAAATGTCAACAAATTTATCACTCATTCTATTCACACTTCAAACAAACTAAAATATACTTTTCAAGAAATGTTTGGTGGGCCAAAAGGTCATTTGAAACTTTAGTTAAATACTGTCTCAAGAGACTGCATAAAATGTTTACGGAGAAGTTAGAATTCTACATAAAAGTCCCAAAGTGCTTTGGGTTTGTCTGCTGTGGCCTTGAATCTCACACTTCACAAATGTGTGGTAAACACATCACTATTTAAAGGAACATTTAAGCCTGTCTAAATATTATTAACCCCTGAATGGCTGCCAGAATCTACCCAAGAGAAAGAAAGCCATAGTTTTCTAAGCTGAATTTTTTAAATTATACCTAATTAAGGGTGGTTAAGTAGGGGTAATCTGAATTTTACTCAACTTTGCATTCACCCAGTTTAGTGGGGTCTATCTGAGGAACTAGGATAATGATGGCCCTTCATATGACTCAAGCCTTCATCCCAGCTCAGCTTGGTAATTGTAAGACTAATTTAGTTTGAACCATGCTAACAATAAAACATATATTGGGACCAAATAATTAAGGCACTGGGAAAACAGTCTTAAAACATATGAATTCCAAGACTAAGGGTCCTATCTCCTAACTGAGGAATACTATCACCTCTGAGTTTCATGGCAAAGTCAATATGTAACTGAATGAAAATTGTGAAAGATCCACTCACAAAGCGTCTGGATCTCATTGCAAAGTTTCAATCACTCTCTCCTTCCTCAGCTGAGGCAGCTGGTTCTCCCCCATCTCCTCTCAGTCTCATCTAAGCATCTTTAAAGGAAGCACCACTATCCTCCTTCCCACCCTAGATACTGCCATTATAATCCTCTCAAATATGATCTATATCTTCACAAAAAGTTTCTGTGACACTCTTGTCACCACACTCAATGCTTTAGTCACACAATCACACAAAAAAGGATGTCTTGGGATTTTTGTTAAGTATTATCCTAGAGCAGCTAGGTGGCACGGTGGGTAGATTGCCAAGCTTGGAGTCATGAAGACTCACCTTCCTCAGTTCAAATTTGGCCTCAGAGACTTACTAGCATGTGTGTGACCCTGGACAAGTCACTTCACCCTATTGGCCTTAGTTTCCTCATCTGTCAAATGAGCTGAAGAAAGAAATGGCAAACCATTCCAATATCTTTGCCAAGAAAACCCCAAATGGGGTCACAAAGAATTGAACACAATTGAAAAATGACTGAAAGACAACACTATTTTCCTAGAGGTCCAGAGCTTTATGAGGCATGCTGTCTTTTTCCTAATACACAGTTCCATTGCAGTGACAAAATGCTCTAGGGTATAGAGTACATAATCTCACAAAAGAAACAAAAAGTCAAAAAAAATCTTGAAAGAACATTGGAGAAGAAAAAAATTGGGACACCTCATCTGGGCTTCATTGCCTCTTCCAGTGCCTCATTTCATGCCAAGAGAATATTCTCACATAACAGAATCCCCTCTTCAACATGCTTCATTCTTTATTGTTACAACCTTCACCAAAAGGATTTGTCTTAAACAAAATTTTGAGATTAAGTTTGTCTGTGGTGTCTACAACCTTCCCTTGTATGGTTTTAGCCTAAAAGGGCCAGGGTCTCCCATTGTATCCTGAGTCATCTCCAGTCACCCTGATGAATATCTGGTCTCTGGATCCAGATGCCTCTGGAGGAGAAAGTGAGACTCATGACCTTAGACAGCCCTCTCTCACTCAAATCAAAGTCCACTGCAAGTCATGTCATTATTTCCCTTATGTCATGGTCCTCTTCAAAAATGAAGGACAAACACAAAAACAATTCCAGTCCATGGACCATTCTTCCTACAAAGTATGTAATGCTCCCTCTTTTGTTTCCCTCCCCCACCTCCAAACAAAATCTGCACAAATAAAATAATCTTCTATGTCAATGGCACCTCACTGGTGATTTAACCAAATGATCCTCATTTAAATGGTTGTCCACATTTTAAGCCTAAACATTCTCTCTTGTGTGTCTGTGTCTGTCTCTCTCTCTCCCTTCCCACTCCTCATCTCTTAGATAGAGATGTTATACACATCAAGGAATTAAATAAAGGAAAGATGTTGTAGGATGGAGTGAGGGTTACCCTTTCAATATCTCCTAGCATGGCTGTCTACGTTATCCACAAGACTACTTCTGTTCACCCAATTCAAATCTCCCTTTTACTCTTCAGGAAGCCATCCTGTCTCTGAGGATAGGCCTCAGGCTAAGGATATAGTTAGTGGCACAGGATTTCCTGAAAAATTGCTAAGATATAATTTTACAGAAATGAAGTACCTTGGAAAAGATAGGATCTCCTGGGACATGCTTCTAGTAGCTAAGAGCAATAAAGGATTGTAACTGAAGAGATTAAGTTGTCCTAATATTCTTTCTTCTGTTTTGTCGGTCTAGGGAACAAAGTAACGGAATGGATCTAAGAAGACTCTTCAAAGACCAAGAATTATTTTTGACAGATTAGATTATTTTTTCCTTAGATTTGACATTTTGGCTTTCCCTTTCCTACCATCAAGTACAATCTCTCATTTCTTCTCCCTTCTTTCTATCACCCAAAGATACAAAAGAGCAAAAACCCAAATTTCCTCTACTTAGCCTTTGTCTCCAAAAGTTAGGTAACCACTTCTGGAGATCTAGCTGAGATTGGATTCTGTTGTAGGTGCAGGCCTTTTTGACCTCATTTGGGATATCCCATCGCTAGCTGTATTTCTCCAAGGTCAGACTAGTTTGAGTGTTTAGTCAGTTCTTAACAAATTCGAGATTTTCCTGAGAATTTTTATTCGAATGCAGTATGGACATAGTGGCCTCAGAGTCTGATAAATCAAAAGTTTTTTTTAAAACCTGTATTTTGGTTGGGTTAATTTGCAATTGGACTAATCTTATAATTGGACACATCTTGAAATATTGCACAACATTCATATTATTTTCTTGCAAATATGTTAAGACTCTCCTCCCATGATATAAAACATATGGTCTTCCTATCACACTTTCAGTAATAATCATGTCACTTCTATCATTAGAAGAAGAAAAACCCTAAGATTTTACTCTAAAATTTCTTACCAACAATGGAACTTAAATTAATAGAATCATAAAGAGAAAGTATAAAGTGTATGTTTTTTAGAACCTATGATTATACATTCCTTTGACACTATTAAAGATTTTAAGGAAGTGTAATGTTTTTTGTGACATACATGGTCTAAATTGTGCAGCATTTTGTCTGGGAAAGATGATGGAAGGTTGAAAAAATTGAAGCAATAATTTCTAGAGATATTCTTTATGTTACACTTTATGGTTAACAATATACTTTCAATACAACAACCCTATGAAAATAGGACTTCAAAATGTTATTAGCCTTATATGTACATATGGGAAAACTAAGGCTAAGTTATATGACTTGCTTAAGAACACACAGTAAGTGTCAGAGCTGTGATTCAGATGTGAGCCTCTCCCACCTTCAAGTCTAGTGCTCTGTCACATCTCCTACTGACCTTCCTACTCTCCAACTTCAAATTAGGCTCACCAATATTTTATCCAATTTTCTGAGGTCACAATAATTGTTCTATAACAAGTAGCATAAAATATGTCATCCAGGAAATATATAGTCATAAAAAGGTCCATAGATCACATGGTAAGAATAAAGGATAATGAGTAAGGGTTGATCTTGTACCTATTGAACAGAATGCTTAACAAAAGCAATCAGCACCTCGGATAGCTCCTCTATGGAGCATTTATTACAGGACATAGACAAGATTTCCACAGGATAAAATTCCACCTGTACTGGTAGAGGGATCACCCACATAAATACAAGGCCATGGATCTAAAACCTTAAACAGCTGAAATAAAAATGACAGGGCTTTGAACTAAAGTATTTGTACAGTTGTCTCAGTTATCCCATTTACTTTGCACATATAGACATAAAAGATAAAAGTTACTGCCTTTCCTTAAAATAAACAAAAACAACCAAAAAGACTTGAAATCTCTTAAAATAGAATACTAGGACATGACCCTATTATGGTTTTCAGTCTATTTATCCAATATGAAGAAGCTGAGGTTTCTAGTATGATTAAATTAAAACTGAATAACAGAATCATCATTCACAAGTAAAAAATAAGTTACTCAGATAGCCACCTCAGAACTCCCTCCAGAGAAACATCAAGCAGAGCTAGAATCCAAAGGAAACAGAGCAGGAAGCAACAGCTGAGGAAAGAGTGACAGGTGCAGCCATCTGGCATTATCTTATTTCTACTCCCGTGTCATCATGATGGTGACTGCCCAGAAAAGAGAAAAGAAGCCAAAGAGTGCTGATGAAGATAGGCTGAGAAAATAATGCAAACTCTTTACCACTGACTCTATAGGATGTGGTCCCCATTGAGGGATAAGTATTTCATAATGGTTCATATGGTGAAGCAAGCAAGATGTGGAGATAGAGATCAGTGCCAAGTGTGGAAAAGTAAACTAGCCCCAAAACTCCACATGAAAGCCAAGAAAATAGAGTAAATAGGTAGCTCTGAACAGGGAGAAATGGAAAATGTCTTCCACCCACCTTCAATCCCAATACTAAAACTACAAAGTAGAGGTTGATTTAGTATATTTTTCATCTCAAGAACACTTTTCATGGAAATATACTCAGAATTCCTGACTATAGCTCCATGTCAAGTCAATAAATGATCCACAGAATACACTTCTGCTTAGGTACAGACTTTATAAAATCCATCATCTCTCTAGAGCAGGCATTATAACGTAGATGTCAGAGTCAACAATCCTAGCAAGCATTTAGATATCTGGCCTGTGGCCCATTTATATAGCCCTCCTTATTATCATAGGAATGAGGGGAGTAATGGCTACCATTTCTTAGGCTGGTGAGAGTCCTTCTCAGGGGATTGGAAGAATGGTGTGTGTGTGTGTGTGTGTGTGTGTGTGTGTGTGTGTGTGTGTGTACACATGCATGTATTTATGTGTATTCATATGGCTTCCTAAGGGCCTTCTTTTTAAGTAATAAAAAAAGGCAGATAAACAAAGTCATATAATTTTGGGGATTGAGTTGGATTATACCATAAAGTATTTTGCTCCAGTTCTTTTTAGAAGACCCTTTTGTCATTCTATTTTCCCTAAACCACATTTCCTCCCACTCTTCATTTCTCTACATCTAATTTTCACCTCTATTTTATATCCATCTCTTCACAATTGTTTTAAGGCTTTGCTCCAAGACATGGAATTTCAGGTAGGGCAGGTCAGAATGGAGGGAAGAAACAAAGGAATGAAGGAAAAAGGAAAGTAGGGAAGAAACAGAGGAGAGGACATGTGTGTGGGGGTGGTTTTCCTTTCTCCTCCCCACTTCAAACTCAGTAATATCCCAAACTCTCCAAAAAGTCATGTACAGATCTAGGATTACAAATCTTAATTTTCACATTTCTAACTTAGACTTTTGTTCACCACACTATTCTACCTCCTGGCAGTGATGACTAACTTTGTAACTATAAATTTCAAACAGTAAAACCTTTCAATTTAGACAATTTACTGCCTGATTCACCATGTTGATTTGCTAGTCTTGCATATGCTTCAGTATAACAACTGCATTCTTTCTAATATGAAAATCTATGGTTGGATAGGTGAACTTTCTATAGTTTCTGTTAATAAATAAATGACATTATGAAGTCCCCAAGGACCATTCATTTTAACATAGAGAACTTTGCACAGTTAACATATTTTAATTGTTTGCTAATATTTGGGGAAAACAAACATGTGTTATAAATATACTGCAGATTTCTTAAACTTTAAATGTTAAGTGGATTTTTTCAGCTAATATGGAAAGTATTTTCCTTCAGAAAATTCAATAGCATAATTTGTTGAACCAAGTAAGTAGACTAGAGCATCTGTACTGAATTTTAAATCTCAATGACTATATGTATTATTTCTGGTGTAAGGTAATCTAAGGCTAAGAATAAATGTAGCTAATTATATTGGAAATATCTGTTATGATCTTCATCCATAAAAAACTGAAGGACATTCTGGAAATAAATTTAATCCACTACAAAAACAAGTAATGATAGAGTATAAATAAAGCTTGCAAAGTAAAGACATTTCTACACTTTGAAGAATTAATAAAATTAATCTCAATAAAAGGCTAAATAAAGTTAATCTAAAACCCTAACTTTTTAGCCTTATCTCCAGTTATAACACTCTAGCCAAATATTATTACTTTGCCATCTAAGTATAACTTGTACCTTCCCACTTTTATGTTTTCACCTGGGCAGTTTTCTGTGCATGAAACATCCTTCTTCTCTCCCTCTCTCTTCTTCCCATCTTTCCTCCATCCCTCCATCATATACTGAATGTCTATCTTTTATAAGCTAATTGAAATGATACATCATATGGAGCTTCTCTTTATCCTTCCATTAATAGTGACCTCCATCAGATTTCAACTAGAATTTTATTTTACACATCATGCTTTTATATATTTTATTATTACTGGGATCCAATTGCTTCTTCCTTTATACCCTTACTATAATATACCAGACATAAAGACCTATCTATTACTCATTCATCTATTAATGTATTGTTACTATTGTTTTTGTTGTTGTTGTTGTAGCTTTGCCAAAAAATTCAGAGGGATGAAATAAATATAGAACTGGCCTTAGATCCAGGAAGATTTCAAGTCCCATTTGTAGCATATATTGGCTGTGTGACCTTGGAAAATTAATTTAAAACCTTTTAGTGCTCTAAGCCACTCTATAAAATAATATGTTGCATAAAAGATGCCAACATGCATTGGCATAGGTAATTTCCCTGTTCAAGACTTCCCTCTAATAATGAAATCATAGATCTGATCACTATTCTAATTTTTATTAATTTAATCATGAGAAAAACCAAACATTTTGATATGCAAAGAAAAAAAAGAAGATAGAAACTTTATTTACTTTGAATCTACCATTTTGCCCAACAGAGCACTCTGTATACAGCAGGTACTATATATGTGTGTGTGTGTGTGTATATACATATATATATATATGTATATATATATATATATATTTGCACTTGTCAAATTTCACTCTCACACTCTCTGAAAATCTTACACTTTTTCTCATAATTGTATATCACTTTTTTAATCTTCAATAAATCCCTATAGGCTTTCAGTTAAAGTTTAAACTAATTTGTCTGTCATCAGTCGTTAATGACAAACTTATGAGTCTTATCTCATTTTAGGATACTATTCAGGCCCCTGAATTATTTAGATTTAAAGTTTCTATGTAATCTAAGGTCCGGGCAAAATGGACTACTCTTTTCCCTTAAGAAAACACTCTGTGGATCCTTCTCTCCAAGACTTAACACAAGCCACTCTGCATACCTGAATGTCTTCCCTTTTTATTTACTCAACTCCCACTAATCATTAAAAGTCAAACTCACATAACAGGTAACATTGCTGGAGGGGTAGGGATGGGAGATTCTAGCAGCTAGGCAATCAGTGAAGGTATCTCACAGTACATGGCATATGAGTTGATGCTATCTCTGCCCTTTAAGTAACCAAAAGCAATAGCTCCCTCCCCAGAATGATCACAGCTCCTTGTTTCTACCTCTTCAATGCATCTACAGATGCTAATTTGTGTTATAGTGAAGTCTACCCCTAATTTAAACTGAATTAGATGACCTCTAATGTCACTTCCAGCACTAAAATTCATTCATCTTCCATATAACCAAATCTGTCACATAATGTAAGAATAGCAAGCTTTCCTCAGCTTTTCTTTACTCTTATTGAATTTTCTTGGGCCATGTTCCACTTGTTTCATATACACTTACAGAAATATTGGGACAATTAAAGAGCATTCATGTGTACTGTCTCCATAGAAAGTATCCTTAGAGTTTCAATTATTTCTTGAAAATTATCTGTAGACAAGTAGCTAGAAATGGTAAATGCTTGTGAGCTGTTTCATTTCTTTTATCCACACATGCAATACTTCACATGTTTATAAATTAGGAGAATAATAATGATGATGATTAGGTGTTTACTACTTTCATTTCCCCATTATAAAAATGGAAAGAAAGATAAATATGTCACAGTAAAGTAATAAAGGGGGAAGATATGTGGCACAGCGGATAGAGCTCCGAGCTTGCAGTTAAGAAGACTCTTTGTCCTGAGTTCAATTCTGGCCTCAGACACTTAGTAGTTGTGTGACCCTCAGGAAGTCACTTGACTCCATTTGCCTCAGTTCCCCATCTATAAAATGAGCTGGAGAAGGAAATGGCAAACCACTCTAGTATCTCTGCCAAGAAAAACTTCAAATAGGGTCAAGAAGAGTCAGATATGACTGAAATGATTAAACACACACTCACATACACACACACAAATAAAGGCAGTAACTATTGTGCAAATAATAAAGTGCAAGTCTGATGCCTCCCCATGGTATGGAAGTGACCCTGTGTTTTGAAGGCTAGGTCACTGGACTGCAAGCTCTGACTAATCCTAGTATGTTAGAAAGAAGTGATAGTCTGAGCAAAGTCTTGTAGTTGTCTTGTGAGAAATAGAGATAGAGATTAGAAAATAGAACAGTTGAATGTCTTTGGAACTCATTGAATGGCTAACGTCAAAGAGCACTCATGAATGTTTCATTGGCAAATTGGCAAAGAGACTTCATTGCAGTGTCCCAGAGATGTATGCTTGCTATGGGCTATTTAATAGTATCATCAATGACTGGGAAAAAAGCACGGATGGCATGTTCATCACATTTTCAGATGATACAGAGTTAGAAGGCTTAACTAGCATCCTGAGTGACAGAAACAGGGAGGATCCAAAAAGATCTTGCTAGGTTACAGCATTGAGATTAATCTAATTAGATGAAAATCATTATGGTTAAACATAAAGTTTTATACTTAGGTTCAAGCAATCAACCGCAAGTACACAACAAGGGATTGTGGTTTAGGCTAGCATTTGTCTTAAAAAGACATAAGGTTTTTAATAAACCACAAGCTCAGTGTGAGTAATATTCTTTGATTCAACTTAGAACCAGCCTAAGTTTGGAATGGATCAACACTAATTTGTCTATGGAAGTATATGTTTTCTTTTTCATCCACAGTAACCCTTGAAGATCATCTATTAGATATTGAGGTTTTGATCTGCATTGATGGGACGACTCGTCAATGCTTCAGTGCTTCAAAACATCACTGGATCCTTGATTCTGTAGATGTTGACATTAAGTGAAATTATCTGGTAGCACTCTTGTCCATGACCTCGCATAAATACACCTAAAGGATCCTAACATGCTGGAGTCATTTAAATAGCTCTTTTAATGTTATTTGGGTAGTAGTGTAACAATAAGGCTACCAACCTGGTATAGAATACCCACACTGAATAAATTAGTAGAAGTATTTAAGAATAGTGAAGACACATCTTCTCAATTGGTTTTTCTGACTCCAACAGTAATCATAATGTCTTTCACATGATGCTTTGGCACTCCTGGAAACAAAGTGTTGGATATATGCAGAAGACAATGACAAGACCCAAATCAAATCAGTGGGGTTGGTGGATTAGGGACAATTGGTTGATGCTGAGTCCTTTCCTCTCCAGTTCTTTGGTTAGGTAATTTTTATAGTATTCCCACCAACTCCCCTCTCTCCCTTCTAACACTCTCAGCCATAAATCTTACCATTTGGATTTTTTAAACACTTTTATGGATTTGTAAAGGAGATACTCTCATAAAAATGACTGGGGAACCCCAGAATGGCTGTTCTACAATAAATATATTGATCAAAATCTAATTCAAGTTATAATAACTAAAACTGTAAAAGCCATATTAAAAATGCCCTGGTGCATACACTTCCTTTTATTGATTTAGTCATTGCCTTAATGAAATATTAACTCTTTATTTTCTATTTACTGATCAAGTGTATTATTACATACATTTTATTGACTCTATTTTCAAGTGCCTGGCTCAGTAGCAGTACTTTAAAGAGGCATGAGGCCAGTTTGGGATAAAACAGGAAGAGAAAGTTATGAGTTCTACCCTATCACAGATTTTCTATAGTATCCTAAGACAACCATGTGAAAGTAGATAACTTATTTTCTATCATTTCATCATTCATTCATTCATTGTTGTCCCTTATACCCAAAGAGGACCAAAATGGCACCACAATACCATAGTCAAAGTACACTGTGGCTGATCCGACTGATGTGAGCTTGAAAGGCTGTACCACAGGTCAGACACAAATAGTCCATTTGAATATTTGGGATGAAAATATGTCTAAATTTGAGCATCTAAAAGTAAAATAATGAAATAATAAAATGTTATGGGTGATGTCTTTTGACTTGCATGTAAAATGGATTTAAGTGAGGCAGCTCGCTCTTTTAGTTATCAGAGACCAGTGGCAAGACAAAAGTCAAGATGACTGGTGATGGCCTAGGATGCAAAAGATGATTTTAGCATCTTTGATGTCTAACCATGGTCATGGCCTACTGGAACAAATTATTCACATCCAACTCTTAATTCACCAACAAATTTGAGGCTCATCAGTTACATTCAACTGGTTTACCCTGTCTGCTGAGATGGTTATACTGGGGTGTAACTGCTGCACGTGTTACGGCTTCTTGGAGTCACGGGTGAGAGTTGAGTGGCAAGTGGACACCAAAGGTGGGTGAGCAGCTCTGAAAAGAGTTTGGCAGCCCTCACATCAGAGGTACAAGTTCTCCATGAATATACCATATACCCGTACACCACTATTCATTGGCAATGATCAAAAGAGCACTGATACCTAGAGCAGCCAAGGACCTTAGATGTCATTAAGTCTGACAATTTTCCCCTTAACACAAGAGTCATATATCTGCCAGATCATACATTATTTTTACATTTTTCTTCCTTCTTCCCTTGCTTGCTTCCTTTATTCTTTCTTTCCTTCTTTATTTCATCTGAATTTCTGTGAGCAGCATGATGCTAAGCACAGAGAACTAGAATTGGGTTTGTAAAAAACCTTGGTTCAAGACTTAGTTTTTCCCTTTATAAGTTTTGTGACTCTGGACCTTTAATAAACTTTCAATTTCCTTATTTGTGATATGTTACTAATGACACCTGCTCTAACTTCCTCAAAACCTGATTTGAGAATAAAATGAAATTATGCATGTGAAAATGTTCACTAAGATAAATTGTTATGCAAACATAAGATATTATAATTATTTGCATGTATACATATGTAATCTAGGTATATAGACACACGCGTACATGCACACATACACATACATATATTTATGTACAGGTTTACCCTTAGGTATATATATCTATATACATATTGAGGTAGATAACTAATCTAAGTGTTGGGTGTGTGTGTGTGTGTGTGTGTGTGTGTGTGTGTATCAATCAACGAACATTTATAAATCACGTGCTATGTGCCAGAAATAGTGCTAAGTACTGGACTTAAAAAAAAAAGAGACAACAGACATCCTAGTCCTCAAAGAGCTTATGATCAAATGGGGGAGGCAAAATACAAACAAACATATACAAAGCAAGCTATGTAAAGGATGTATGGGAAATAATTAACAGAGGGAAGGGAATGGAATTAAGAAAAGTTGAGGGAGGGTTCCTATAGAAGATGGGATTTTAGTTGAGAGGAAGCCAGAGAAGTCATCAGAGTGAAGGAGAGAGAGCATTCCAGGCCTTGTGGACAGCCAGAGAGAATGCCCAGAGTTGAGAGACTGAACATCTCATTCAGGGAAATGTAAGGAGGCTAGTCTCAGTACATCAGAGAGTTCCTTTCAGGGAGTGAGATAAAAAAAGACTGAAAAGATAGGAGGAGGACAGGTTTAGAAGAACTTCAAATGCCAGACAGAGCATTTTGTAATTGCTCCTGTAGGCAATAGAAAACTAATGGAGTTTAATGGGGGCCTGAGGGAGACATGATCAGACCTACATTTTAGAAACAAAAGCACTTTGATGCTGAATTGAGAATGGATTGGAATGGGGAGAGACTTGAGGCAAGCAGACCCACCAGCAAGCTATGACAATAATCAAGGTATGAGATGACAAAGGGTTGTGTGTTATGGACTTATGTGAGGGGTTATGGAGTCATGTGTTTATTTACTTAATACAAAGCCTTCATAATATGTATCACTATAAAAACCTACAAACACAAAATTTATTGGCGAAGAAACAAATAAGGTGTGAAAAAGCCCCAGCTGTATTTCATTTGATGGTTAAGTAATCAACAAGCTGTCCCTAAAGTTCAATAACAAATAAAATCCTTTTGTTTCCTGCCAATATTTTATTTCAGTTCTAAATTCATCATCTATTAATGTATTGCAAATACATAAAATTAATCCAAATATGGTGATAACGTTAGAGTATTTGGAACCACATAGAAAACTGTTCTGAATTTAAAACAAGGTATTAATACAACAATGTCAAGAAGGTTCATATTAAAGATGACATTTATCAGGGAGGTAGTTTACCCCAATTATGGTTTTGCCTAGCCTTGAAATATTATCAGCTCTCTCAAACAGAACAAAATGTGGTTTCTAAAGAAAGAAGGAATAAGACCAAAATACCATGTTAATTATTTGATTAAATACCAGGTTATATGGCACCACTTAAAAACACATTGAACAACTAACTCCTTCTTTAACACATTTGTTTTCTCCAATGTGGTCAAAATGTCATTTGGACTGGATAAATGTAAAATTCTGAGTTATAACAAGGAGAAATAGAGATCAAAGATTTCAATCTTGAAATCAGAGATCATATTAAACCAGTAGATTAAAGTAATATCTACAAATACCTTGGTCTTTACCAGGCAAAGTTTACTGGGCTTAATGATATCAAAGAGAAAGTTGTGCCTGAATACATGAAGGAACTTAACTGATATCTTAAAATGAAGCTGAGAGAGAGGTGGGTATTTTTAAAGTAATTATCACCTACATAATATAAGCTTTTATTTTTATCTCCTGAACAATAAAATGAACCCTGACAGACTTAAGGAAACATCCAAAAAACCAGCATAGAATATTTGCAAAACATAGACAATACCTGAACTATGATAGCTAAAGACATATTAACAGTTTGACACCAAAATATGAAAAGAATTAATAGACATTCTTAATGCACATTATAAACATATTAAAATCATCAGAAATGTTTTAGGGATCAGCAAATATCACTTTATTGAACATTGTTAAAAGCTAATAATATGCACATGGCTACCACATTTGTAGTATGTAAAATATGTGTATACCTTTAAATGGAGCCTATGAAGAAACTAAGATCCAAGAGTGGAATCAAAAGGTCATTCATGTATGACATCCACACAAATTCAGCAAACTATTTTAGCAACAATGTTGCTAGCAGCTACTGTACCTGTGTAAGACCAACAATAAGAGCACACAGAAGGACTGCCAACACAGATACTTTGATCTGCTTTTCTAAGGAAAACAACTTTAAGGGGTTAACCATCTCAGTTTAATTAAACATACATATATCATTCACTTAGTTCAGAGGGAAAAGATTAGCCCCCTGAAATTCAGGGCAGATACGAACAGAAATTACAAGCATACATTATAAACAGAGCAAATAACACAAACCAGTCTATCCATGGCAATACATAGTTATGAAAGAAGCACCAACATCTGGGTTATCTATCAAAGATGGAGGAGGGGGAATGTTTCAATGGCTTGCCCAGAGTTTCATCACTCTGTCAATGAGTGTACTCCCAAAAGTCCAGTATATATACCCTGCTCAGGACTCTCCAGGCTCTGGAAAGTTAGTTAATACTAGTACCACATCTTATACTTTGTTTCCAAGCAATGACTCCGAATTGTCTTAGTGCTGAGAAACACTCCAAGGCAAAAAAGATCCCACTTTACCTGCCCCATTCAAACAAAGAACAGACTCATTAAGAGAACTGCAAAAAATCCTGCTCTGATTACCATTACAACTATATATCAAAAAAAAGAGAAAAATCCAAGAATTGAATGATTCATGGAGTTTTGTTTAGGAAAACCAAAGGTTTCATGATGGCAAATCAGGACAAGTTCACTGTCATCAACCACTACAGAAAGAGTATCTTTAAAAAGCCTGTGCTTAATCATCAGGTAAACTCTTCAAGGAAATGACAGAGTATGCAACAAAACACTGTAAACTGTAAAAATTTAACACCTAACAAATACTTAGTTAGATATGATCTTATGGCTACAATTATATGGCTTTCATGGGCTGATACATGACAAAACTCATATATAACACATCAAATATATAACACATCAAAACTCATATAAACACATCTCAAAACATCTTGGAGAATTCTTGTAACAAACTATGCTGAAACTGGATCATTATCACAGACCATTTGACCACAATCATACAGATTAAAATAAAACTTAAGAAAAAAAGATTTTAAAAAATTGTATCATACTTTCTGGTTTACATGGAACAAAAACAAAGTATAAAGACCTGACAAAGGAGATACAATATGTGAGAACAGGATGAGGTACACGTCATCCCTGTTCTCCTATCTGCTACTGGGACTATAACAAAAATGTTTTCATTGATCCTATCCAAGATAATCTTATATCCTGATCCTTATATCCAACTACAAACTGTAGTTATTTTATCTACATGTGCAACAGAATACTGAATGTAAAGGAATAATAGCAGTATGGAATTTGGACCAATATAATTTCTACATGAATACAGAGGAAGAAGAGAAAAAAATTTAAAAAGTTGCCACCATCACATCAAAAACGATTGTGGTAAAACATGGCATCTATCAAGGATACAGTTTATGCTCATTATGATTCTACCTACCCTTAAACTAATGATTATATCTCTCCTAATTACAGATCAGGAAACTAAAGTCCTAAGGGACTCAAGATCTCACATACCTAGATTATGACATAGCTATAACAAGTCTTCTGAGTCCTTATTCAGGGCTCTATTGTATTAGAGCTTCAATATTCATGTATGCTTACTACCTGTGTGATCTTGAGCAAGGCCACACAAACTGCCTGTCCTTATAAAATGTAATGATTTTGCAACTGTTGCAACAATTACATTTGCAGTAATGATTATATCTCTTAGTCCTGAATATGACTGAGTAAGATTTCCAAGATAAAGAAGTAGTCAGACCAAAATACTTTATAAATCACTTCATATACACTGAAGACTAAGTTATATAGCTCCACTAAATACACATTATTAATTAAATCAAACAGGTTATTCATTTAATAGAAACTGTCTCCAACAATATCAAATGAAAGATAGGAAAGGGAATAAGCATTTACATAGCAATTACTTTGTGTCAGGTGCCATACAAAGTGTTTCTTTTTTTTAATAAATATTTTCTCCTTTGATCTGTAAAACAACCCTGTGAGGTAACCGCTATTATTTTCCCCATTATATTCCCCATTAAATTTCCAATATATTATTTAGGAAAACAGAAGTTAATTGACCTGCCCAGAGTTCCACAGATAGTAAGTGTCTGAGGATAGATTTGAACTCAAATATTCCTGACTAGGCTCAGCATTCCATCCACTGTGCTACCTGCTACCCATAATTCTATCAAATATATTTTCAAACGCTACAAAAATAGCATTTGAATGAAAAAAGTCTAAGGGTCTTAATGGATGCTAAGGAAAGATAGAGAATGAAGACTTCAGGCTTGAATTTGGAAGTTAAATTGAACTAGTGAAAAAATACTTAAAAATGACTTGGTTTATTCCAGCCAAGACACATTAAATAAAATCCTATTCAAGGAGATAGTTATGGCTAAATATGTTAAGAGACCTACTGACATCACGAGGGCAGAGCCCAATGGCAAGATGTTTAATATGATTGAGACCTATGTGATGCCCATTTTAACCTACAATTTTTGAATTGTGCAGTGATCCATAACAGATTTGAAAAAAAAAATCTAAACAATGTTACCAAAACATAGGGCCCAGTACCCTAAAGAAGCTATGGAAATATTGCCACTTTCTCCTGAAAAGAGAGCAAAAATAAATATTCTCAGAGCACATCATAAGAACAATGTTTTCATTGATATTCTTTATGGAATACTCATAACCTGCCAGTTACATACAATGAAACCTCTTGACATAGAAATCTAGCTGAAGAAACAAAAAAGTAGGTAAAAGATGAAGTACCTATTATTCTTGTCATCCTTTCTGCTATTGGAGTCATCCTGAAGATTCTGGGGGCCAAGATTATGCACCAGAAGTTTTATCTCCTTCATAGATTAGCAGGTAATAAATCCTCATACTACCTAAACAAAACTTCTAATTAGCTTTGAAAGATCAGTGGATAAAGTTTAATGAAACCAAAGCATTATCATGGATGAAACAATTGCCTATGGTCATTCAGAAAAAAAAAATTAGTGCACAATTATTTAAGAACAACATGGATAGTAGATTTTCCTTCCCAAATATAACCTTCAAACTACATGAGAAAAGCCTCAAAAAACAGAAACCTAGTGAGAGAAATCGAAACCTTATGGGAAAAAGAGGTAGCACACACTATCCTTGTTTACCTATCTGCTACGGGAACTTTCCCAATGATACTTTCAAATGCACTACAGAACATAAGCCTACATCCCAATACTTATGTTCAATTACAAAACTTATTCATTTTATTCATTTGTACCATATTTCACCAAACATAAATCATAAAAAAACTAGCAGGATAGCAGTTTTTCTCAGGACCTTTTCTATCTAAGCTTCACTGGACATTAAATGAGAATAACAAAACATTCACAGGGGTGCATAGTGTAGTAGACAGCATTGAACTTAAAGTCAGAAAACTTGGGTTCAAATCCTAAACCTGTCTGACCATGAGCAAGTCACTTACTATCCCTGAGCTTCTATTCTCTCATCTATAAAACGACAGTAATAATATTCCTACTGTTTATCTCATAGATTTGTTCTGAAGACAGTGATAAACAAATCATTAAACAATAAAACAAGATCATTCTTATTTATACATACCTTACAATTCTCAGTGCACTTTACAAGTGTTATTTCATCTGATCTTCTCTAAGTACAAACACTAACTTTTATACAAATGAGAAAACTGAGGTAAAGAGCCTCTAACTGAGTCATTTCCTCGGGATCTTAAACTACTTGCTCTTTCCAAGGAATTATATTGCCTCTGCTTTCTGCTACACTGAAATTTCTACTGCCAGGACACTTTGCTAAATTCCTCTTCCTATCACATACTCATGCCTTGCAGGACTCCCTATTGGGGAAGTAAGTGCATATAATACTGTAGCTATACCTACTCTGTCATGGTCTTAAGGTTTAGTTTGACATTCTACATTCATGACTTACTATCTGTATGACCTGGAGCAGATGACCTTTCCTGCCTGGGCTATGTTTCCTCATCTGTCCAAAAAAGGGATTGGACTAGACAGCTTCTGACATCATTTCTAGCTCCAAATCTATGATCTGAAGAATTTCTGCTTTTCAGCAAACATGAGACTTCAAAAATTCTAATTTATGTATCAGGTTGTTGGTAGAATAATATTAAAGCAAGGTTAAGTGACATCATAATGGGGTTAACCTGACACAGACACACACACAAGGTAAAACCATCCCTTCCCTCAAAGAGCTTGTGTTCAATCTGGGTAAGGAGGGAAAAAAAACATATACAAGTATGTACAGAAAATAAATAACATATGACACATAATATATATGTACATATATATTCATATGGCCATATACATGTATATATATTCATATGTGCTTAAAGAAGTGTTTGATTTATTCAAAAATGTGTTTCCCTCTGTGAAAAAGAACAAAGGGAATTTTATTTTAATGATTGAAACACAGGATGATGAGAATTTTGATGACTCCTTGTGGTAAAATTTGAGATTTTGAGCTCAAAGGGAACTCAGAGGCCATCTTTTCATTCCCCACCCCACTCATTTTATAGGGAAAGGCAGTTTGTGTTGTCTTGTTCAAGATCACACAGGTAGTAAGCATACATGGATATTGAAGCCCTAATATAATGGAGCCCTGAATAAGAACTCAGAAGACTTGTTATAGCTATGTCTCAATCTAGGTATGTGACACCTTAAGTCCCCTAGGGCTTAAGTTTCCTGATCTGTAAAATTAAGGCATTTGACTAGATGCTTTCCAAGATGTTTGTCAGTTCTAAAATTCAGTGATTCAAAAATGCTTGAATATAGATATCAATATATAATATTAATATAGATAATATAGATATTAAAATATAATACAACAGTGGTAGGAAGACCACTGGTCACGGCTTCAAAAGATGGAATTTCTCATCTTAGTTCTAGCAACAAACTCGTATTTCTAGAACGAATGCATATCATTACACTTCTTGACTCTACTATTCAAGCAAATGGGTCTTCTCCCTGTTCCTTAGATATGTAACACTCTGTTGCCCCCCTTTGTACATTTGCACTGGCTCTTCTCCATACCTAGAATACACTCCCACCTTACCTCTGCCCCACAGACTTCCTTATTCCTTCAAGTCACAGTTCAAGCATCACCTTATACCTGAAGCCCTTCCTGATCTCCCCAGCAGCTAATGCCCTCCTTCCCTCATTGGTTTATATTTATTTGTATTTACTCATTTTTGTTTATTCTGTATATGATTATAAGTATACTTTTCCTCCCTTCCCACCCCTGGTTATAAGGTCTTTGAGAGAAGGGGTTGTTTTACCCTTTGTATTTGTATCCCCAGCATTTAGCACAATGCTTGGCACATAATAGGCACTTGAAAATGCTTATTCATTGATTGGTTAGTTGACCCCCTACCTGCTGTATTATTCCAGGCAAGTTACTTAAGTTGTATGTTGCTCAATTTCCTCCTTTGTCAAATGGGGATAATAATGATTCCATTACCTGACTCACATGATTGTTGTGAGGAAACTGCTTTGTGAGCCTTAAGGTTATGTGTCAAGATGAGTTATTACTGGTTATAAACCACTAAAAATTATAGAAATATCAGTGGTTAATGTCAGTACTTGTTGTCATGGGGCACTTGGGAGAATGGGGAGTTAGCAAAGGTGAACATGCCTAACTTGTGTCCTACTTTTTTCCTGTTCTCCCACTCATTAAGATCAAGTTTAGGAACATGGAACATTCTTTTCAAGAGAGAGTCAAGGTTTTTCAAGCCATGTGGCATTTTTATGAATCCATTGACAAGCATAATCAGGTGAGTGCCCCTGGGGGTGCTTACAATATGTTAATGACAATATTGTGAAATGTTGATATGTAAGATCCACTCTAATAGAAACACAGTGTTCTAATAAAACACAGTCTTAAAAGGTCACCAAGCATTGGAAATAACAACCATGGAAGTTCTTGTAAATGGGCTATGGGATTATGGGGGGAAAGGAGTTTCCCCCCACATGGATATGTCTATCATTCATTGTTCTCTATGCTTTATCTTATTTATAATATTGAAGCAACTTCTGTTTCTTTCTTCTATTTGGATGAAATGATTTATATCTGCTGAGCTTATGGCTATATAGAAAGGATCACAAGAGTAAAAATGCAATTCCAAAGACAGATGGTCATCAAACAAATATGAAAGCTGAGGCCCTTAGTCCCCCTTATCATTATATGACCAAAATGTTTCTCCCATAGGGCATTTTGCTAATTAAAAATGTCAGGAATCAAATAATTCTAAAGAAAATAAATGAAATAGTCATTTCTAATGTGAAATTAGACTCTGAGGTTCAAATTGCTTTTATTATTGTAAATTCATAAGAAGGTACATAAAATCATGATTAACTGTCAGTTGAATCAATTACAGAGATTGGAGGGGTGATTCAGCTTTCAGGACAGACTATTAGCAAGAACTCAAATAAACAACTGAGATCTTGAGAGTGCTATTAAAAAATAAATTCCAAAGAAGATGAAGATCTATGAGAGATTCTTCATGGTTCCAAAGGTGCCCAATATAGGCAATCTTTCTCAGGGATGGGCCATCGATTTCAACCACTGATCATATGGTCAGTTCTAAGGGTGCTTTTTTACTCCCTCTCCATTCTACACATTAGCCACACTGGACTACTCACTCCATTTATCCTAGGTTTTCTTGACTTCAGGCATATAGTGTCCTATACCTGGAATATCCTCCCTCCACTCTTCATCTGCTGAATTCCCACAAACCCTTTAAAGAACAATTTAAATACAACTTCAACCATAAAGCTTTCTTTCATATAATCATAACCTCAAAATTTTCACTAAAGTAGTGTACTTACTAAATAAGGAAAATAGCCTTGCAAATGTTCAGGGATTTTAAAAATCATAATAGCTAGTATCTATATGTTCAAGGTATACAAAGCTCTTTCCATAAGTTATTTCATCTGATCATCACAACTAGCCTGTAAGGTAGAAGCTATTTTTTTATTCCCATTTTAGAGGTGAGGAAACTGAGGCTAACAGAGGTTAAGTGACTTGTCAAAGGTCATATAGCTAATAAAACTCTGAGGCAAAAATTAAAGTTAGGTCTTCCTAATTTGATGTCAAGCACTTGGTCCACTATGCCACATTAGATGTTATTCATTTCTTTGGGTTTTTTATTTCTTTTTAGTTCTGGTTAATACAGAGTTAACTAGGAAATGATTAAATTACCATGAGTCCCTGTTACCCCTAAGCATTATGGTTACTGGCGATTATACTGTCTTATTTCTACTTAACATGTAATACAGGAGGAGGAGGTAGATTAGAAGACAAATAAATTCACACTTATAAAGCACTTTACATTTACAAAGAAACTACAAACCTTAGCTCTTTTCATCGTTATAGCAAATGTGTAAATATAGTTCATAAAGTGCAAATATTCACACATGAGGAAATGGAGAGTAAGAAATTAAATGACTTATCCAAGGTCACAGCTAGGACTCGAACCCAATATTTCTGATTCTGACTCTAACTTAATTCAGTTCAATTCAATAAACATTTACTTAGCAACTATCAGACATTGTGCTAAACTCTGAGGATGCAAATGAGGAAAAGAAATAGAGTCTCTGACCATAAGGAGCTTATAATACAAGGGGGTACCTAGTACAGAGGCCTGATGTTCAGTGGAGTCAAAAACAAGCAGACCCGTTGGTAGAAAAGGAGTGCTATCTGGAAAGTTCTGAGTCCTTTATGAAAGAAGGCTTTGGGAGGAGCTTAATGTATGACCATCTAGCCCTCCAATCAGATGAAAGAGACAAGTGAGAGATCTGTGAAGGTGTTGAGGATCAAAAGCAGAGCTGGTCTGCTGTAATAATGAGATTTCGGGTGATCGGCCAAGGTTAGGTGTTACTTTTGCTGTGATTGCTGATCAGCGAATGGATTGAACCTTTAAATTATGTTGAAGCAACTAGTTGAAGCATTGGATAGTGGTGGACTTAGAGTCAGAAAGACCTGTGTTTGAATCCTGCATCAGTTTGAGGTATACGCAAGCATTGTGACCAAGACTGACATCTTCGAGAGCTGGCTTTTCAAGTGTGCCGACTACCTGGAAGACTCCCAGTACCACTGATTTGGGCTCAGCTACAGCTGCTCCTTCTACCACAGGGTATCGATATGTGCTTTAAGTTTTGTTCGTGGCTCGGAGTTCCATTTTCAAATAAGGTGATGAATGGGGTTTTAAATGGTTAGTGGATATACAATTGCTGCCTTGGTGCAGGCCCTCATGACCTCATGCCTAAACTATTGCAAAAGCCTTCTGATTGTCTCCCTGTAGTCCATTCTTCACTCAAATTCAAAGTTATCTTCTTTAGGGATAATCATGTTATTCTTTTGCCCAATAAACTCCATTGACACTCCATTACTTCCTACATACAACTATAAAACCATCGGTTGATTTTTAAAGCCCTAAATAATCTGCTGCCTTCCTGCTATTCTGGTCTTCTTACAACTTACTGCCTTCCACATGCACTACAGTCCAGTAACATTGGTCTCCTTGATGTTCCTTTAACATGATACTTCATCTCCCTACTCCATATCTTTTCTCTAGCTGTCCCCTCTGCCTGTCCCCACATGCCTCCTCCCTTCCACCTTCCGGCTTCCTTCAAGACTCAGGTCAAACTATCTTCTGCAAGAGGGCTTTCCTTATTCCTACCCTTACTCAAATTGCTAGTCCCTTCTGTCTGAGATTGTCAACCATTTACTAAGTATATATCTTGTACTACTTTCTTATGTTGTCTCTTCTATTAGAATGTGAGCTCCTTGAAGGAAGGGACCATGGGGTTTTTTTGTTTGTTTTTGGTTTTAGTTTCTTTGTATTCTAGTACTTATCACAGTGCCTGGCATATCAGTCACTTTTCAGTCCTATTCAACTCTTCATGACCCTATTTGGGGTTTTCTTGGCAAAGATACAGGAGTGGTTTGCCATTTCCTTCTCCAGCTCATTTTACAGTTGAGGAAACTGAAGCCAACAGGGTTAAGTGACTTGTCCAGAGTCACATGGCTAGTTAGTGACTAAGGCCATATTTGAACTCAGGAAGATGGGTTGTCTTTCCCGACTCTAGGCCCGGCATTCTGTCCACTGCACCATCTAGTTGCCCCCACATAGTAAGCACTTAATAATTGCTTATGGAAAAAGATGAATGAGTGTGTATTTCTTATTAGCTGAGTAATTCTGCTGATAGATTCCATGGGAAGGAACAAGAAGAATCACCTTTTCTGCTTACCAATTCCAACCCATGGTTATAAGTGAAGAGGTTCCCATCACAAAACTGCTCTCAGATCAAACTTCTGTCACTCTCTCAAGCTACGTTCACTGACTCCTAGGGCTGGCAGGCTTAGCTATTTGAAGGCCTCCGGGATTGCAGCAAATTTTCCGCCACCTAATGGCCAATTCCACTTTAGAGTCAAAGAAAGAGATTGTTCCCACTTCATAAAAAGATCATTTTTTTTTTATTTTTTATTACTTCTTTAACGTACTTACATTGATTACTTCTATTATCTTCCTTTGGTTTCTCTGACTCTCTCAGCTGAACTGAGAAAGGAGAAAGACTAGCACTGGGCAAAAGTCAGCTAACCTACAAAAATAATTGTGATTCCACTGAAATTCATAGAACTTTAATATTGGAAAACTTTCCTAGATGATTTGGCACCTCCTTATCTAGAAATTCAGAGCTGGGGAAACAATCAGATATACCTCCTTATAAAAATGCCCGAGTTGCCCTGTTCTCTTGATGTGATAGCTGCCCTAATCATTAGAGTTACCCTTAGACATGGAGTGAAGAAGGACCCGAGACCTCCAGGGAGAACTATATACAATGATGCACCACCAGATCCTGGAAGCTGCCTGTCACAAGGCCAGAATGGGCTTCTGCCTCCAGCCACAGTGCCTGGGGCTTCTCCTGCTGATAACCCTAGTTGCATCCTTGTCCTACTTTGAGGGGATTAATCATTAGGGTCATTAGGTTGCCCTAGAATGCTTCACTTGTTGTTCCTGACTGTTCATTTGGGATCCTTTGAGTATCTTCAGTTAAGTTACATTACCTTCTTCTAAAGATACCCATCAAAAGGGCCTATTTCTTTCAACACTGACTTATTCGTATTCAGAGATGGGGAACCTATGGCCTCAAGGCCACATGTCACCTACTAGGTCCTTGGGTGTGGCCATCTAAGTCCAAGTTTTGCAGAAGAAACCCTTTTGTTAAGGGGATTTGTTCTATGAAGTTTGGATTCCTTCAAAGGGCTGCACTTGAGGACCTAGAGGGCCACATGTGGCCTTGAGGCCACAGGTTCCCCACCCCTGCTAAGTCTTCTGCCAGACCCATTTTGGTCCCTGCACAGATCCCCAGTACACATTCATAGACACACAACTATCTTTGTGAGTGTCAGTACCAACTTGGATCACTTTTTATTCCCCCCACTAAAAAAACCATTTTATCTCAAACTTTATCCCTAACTCTTCATTCTTTTGGCAGTTTTCATTTATTCTTACTGATTTTGTGAATTTGGCATATTTTTCCCTCAGATTACTTGATTTTGCTTCATATTTATGTGTTCTTTTTCAATGCCACCTTTGAGTGATCTCTGCCACTTATTTCCACAGTTTTCAAAATATGCTGAAGTCAAGGTGACTTTTTTCTCTCTCAGAACGTGTCCAATTTTTCCTCAGCACAAACCTTTGAGACCTGCTATTGTTCTTTAAGCCATGGGTGTACTTTATAAGGTAACATATGACTAGTTCCACATTGCATTCAAGATGAGATGTAACCTGAACTTTGTAGAGAAACCATTGATTATATTCTAGTCTTCTTACAATTAAACTCAGTAACTTGTCGGTCTCTATCCCTGCAACAGCAGAGTTGTCTGAAAGGCCTTTATAGATTTTTTTTCTTTTCCCCCTACAATAGCAAGCAAATCTTTGTTAGCGGGAATACCATATAGCAATCTCCTTTTTTGAAGTCTATCTTTCTTCTTTTGAACCCATGATCTATTATCCTCACTTGCCTTCATTACACAGTCTGTACAATGAACTAGCCTTTTCATTTGCTCAAAATAATCCTTTATCAGAATATTCTTTTGTTAGTTGTTTAGGAAACTATATTATTTCCTTAGACTGACCCTTTCTCGTAATTGATTTTCATGAGCAGCTATTAAACTGCAATTATTTGCTGCAATCAGCATTGTCTCTGTAACAGGTCATCTCTTTCTGGGTATATTGAAGATAAACTATATTACTGATAATGATATTGATATCTGCATATGTAACTATTATACTATGATCCTTGTTATCTCATTAATTTCATCTTACCTTAACCTAAACTCAGAATGGTATCTCTTCCATCTCAGTGGCAAATACTTTTGGTGTTTTTTCGTCACTGGCAAACAATAAGCACCACGGGATCATGTGTCTTGTATATCATTTGATTCTTTTTAAGATGGCAAAGATGTGATTTGTTATTGAATATCAATTGTGAAAGAAAGCCTTCTAGTTCCCTAAGAATATTTCATTGAGGAAGCCCTCAATTATTCCCCCCCCCCACTCTCTCTCTCTCTCTATATATATATATATATATGTGTGTGTGTGTGTGTGTGTGTGTGTGTGTGTGTGTATAAGTATGTATGTATATACGTATATATCTATAGTCACAAAGATTTTACAGAGAGGAGAGACACAAATCCTATCAAAAAGGCAAGGCATAAGAGAGAGCTACGTGCTCACCAAAAGTATTTGCCACTGAGATGGAAGAGATACCATTCTGAGTTTAGGTTAAGGTAAGATTCCCTAAGAAGAGAAAGAAGAAAGGGAAGGGGGTGAGGAAGAAGGTGAAAAGGAGGAGAAGGTAAAAGAAGAGAAAAGGAACAGATTTTTATATAGCACTTCAATATTTATAAAGCTTTTTATATTGTTTCCTCACTTATTCCACACAACAATCTTGTGAGTTACGTACTATTATTGTGCTCATTTTACAGATGAGGAAACTGAGGCTAAAAGAAGCTAAGTGTCTTACCCGGTATCATTACATAATGATCAAGAACTCAGGTCTTTCTTGACTCTTAAGTTCAACAATCTGTCCATTGTGTCACCTGGCTACCTGTAGGGTGATGAGGTCTTTCAGATGCTCCTTTTGTAGATAGCATCTGATTGATTGCATCAAGTCCCAAGATGATGAAGAACCTTTTAGAAGAGAGTATAATAACTCAAAGGAATTCAACTAGTCTATCCATACATCCAATATATGAAGAATATTTATCGCCCAGATTTCAATGTTCATTTGAACTGATGCTCTGTATAGTGTGTCCACAATAGTATGTGTATCAGATACAAGCAATACAGAAGGAGAATAAGTTAGGTCAATGGCTTAAAAGGATGAGAGCTGTCTGGATCGATCTGAGAAAATTGCAAAGCACTTTTCCTGACCCTAAATTCCCATAACAGCAAAGGTCCCATGTTTTCAATACAAGCATTTTACTCATATTGTTCTGTGGCAGTGAGATTTGAAACACCACTGCATCCAAAGAATTCAAGGTAAACATCACACAGAAGGCAATGGAAAAGTGTGCATGATGGGTTATGAGTAGGTTTCACTATATAATTAGTGAGGAATTCCAAAGAATAACAGGACTAAGGATAGGATCAAGGGATTCTATGATAGAAAGGAAAGAGAAGATGAGAGGTGGGTAGGCAGAATGCTCCACTGATACCCTGTGATGTCAGGAGAAAGCAAGGAAGATCTCTAATTAGACCACATCAGCCAGTTGTTTTGTCCCATAAAAATCCAGGAATAACAATACTAGGTTTTTCATTGCTATTCACTTGTATGTCTCTGCTATTTAGCACATTTTAAAACTACTGTGCCAATACTTTCTCCATTGGCCAGATACCTGTCTGAAATTAATCACCAATATAAATCATCTTTTTGTAAGGAATACTTGCTTCCCATATGTTTAGTGTAGAATCTCTTTCAGAAAATAGTGATATCGTTCTCTTCAAATTAAGGAACAAAACAAACAAATGCATAATATTTTCTTTTCCAGTAGTTTTAATCCCACTAGATTCTCTATCACTTCCCTCACCCAAGCTTCCAGTCTGTAATAACTGAAGTAATACCTGTGTTATTTTGTCGACTAGAGAAATTAGACAAATATGTGGGGAAATGATTCAGACTCATATACATTGTCCACCGGAAAGAAGGATGGGTACCTAAGGGGATATGGTTTTCTTCTACTAAAATGAGGGACAAAACCCATTCATCTGCCCTGGCAACAAAAGAGGTGAGACAACTGAGGGGCCTTCTGATAAATGGCTGCCTTGCTCCACTTTCCATTCTTTTCCAATCTGCAGCCATTGTCATTGTCTATGGCTGTGAGGAAGCATGGTCTCAAAGAAAAGAAGGCTATAAAAATTCTTCAGGGAAAGCTTTATTTCAAAATTCTTATAGGAGCTGGTGGGGAGGAAATTGACCCCATATATCTGTGAATGCTCCCTCTTTATGCTCGAGGTATCTTGGCTCTAGAGAGCTATTTGGAATTTCAAGAGAAAGGAAGGAAGATGAAAAATACACAAAGGCAAGGTTTTTCTGTGGTTGGAAGGAGTATTTCCTGCCTAAGGTCTTTCAGACCACAGCCTCAGCAACTCTTCTAAGGTGAAAGTAACAAAAGCACAACCTAGAATTTCCTGCTGTCTTGGGACAGATGTTTCATTTTGCTGTATCACATTAAACATTTCAAACACAACTGGATGTTACATTGCCCCCTCATTCTCCCATTCTGTGATACTCTTTATCTCAGTTCAGCCTTTTCTTTGTTCACTGAGCAGAATGTGAAAAAAATATTTGTAAAACACTGAATATAAATCACCTTCGAGATGTCCATTTCCTATTCTGAGTTCTACTCCTTTACTATTTTAACAGCATCCCAAGTTGAATCAAGAGCTGTAGAGGTTACTGCTGGATTGCGAATGGGCTGAGGATTCAATGTGTTTCATCTCCTGGTCCCAGAGATCGATGTTACTTCAAAGTTGCAGCCTTTTGCTGACCTAAGTGAGATTCTGTCAGTTAATGTGCTAACAGTGAAATTTGCTTTATACCTATTCTCCATAGGACAGGGGGAAAAATCCTCTTGCATCTTCTCATTCTAGGCCAACATACTCATATAGGAAAGTGGACAGGTGCAAGCTACCTGGTGAGTTTGGGATGCTGAAAAATATGGGCAACCCAACTAAATCAGTCCTTCGGTTCTTTTCAACTTCTATCTCCTCCTCTACAACAGACAACACACACACACACACACACACACACACACAGCCCACACACCACTTTGACCAAATCTAGACTGAAGTGAATAGATGACACCAACACATCCTAGCTTAGTCAATTCATTTTAATAATCATAACTTTTTTGTCACCAATATTATTCTGGATGGGTCAATTTAATGAGGTTGCAACTACATACACACATATACACATATGACACAGTGACTCCTGGGCTTAGACTCAAGAAAGCCTGAGTGTAAATCTAGCCTCAAATACTTGTTAGCTATGTGATCCTGAGCAAATTACTTAATCTTTGTTTTCCTCAATTTCCTAAACTGTAAAATAGGGATAATAATAGCCCCTACCTTTTAGAGCTGTTGTGAAGATCAACTGAGATAATTGCAATGTGCTTATCACAGTATATGGCATATAGTAAGTGCTATAATATGGTAACTATTATTATCAATATCATTATTATAATATGGATGTGTATATATGCATATAATACATACATGGAAATGTATTATGCATGGAAATATATTGTGTTAGATGTACCCCTGTGTGGGAATGTTATCTAAATATGTATTTGTGTATTTATAGGAAAGTATATACAAATGGGGTGGAAGGAAGAATTCCATTGATACAGGGAGCACTGGTGTGGAACACGCTCTAAAAATGAAGATGAATACCTCCTTCTCTGCAACTAATACTCTGTAAAAATCCTCAGGGAAACTGAGGTTTAAAATTACTAGCCCACTGTCAATAGCAGAAGCAGGGCTTGAGCTCAATTCTCCCTGCCTTCTATCCACAGTGCCAGGCTGCCTCTCTAGGTCCCAAATATAATCAGACTATTTTCTAGCTAAAACAAAATCTTTGCATCAGGGTTCCCACTTTTGTAAAAGAACCTTATGGCAAGAGCTCTCCATTAATCATAGAGCAAGGTCCTAGTTCCTTCACACATAAGTCCAAACAAGATTCAAAACTGATCTTTCTGAGGAGGCCCTTATACTCTCCTTCATTGAAACATACAGATGCCAGATTACTTCCTGGGAACAATGAGGAACACTTTCCATTCCAGCCCACTGGTGTTTTGCTGTTACCAAAGTTCTAGGACTGAGTTTCAACTGAAGATTCTAAATTTGTGAAGAACTTGGAAATTTCCTTTTAATTCATTGGAGGATTTCTTATTTTCTAATGGGCTCTATTAACCCTCTATTGAGTCCTTCCTTTGTAGGGCCCTCAATATCAAGATATTTGAAAAAGATTCAAGCAAGGCTTATTTTAGGTACAGACCAGATGGGCATGTGGCTAAGCTGGTTGGTCTAAATATGGTCAATTTAAAGATTACAAAAAACTTTCAACAGAGAAATTTTAGAAAAAAATTTATTTAGCCCTCAAGATCAACCTTTCATTACGTTTATCTACTTAAGAACACAATAACAAAATATCCTCCAAAAGAAGGATTTAAATGTGTCTCTAACATCAGCTAAATTCCAAATGGAAGGCATTAGCCAGATTCCACCATTTTTCAAAATAAAGAGAATGGTTAGCTGGTTTACACAATCACAGTTTATCCATTAATGAATCTCCTCAAGGAAAAAATTTCAATTATAATACAAAGGAGTAGACTAAAGCTGACATTTTCTGAGAAAAATCACATAATGCAATATACATTGGACATATATATGTGTATGTATCTCTATACATGTATACTGCTTCAAGCTTTACAAAGCACCTTCACATGTTCACATCCATTAGTTTTTCTTTGTGGCATCCCTTTAAGGTAAATGAGGTAAGACTTATTTTGCCGCTCAACATACGAGAAAACTGAGGCTCAGAGATGTTAATGAACTTTCCCATTGCTATATTGCTATTTAGTGATAGAAGTGGGACCTGAATGTGTTTCTCCTGACATAGTAGAATGCTTATTCTATTTCCACAATACTTCTTTGCCTAAAGGATTTGCAGAAAATCAGATAAAGGAAAGTCATGGCAAGTTTTGGAGCATGCACAGTTGTCATAGAAAAGGTAAATTAAGAATGGTAATTTATAAATATTTTATAATGTAGATACCTTGGCAACCACTGAGACAAACCTCCTATCTCTAAGCTTCCCTGAAGTCATAGTTAATTTGTCATCACATGAGAGTAATTTTCTTTCATCCTTTCAGCCTGAAACTTGATCTCAGAGAACTGCTCCGCTCCACAGTGGCATTTTAGAGAAAAGCTTCTTTTCTTTCCTACTACATATCAACCTGTAAGAACTCTTCATGATGCTTAGGGAGAAAAGCATTTCCCCACTTTTAAATCAAGAAGAGAAAAATGGGAACACAGACTAATTACATAAGTTGCCCAAAGTCAAAAGAGTCATACTGTGTCCTAACTAAAGCTGTCTACCTTTTCCCGGTAATTAAGCACCAAGAAGTAAAGTACTGATTTACTGACTTAAGGGTACAAATACTAACAAATTCTCACAATTCCCTGATCACATTTGCCAATGTGACATACTCACTCTAACAACCCATAGTCACATCTTTTAATCTGCTTGCATCAATGTCTGAAGAGTGTTACCTAGTATCTAAGTGCTGATGAAGGCTCACACACACAGGAGAACATGCGGATCATTCTAAATCTCTTTTTATTTCTGAGCCAGAGCAACAGTATGGCCAATCAGAGAGACAGAAAAAGATGAAGCTCATGCAGCACCCTGCACCAAGACCAAAATCAAGCTAGCCACTGCTGTTACAGGTCACAGCATAGCACTTACAGGGATACATAAGTTAGGCACAGAGCTTTCCCTTAAGGACATGGCTATGAAGACATATGTACATCGTATTAAATACCTATGCAAGATTCAAATAACAGTGTAAAGCAACAAAGGAGATGTCATAAAACATCTGATGAGCTCTTTAAAGACAACACACTTTTTGCCTTGCAGGATAATAAATGTTGTAGTAGCTCAGAGAAGGCAGTGGTCAACTGACATTAGAGTGGCCAGGCAAGACTTTACAGCAAAAATGGGAGTTGAGCTATATTAAAGCCAAACTAGTTTACTCACAACCCCATACATCCACACCATCTCTCATTTTTCATGGCTTTTCACGAGCTGTCCATCAAGCAAAGAATGAATTCCCTCTTCACTTCTTCCTTATGAAATCCTTCTCTTTCATCGAAGCTCAACTCAAATGCAATCTCATATAAGAAGTCAACCCTGATATACCAACTCTAGTGGTTAGTTTCCTCCCCAGGGTATTGCTATCACATATATTTTGTATTTGTTTTTACTATATGCATGCTGCTTCCTTCAACAGAAGGTAAGCTCCTTGAGGGCAAATACCACTTTATGTTATGCATGGTATAATGATGGCTGTCATTCACATAGTACTTTAAGGTTTGCAAATTACATCATTTGATACTCACAACAACGCTGCGAGGTATTGTCCCCATTTTCTAAATGAGGAAATTGAGACAGAAAGTGGTTTTCCCAGTGTTGCACAGCTAGTAAGTGTCTGAAGCAGGATATGAAAGCATTTCTTTCTAACTCCCAAGTCCAGCATTCTCTCTACTGAGCCTCCCACCTGATTGACATTTCTCATACTGCTTGGTATATAATAGATCCTTAATGAACAATTTGTTTTGTATTTATTTAGTATTTAATTTTTCCCCATTTACATGTAAACAACAATTTTTAATATTTGTTTTTAAAACTTTGAGTCTCAAATTCTCTCCCTTCTCTCCTCAGCTCCACCCTCCCACATTGAGAAGGCAAGCAATTCCATATAGGTTATATAAGTGTAGTCATGCAAAATGTATCATGTTGTAAAAGAAAACACAGATTAAAAAAAGCTCAATAAAAATAAAGAAACAGGAAAAAAATGTTGCTTCAATATGTATTCAGAAGCCATCAGTTCTTTCTCTGGGGATGGATAGAATTTTTCATCCTAAGTCCTTCAGAGTTGTCATGGATTGCTATATTGTTGAGAATAGCTAAGTCATTCACATCCAACTATATTGCTGTTACTTTGTACCCATTACATTTCACTTTGGATGAAACCATGTAAGTCTTTGTAGATTTTTCTGAGACAATCCTGCTCATTATTTCTTATAGTTCAATAACATTCCACCACAATTACATACCACAAACTATTCAGCCATTCCCCAATTGATTTCAATTCTTTAAGAATTTTACTTTCTCTTCTGTTAATCTGGGCAATTTATATTTTTGTAAATGTTCATCCATTTCACTGAGATTGTTAAATTTGTGGGCATGCAGTTGGGCAAACTAATTATTGTTTTAATTTTCTCTTCATTGGTGCTGAGTTCACCCTTTTCATTTTTGATGCTGGTATTTTGCTTTTCTTCTTTTTTTAATCAAATTAACCAGAGGTTTATCTATTTTATTGCATTTTTTTCATAAAACCAGCTCTTAGTTTTATTTATTTGTTTAATAGTTTTCTTAATTTCAATTTTATTAATCTTTCCTTTGATTTTCAGTATTTCTAATTTGGTATTTAATTTGGGATTTTTAATATGTTCTTTTTCTAGTGTTTTTAGTTGCATACCTAATTCATTGATCTCCTTTTTTCTCTATTTTATTCATGTAAGTGTTCAGAGATATAAAACTTCCCCTAAGAACTGTTTTTGCTGCATCCCACAAGTTTTGGTATGTTGTTTCATTATTGTCATTCTCTTGGGTGAAGTTATGATTGTTTCTATGATTTGTTATTTGATGCATTCATTCTTTGGGATTAAATTATTTAGTTTCCAATTGATGTTAGTCTATCTTTCCATGGCCCTTTATTACATATAATTTTTATTGCATCATGATCTGAAAAGGATACATTTAGTATTTCTGCCTTTCTGCGTTGGATTGTGAGGTTTTATGCCCTAGTACACGGTCAGTTTTTGTGTAGGTGCCATGTACCACTGAGAAAAAAGTATATTCCTTTCTATCCCCATTCAATTTTCTCCAGAGGTCTACCATATCTAACTTTTCTAGAATTCTATTCACCTTCCTAACTTCTTTCTTGTTTATTTTGTGGTTAGATTTATCTAGTTCAGAGAGGGGGAGGTTGAGGTCCCCCACTAGTGTAGTTTTGCTGTCAATTTCTTCCTATAACTCCCTTAACTTCTCCTCTAAGAATGTGGATGCTATACCACTTGGTGCATATATGTTTAGTAATGATATTACTTCATTATCTATGGTGCCTTTTAGCAGGATAAAGTTTCCTTTCTTATCTCTTTTAATTGGATCTAATTTTGCTTTTGCTTTGTCAGAGATCAGGATTACTACCCCTCCTTTTTTTTTGCTTCAGTTGAAGCATAATATATTCTACTCCAGCCTTTTACTTTCACCCTGTGTGTATCCCACTGTTTCAAATGTCTTTCTTATAGACAACATACTGTAGGATTACGATTTTTAATCCATTCTGCTATCCACTTCTGTTTTATGGGAGAGTTCATCCCATTCACATTCACAGTTATGATTACTATATGTGTCTTTCTCTCCATCCTACCCTCTGCCTATTTATGTTTTTCTTTCTCCTTTCTCCTTTTCCCACCTCCCTAGAATTTTGCTTTTGGCCACCACCTCCCTCAATCTACCCTCCCTTGTATCAGCTCCCCTCCTCTTCTTTCCCTTTTCCCTTACTATTTCTCTCTCCCTTCTATCTCTCCCTCCCTTTTCTTTCCCCTTTCCCCTCCAACTGCCTAAAGGATAAGTTAGATTTCTATTCCTAACTGAATATTTTATTCTCTCCTTGAGCAAAATCCAATGCAAGTCAAGTTCAAACAATGCTTATTACCCTCCCTCCCTTCCTTCTCTCTATTTTAATATGTCTTTGTGACTCTTCATGTGATATAATTTACCCTTTTCTGCCTTCTCCTTTTATCTTCCCCAATTACAATCTTTTTTCAGGACTGAATTAGGTTTTCTTTTTTTATCATCACATCAAAACAATTTAAACCCACCTCCCCTCTATGTATTTCCCTTCTATACAGGGTGTCCCTCAAGTCTAGACACATAGGCAAAAATGCATATATTCAAGAAATGAAATAAATGAAATTTTCAACATTTGATTTACTTCGAATATTAACAAATAACATCTTCAATATGATTTCCATCATTTGTGATGCAAAGGTTGATGCACTTTGCAAGATTCACATGAACTCTATACAATAACTCCATGTTGCCGTCAAATTTAGCACATTCATTCTTTATGCATTTATGCATTCAATCAAGTGTGTTGCATCTATGATTTTCATTGAGTACACCTTCTCCTTTAGCATACCCCAGAAAAAAAGAAGTTGCTGAACAACACAGAGTCTTCAGTGAAATGGTTAATGAGATGTTAATGAGATTGCCTATGTGTCCAGACTTTAGGGAAACTCTATATGATGTAATAAAGATACAGTTCTCAAGAGTTGTATTATCTTCCCAAGAAGGTGTTATAAACAGTTTGTCCTTATTGAATAACATGTGTTTTTTCCCCTTTCCTGTTTACCTTTTTATGCCTCTTGAGTCTTATATTTGAAGATAAAATTTTCTCTCGAGCTCTGCTCTTTTCGTCAGGAAAGTCTGGAAGTCCTGTATTTCATTGAATGTCCATCTCCTCCCCTGAAAGATTCAGTTTTGCTGTGTAGTTGATCCTTGGTTGTAATCCAGGCTCCTTTGCCTTGTAGAATATCATATTCCAAGTACTCTAATCTTTTAATGTTGAAGCTGCAAGGTCCTGCATAATCCCAACTGTAGTTCCATGATATTTTAATTGTCTCTTACTGGCTGTTTGAAGTATTTTCTCCTTGATCTGATAATTCTTGAATTTGCTACAATATTTCTTGGCATTTTCAGTTTGAGATTTCTTTCAGGAGGTGATTGGTGGATTCTTTCAATGACTATTGTATTCTCTGGTTCTAGGACCTTAGGGCAATTTTCCTTGATTTTTCAAAAGATGCTCCAGGCTCTTTTTTTTTTCATCATGCTTTTCAAGTGGACCAATAATTCTTAAATTATCTCTCCTAGATCTATTTTCCAGGTCAGTTGTTTTTCCAATGAGGTATTTTTACATTTTTTCTACTTTTTTCATTCTTTCAATTTTGTTTGACTGATTCTTGATGTCCCATAGAGTCATTAGCTTCCAGTTGCCCAATTCTAACTTTTAATGAATTGTTTCCTTCAGTTAGCTTTTGTACCTCCTTTTCCATTTGGTCAATTCTACTTTTTAAGGAGGTGTTTTCTTCAGTGTACTTTTTTCCCATTTTATCAATTGTAATTTAAAATTTTTCTTCCACCTTTCTTATTTGATTTTTAAATCCTTCTTGAGTTCTTCCAAGAAGGCTTTTTGGGCTTGAGACCAGTTCATATTTCCCTCTGAGGTTTCAGATGTGGCTATATTGACCATGTTGTTCTCTCTTGAATTGGTGTTTTGATCTTACCTGTCCCCGAGTGATTTCTATATGGTCATTGATTTTTTTTTATTCTTCTCGCTCATGTCGTTTGCCTTTTTTCATGGCTTTTAAATTTGAACTCTGCTTCTGGAGAGCCCAGGGGGCACTGTCCCAGACTTATTGTGCTGGGGGCTGAGGGTTAAGGGCCTGGTTACTGGTTTCCTGTGATAGTTAGTACCTCAGGTGCTGGCAGTTGGATGTTGAAATGGTCTGGTAGTTTACCTGGTGCTGATCTGGAGGTGGTATGTGCCTGGTATTGACACTTGCCTACCACCTGGGGCCTCAGGATCTCCCACCAGTCCACTGAGGTGGGACTTGATGCTAGCTTGCTAGGATGCCTCCCATCCTATACTGGTCCCCTTCAGCCACAGTAAGAGGGACCTTTCATGTTAATCCCCCTAGCCTCCTGAGCTAAAAGACTGCTGTAGCCTGTCTTTCTGCTGGCTCCACTATTCCAGAATTTTTCCTGAGGTAATATTACCTGGTTTCAAGGTCAACAAGGGAGGCTGAGAGCTCCTTACTGCTTACTCCACCATCTTGTCTCCCAGAAGTTTAAATAGGTGACTTTCAAACATTCAGTCTGTGGGCTGAAAGCCCCAGGAGTAGCTGCTGCCACTGCCGCAGGGCCTGTGCAGGATTGTACTTCTTTCTCTCTCAGTTCCAACAGAACCCCACTCCTGTTCTGAGAGGTCTGGTAATCACCACTGCTACCAGTGATTCAGTCCACTGGGGTCTGCTCCAGCTTTGCTATAGCTGAGTCAGTGCTGGTGCAGCCTGCATGCTAAACTGCACTCCTCTCCTAGCCTGGTGCAACAGATCCTTCCTGTAGACCTTCTAGATTGTTTTGCGCTGGAAACCTGCCATCCTCTGTCTCTGTGGATTCTGTCACGCTAGAATTTGTTCAGATTCACTTTTTAGAGGCATTTAAAGGAGTTTGTGGGAGAACTCAGGTGAGTCCTTGCTTTCACTCAGGCTTCAATTTCCAATTCTTTCCTCCCAGAGAAGAGCTGCTTTGAATTTTTTGTACATATAGGTCCCTTTCCTTTTTGTTTTTTATCTCTTTTGGGATATAGACCTAGTAGTGGTATTGCTAAGGCAAAGCACATGCATGATTTTATAGCCCTTTAGGCATAATTCCAAATTACTCTATAGGCTGGTTTAATCAATTCACAATTCTGCCAACAGTACATTACTGTCTCATTTTTCCCACATCCCCTCCAACATTTCTCATTTACCTTTTCCATCCTACTATCTAATCTAATAGGTATGAATGGGATGGATAATTGTGAAGACTTCACAGGGTATGTCTAATGGAGTAGAAGAGGTTTTGGGATTTGGCTTTGCAATTTTGGAACAGGTATGAGGTTGTACCTCACAATTGTTTTAACTTGCATTTCTCCAATCAATAGTGAGTTAGACTATATTTTCATATGGTGATAGATAGCTTTAATCACTTCATCTGAAAACTGATTATATCTTTTGATCATTTATCAATTGGGGAATGGCTCTTATTTTTATAAACTTGACACAGTTTTCTACATGTTAGAGAAATAAGGCCTTTATCAGAGAAGGTTGCTTCATTTTTTTCCAAAGTTACTGTTGCCAACTGTATTTCCTTCCATCCTATTCCCCCTACCCCATTTATTATATTCTTGTTCTTCTTTCACCCTGTCCCTCCTCAAAAGTGTTTTACTTATGATTACACCTTCCCCCATTCTACCCTCCCTTCTATCATTTACCCCCTTTCTCTTATCCCCTTCCCTTCTATTTTCCTGTAAGGTAAGATAAATTCCTATACCCCATTGCCTGTGATTCTTATTTCCCAGTTATATGTAAAAAATTTTTTAAGATTTGTTTTTATAACTTTAAGTTCCAAATTCTCACCCTCCCTCTCTCCCTACAACCCTCATTGAGAAGGCAAGCAATTCAATATAGGTTATACAGGTGTAGTCATGCAAAACACTTGCATAATAGTCATGTTGTTTCCTTTCACCCTGTCCTTCCTCAAAAGTGTTTGCTTCTGATTACCTCCTCCCTGAATCTGCCCTCCCTTCTATCACCCCTCCTCCTTTTAGCACCTTACCCCCCCCACTTTCTTATAAGGTAAAATAGATTACCATACCAATTAAATGTGTGTGCTATTCCCTCCTTAAGCCAACTCCAATGAGACTAAGGTTCACTCATTCCCTCTCACCTTCTCCCACTTCCTCTCCACTGTAAAAGCTTTTTCTTGTCTCTTTTATGTGAGATATTTTATCCAATTCTACCTCTCCCTTTCTCCTTCTCCCAGTATAGTCCTCTCTTAATGCTTATTTTTTTTAGATATCATCCCTTCATATTCAACTCACCCTGTTTCCTCTGTGTGTGTATGTGTGTGTGTGTGTGTGTGTGTTCCTTCCAACTACCCTAATAATGAGAAAAGTTTCTTGAGTTACAAACATCATCTTTACATGTAGGAATATAAACAGTTTAACTTTAATAAGTCTCTTATGATTTCTCTTTCCTGTTTGCCTTTTCATGCTTCTCTTGACTCTTGTATTTGAAAGTCAAATTTTCTATTTAGCACTAGTTTTATTTTTTTTCTCAAGAAAGAATTAGATTCCTCTACATCATTGAATATGAATATTTTCTCCCTCCTTGATTACACTCAGTTTTGCTGGGTGGGTGATTCTTGGTTTTAATCCTAGCTCCTTTCACCTCCAGAATGTCATATTCCAAGCCCTATGAACCCTTAATGTAAAAGCTGGTTCCACGACACCTGAATTGCTTCTTCCTGGTTGCTTGTAATATTTTCTCCTTGACCTGGGAACTCTGGAATTTGGCTGCAATATTCCTGAGAGTTTTCATTTGGGGAACTCTTTCAGGAGGTGATTGGTAGATTCTTTCAATTTCTCTTATCTTCTGGTTCTACAATATCTTGAAAGATGATGGGTAGGCTCTTTTTTGATCATGGACTTTGGGCAGTCCAATAATTTTTAAATTATCTCTCCTGGATCTATTTTCCAGGTTAGTTGTTTTTCCAATGAGATATTTTACATTGTCTTCTATTTTTTAATTCTTTTGGTTCTGTTTTATAATTTCTTGATTTCTCATAGAATCATTAGCTTCCATTTGTTCCATTCTAATTTTTAAGGAATTATTTTCTTCAATGAACTTTTGGACTTCCTTTTCCATTTGGAGAATTTTTAAGGCATTCTTCTCCACATTGGCTTTTTGGACTCTTCTGCCATTTGGTCTAGATTATTTTTTAAGGTGATATTTTCTTCACTATTTTGAGGAGTCTCCTTTAGCAATTTGTTGACTCATTTTTCATGATTTTCTTGCATCAATCTTATTTCTCTTCCCAATTTTCCCTCTACTTCTCTTACTTGATTTTCAAAATCCTTTTTAAGCTCTTCCATAGTCTGAAACCAATTCACATTTTTCTTGGATGTAGAAGCTTTGGGTGTAGGAGCTTTGACTTTGTTGTTTTCTTCTGATTATATATTTTAATCTTCCTTGTCTCCAAGGTAATTTTCTAGAGTAAGTTTTTTTTCTTTTCTAAGATAGATAATAGAGCATCCAGGCAACAGAAAAGATTAGGGCCTGGTAATCGTGCCTAAAACCATATTAACAATTTCTAGAAACATCAGTCAGTCAATGCATCTAAAAGTATGTATCCAGTGCTCACTTTATGTTAAGTACTAGAGATTCAAAGACAACAATGAAACAGTTCCTTTTCTCAAAGAGCTCACAATCTTTTGGTGGACATGTGTTTACATGTGTTTACATATATACGTCTCTATACGTTTACAGCATACATACACATGTACAAAGAATAAGCAAAAAATAACTATAAGGTAGTTTTAGGAGAAAGGACACTAAAAGGGGGCTCAAAAAAAAGCTTCATGGAAATGGTAGTGTTTGGACTTAGTCTTGAAAGAAGATAAGGATTCTGAGTTGGAAACAATGAGAAAGCACATTCCAGGCATGAGATGGAGAGTCATGTGTGAGGAACAGCAAGACCAGTTTAGCTAGGTCAGTGATTGATAACTTTGAGTATCTGTACTCCAGGGGGTACAAAAATTGTTAAGCAGACAGGGGGAGTTTTTGAGAAGTAATTATATTATTATATTTAAACTTTTCAAAAGTAGTAGTGTTCATGGAAAAATGTGTGGATTGGACAGGGAATAGTGAAGAGAAAGGGATGAGGTACAAAAAAGCAAGAATTAAAATGCAGCTGAAAAATTAAGAGACAATTGAAGGACTAATTCATACTGATAAAATCCAAATGAATGATATACTTGGATAAAAACATTTTTCACATTTAGCTAGAAAATCCATTAACAATGTAGCAATGAATTTCTACAATTGATTTCTGCAATAACCAGACATTCTGAATTGATTCCCAATCAATGAAGTTACAATATTTTGTGCATATTCTTGGAGAAGCATATCACATTCTTCCTAGCAAGCTGACTTCTATTTATAAAAACGTATCACTGTAAATCAGGATTCTCAGTACTATTTCCAAAAAAAAGGAAGAAATGAACTTGAAGCTTAACATGATATGCAACTATCTCTTTCAAAAACATCACCAAAATTAAACTATTAAAGACCAAAATGGGTACATGATTTAGAAATAAAGGGTGATAACATAAGTAAATTAGGAGAGCATAAAAAATTTCACAGATTTATAGATAAGAGAAGAATTTGTGACCAAAAGAGAAATAGAGAGCATTACAGCACATAAGATGGATAATTTTGATTACATTAAATTAAAAAGGTTTTGCACAAACAAAACCAATGCAGCCAAGATTAGACGAAAAGAAAGAAACTAGGGGTGGACATTTGTAGCTAGTTTCTCTGATAAAGGCTTCTTTTCTCAAATATATAAAGAACTGAGTTAGAGTTAAAAGAATATGAGTCATGCCCCAACTGATAAATAGTGAAGTTATATGTACAGGTAGTCTGCAGATTAAAAACACTCTATTCATATTTACATGAAAAAAAATGCTCTAAATAATTATTGATTAAAGAAATGCAAATGAGAACACCTCTTATATACCACCTCATGTCTATCAGATTGGCTAATATGACAGAAAAAAATTGACAAATGTTGAAGGGAATATGGAAAAATAGGGACAATAATGGAGTTGTGAACTGATTCAATCATTCTGGAGAGCAATTTGGAACTATATTCAAAGGGCTATAAAACTGTGTATATCTCTTAACCTATCAATGTCACTACTAGGTCTATACCCCAAAACATCAAAGAAAAAGGAAAGGCATCCACATGTACAAAAAATACTTATAGTAGCTCTTTTTTTGTGGTGGCAAAGGATTGGAAATTGAGGGGATGCTCATTAACTGGAGGATAGCTGAACATGTTGTGGCATATAATTCTGATGGAATACTATTATGCTATAAGAAATGACAAGCATGATACTTTCAGAAAAACGTGGAAGATTTACATGAAAATATGCAAAATGAAATGAGCAAAACCAGGAGAATATTTTATTCAGTAATAGCAATATTGTATGATGATCAACTACGAATGATAGCTGTTTTCAGCAATATGGTTCTTAAGGACTTGTGATGGAAAAATGTTATCTACCTCCAGGGAAAGAATGGTGGTATCTGAATACAGATTGAAACTTACTTTTTAAACTTTATTATTCTTTCTTTTTAGTTTCTGTGTTTGTTTGTTTTGTTTTGTTTTGCAAAATGGCTAACAAAAATGTTTTGTATGACTGCACATGTATAATCTATGTAAAATTGTTTGCCTTCTAAAGAGAGAGAGGAGAGAATTTGGAATTCAAAATTTTCAAAAAGAATGCTAAAAATCTTGCTTACATGCAATTGAGAAAAAAAAAATGAAAATTAAATGAAAAAAAGAATAAAACTATTTTTGGATCTGATAGATGGTCAAAGTTCTCACCAATTTATTTAACTGGATTCTGATAAACATTTTGACAACTTCGTGATAAAATATTATATGTAGCATGATTTTCTTTATGAAATATATGTATGTTACATTTATATATTATATATGCAATATATTATATATGTGTAAATGTAAGCTCTAGAATTTATTTGCTTCAATACTGTTATGATATAGATCACTTTGACTAAAAGAAGAAATTGTTGAATGGTTGGGAAATACATCAAAGACCTAGCACAAATACATAATGTAATAGTGATAGTGTACTTAAATTATCCAGTCAGCAATAGAAATGCTCTCTGCCAAAAGTAGAGCAACTAATAACTTATTGATTTACCTTAAAGATAATTTTATCCTTCAAAAGGTCAAGGAATCCACAAAGAGAAATTCTATTTTTAACTCATTCTTACTAATAGGAAGAAACTGCTCTTGGTGTGGAAATGAGGGAAACCTTTAGAAGAAGTAACCATTCTCCCCTAGAGTTTATGATAAAAGAAGAGTAGAAATCTTGGCAAAGTATAACAGGCTCTGAATTTTTAGAATGCAAAATTCAAGGGGTTCAGAGGAAAAACAGGTAGGACCCCATATCCTTCAAGAAAATTCAGGCCAGAAGACATGACAGATCTCAAAAATTAACTTATGAGAAGAAATAATTCTAGTGAGGAGGAAAAAAGTGGACTTTGTCTGGAGAAAGTGATATGGATGCCCAGGGAACTCTCAAACCAATTTACATTTTTAAAAAGCAATGTATAGAAAATGCAAAAGTACATAATTAACAGAAGATGAATTATATCAGTAAGGAAAGATTCATGACCTCAAATATGACCATGAACATGTTTGAATGGTTCGGAATTGCAAAGTATGAAAAACTCTCTATGTAGAAGACAAAGGAGTATAACATTTATTTAGACTCCAGAGGATCAAATCTGAGAACCAATATCCCCAATTTGATATAGCAGCAATTATATTCCAAAACCAGTAAGCCCACTTCACTGTAGTAACAAGGAAATTATAACACAGTATTATTGCTAGGAACCAAGTCATCCTGTAACCTTCACCCTGCTAGGGCCTTCCTGTAAACAATCCCTCACAAATCCTAACTCTCAACTCAGCACTCTCTTCTGCAGCTCTGCCAATGCTGGTTCTCTCAGTTTCTGTTCTTCAGCACCCTCTTGATGTCTGCTGCCTCAATATCTTCCTCTCAGTTTTGCTGCTCTCAGGTCTCTTCTCCTTTTCAATTCTATTTCTCTTCAATTCTGCACTCTCCTTTTATACAGTCCTAATTGGTATCGGATTGGCTAGAACTCATGTCTCTTATTGGCTGAATTCATGATTGACTAAAACTCAGTACACATACCATTGGCTCTGGTCTTAGCAACTCTCCTTACAGTCCTGAGAGTTTCATGCCCACATTGGATTAGCACCTAGTAAGTAGGAGCTTTAGGCCTACTTACAAACAAAGATATAATCAAGCTTTCCCACCTAGACCCACCTGAGGCTTATTGAATGGGTGGGGAAGATGTTGGATCACATTAACATTGTATGGAAATGATTGTGGTACAATCCTATAAAAGCAAATTCAGGAATGCTAAAGCTCTGAATGAACTGATGCTCATGGTAAAAGGAAAGGATCAATTAAGGGAGAGGAGTTTTATTTGGTATGAATTGGACCATGATAACTAATAATGAAGAGAAAGCAGAACTGCTAAATTCTTGTCTTGTTTTTGTTATCTCTGCAAAGGAGAGCAATTCTAATGCATTAATTCCGGGACTGGCCTAAGCAGTTTTTCTGCACACATTTGTATTCTACTTAGCTCAGTGCCCCATACGTAGTAAGTGCTTTATGAATGTTTGTTGACTTGACAACTAGATTTAAAGGAGAGGTGCTATAAAGCCATACATAGCAAACTATAATAGATTAACCTATTATAGAATGTTTAATGAGCTCGATATGAAGGATGAATCCAAACACCATCAAGATCTACAAATCACAGGAAGGATATGGTGAGTATACTGCAGGAAGCACCATTGTGCGGGTCTTGATCTTTGACGGTGGTTGTACACATAGACACCATGATTTCCAGCAAGAGTAGCATTCAGAGTATAAAAAATATGAAACAGGCAGATTCTAATCTTTTCTTTTTGTTCCTGGCATTGTGGGGTTACTTTTAGGGGGGAAAGGGGAATGAAGGTGATTATGAGAGAGAAAATTTTCCACATTTTATTTTAAATGTTTGCTTTTCAAATCCAAAGAGCAAAATGCTGAAGTGAAAGTGTGTGTGCCTTGAAAGATGCTGAAATCCTCAGATCCAATTTTAAGTTATCACTTCTTCCCCAGATTAAACCTGTCGCCTTGTGACATTTCCTTTTCTTCTCTAAAGCCTGACCATTCTTTGAGACTCATCAAATACTCTAAAAGTAAATGTGATCTCCCCACAAAATAGCTGATCTAAAGTGCTACCTCTGCAATCTCCCAACTGTGGCATCCTTTTATACTTGCCTCCTATCAACCTATGTCAATACCTCATCAGCCTGATATACTGAAATGATTTCCTACCTGGTCTCCCTGCCTCTATTCTCCTTCTTCTCCAATTTCTTCTTCAGACTCACAGGAGTTCATCTTCTTAACACATGAGTACTCTGTACTTTAAGTGAGCTCTTCATTTTCTTCTTCAAAAGTTCTCCATGACTCCTCATAACTTAAAAAAGAAGTGGCTAACCTGGTATTCAAGCCCTCTACAATCTGGTTCTAACCTGTTAGATACATCTATAATATTGTGTTTCATTCTGGGTAACATATTTTAGAAAGAGTACTGATAAGCTAAAGAGCACATAGAAGAAGGGGCAGGTGGGAAAGTGTATTGAGATCAGCTGACTGTCAGTTTGTGAATTTCATAGAAGAAGGATTAGGCTTATCATACTTGGTCCCAGGGCATAGAACTATGAACAGGAAAATTTAAGATGAATGTAAATAAAAATCTTAATAATCCAAAAGTATAATGAAGACCAATTAGAAGACTGAAATCTGACTAGCAAATGTCAAGCAAATGCTCAATGACTATTTTCCAGGTGTATCCTAGAAGGCATTTTGTTCATTTATGCAGTAGACTAGAGGGTTTGTGAGGTAACTTCTAATTCAGAGATGCTGTTATTGGACATTTTCCCCTTGATGAAGAACATTAAGAGGAGTCTCTAGTTCTCTTTTGCCAACATCCCGCTCATTTGATTCAAAGAACTCCAGAAGGAACCATGGGGGTGATTTAGTCCAACTGTCTCATTTTATAGTTGAGGAGACATTGAGGGAAGAAATAACTTTTCCAAGATCATAGAGCTAGTTATTTCCACAATTGGGTCTAAAACAAGTCTTCTGATATCTAGCCTACCATATTCCCCACCATACTGTAGTGCCTACATAAGACATTTATTATAAGATATAACTGCAATGCAATTGCATTTTACTGAATAAATGAATGCATAAGCATTTACTAAATGCCTACTCTGTTCCAGACATTATGATAAGTGCTGGAGACAAAAATACTACAAAATAAGACAGCCCCTGTCCTCAAGGAACTTGTGACAATGTATAAGAGAAGGTAATGCATAAAGGGGAGTGGAGTGAGAAGAATGGCCAGCATCTAGGTGGCATGATTTAGAAATGGGAAACAATTGGTATAGTGGTTTAATTCCAGATAAGATAGGGTAACAGTTCACATATCTGAAAACAAAACCACAAGGGAAAAGTCCAGTTCAGGTTGGAGAGTAATAAGAAAAATGGCTAGAATACATAGGGATCAGTTTGGAAGTGGCCTAGTTCTGGGAAAATTAATGATCTTAAAATAGACTTTGCAGACCAAATCTCATTTTGAGAATAAGAAATAAAGTTTGTCTTTTGTTTTCAAACCACCCACATTACACCAGCCTCTATGTCTTAACCTACCAAAAATCAGTGTAGCATGTCTTCCTATTTTCTGCCAGAACACTGATTTTTAACACAAATGGCTCATCTTCCATAATGTCATTCCCATGTTAACAATGAAGTTGGAGATATATTTTTCTTCTCATTCTTGTCTCCTTCTTTCAAAAATATAATCATTACATAGGCAGATATCGATATAATTAAGATTTTTTTTAATGTATTAATGTGCCAGGAATGAAGGGGAAATGAATTCCAAGTACACTACAGTTCAGATAATTACGTGGAAGGACCTCTTTTAATCAGATCCTACATATCAGTAGACCAGCATTGATAGCAAAGTTCCTAAGAGAGCAAAATAGATTCACTGTACTCTTAAATATACAGTTTCATCTTTGCAACCCCAGGGACTACATTCTACTTACAAGTTCTGAGTAAGCATTTGGTTTAAAAAGTACTGTTAGCAGCATAATTTGCTCTTCTAGACTTGATGTGGCATTTTAAGAACCATATAAATCCAGGCTAATCAATACTGTAATTCATCAGAGCCATGGAACCACACTCCTTACATCTTTTGCATACACAGACACAAAAAGTTGAGCATGATTTTTTCCTTTGATGTTATTGTTGTTTATATTAATGATATGGGTTGTGGATCAGAACTTGCCAAGCATGGCTACAATTGTGAGATAATCAACCATGAAACATATTTTCTAAATGACTGTTCTTTACTTGCCCTTTGGAAAATTATAATTTTAAGAGTAGCTACATTTTTGAACATTTTTCACCCTGGGTAGAAATCATAGCTCAAAATTAAGTAGTCTAACACATAAGTACTTTAGCAGTGTTCCAAATATACATCCTGTGGCTTGGCTTAAGGAGTTTAATGGCATTTTCTTGGCTTTCAGTGAAATCATTTCTTTTCTTAAACATAACATTTGGGAAAAATACACCTGCTGATAGAATGTTTACAATGGTGACCAAATGATAGATAAAAATTCCTACAAATTAATAATGAATTTATTCCTTCTCTTCCAGGGGAATAAAAATGTTTTCTCTTTAGTGATGGGAGGCAGAATAATGGCTCCTTCAGTCAATATGAGGCAGAAAAGCATGGTAGAAGCATTCAAGGCTTCTGTATTTTTTACTGTGGTGAATAGAACATTGGTCAACCAAAGGAAGAATGCATTGGTGTAAAGAGATTTCACTTGTGAATATTCACCTAAGCTATAATGAATGTGCTTTAGAATTGGTTTTAAATTTTTGCTGTTTTCTGTGTAAGTGCTATTTAAAAAAAAGGTTCTGATAATAATACAAGCTGTTTTAGAATTCTATTCAAAAACTCTTTAGCTAGAGCAATTGGTATCCCATTCTTTATAGAGATGCTGCTAAGGAAGGTGAGGAGTGCCTAAGCTTTAAACCTTGTGGTTTCATTTAAATTTTAGGGACAGAGTTTAACTAGGAGTTAAAGTTCCGTTTGAAAATATGACACTCTATGTCTTTGAATGGAAAACTCAAAAGTTCCTCTCCTCTGATGAAAAAATAACAATCTCATAGTTGTAGAAATAATTCTTGGGTTTTGTATTCATCATAATGGCATGTGATTTCATCAGTGCATGGATTTCAGGCAAGAAAACTCTTGAACTACATTTCAGCAACCATTCAGCAACTTAGAGTTACCCTCTTAGAGATTCTTTGTTTGATTATAAATGTACTCTATCTCTGGTAGAGTGGAAAATGTACTCTATCTCTAGAGTCAGAGGACCTAGGTTCAAATTGTGCCTGTGAACCTGATATCTAGGGGATCTTTGACAAGTCATTCAGTTTCCTCCTCTCTAAAATGAAGATACAGGATTAGATGATCTCCAAGGTCATTTCCAAGTCTAGATCTCTGAATCTAAGAGCCTATGAACAGTGGAAGAAAGAAAAAAAACTGAGGGTGATGCTGGAAAGCAAGTATTGTTATTCCCCCTGTCCCCGTAGAAGTTCCTCAGATAGCTGAGAAGGAATAATATAAAAGCTATATTCTGCAGTTATGAATAAGAGTGAAGGGATTTTGACACTGGTATAAGGTAAATATACATAAAACTCCAGGATTTGAGCATGCAATTAAGTAGGTAAAAGCAAAGAATGAGAATTTTCTTTTCTATAGATAGAAAGGGGAAAAATTACAAATTTTAAGAATAGCAGTCCGGCATTAGTAAGAAAGCTATCAGGTTGTTTCTATATACTTATTTATTTGAAATACTGCTCATAACATATTTTTATAAAGCCAAAATAGTTAATATTATTTTCTTTAATAGAGGCTTTTCCTTGTGGAGGAAAAGGAAAAATTTTCTGATTTCCTTATCTCAGTTGTCACATCTATGAGGTGACTGCTATTAAGAAAATAGTGACACTGACAAAGAGCATAGAGGGGTTGAAGCCACATAGTTTTATATCAGCAATTGCTAACAACAAGAGAGAAATGTACCTCCTCTGTCTAGGATAAAATTCACGTAGACCCAATTCTTTTGGAGGATAGCCATGAGCTATTTTGAGAGTGAAACATAAAAACTGATAAGTTCTTTCTTGTAGCAAAATACTTAGTAATGTTCAGTACATTAGGCACTTAATGTTGACTGACTGGAATGTATGGAAGACTTCAGCAAGAGTGCAGAATAAAATGAAATCAGGTTCGCAATGTGATTTTGGTCTAATTTCTCTCTAAATTATACTATATAACAAGCAGGATGTTCTTTCTATATAACTCAGAGAATTCTGGAATCTTGGTTGAGAAGGGCTTCAAAGGTCATCATTTCTATTCTATATATCAGCAGGAAACCCTACTTAACATCCCTGACAAGCGGCCATCTATTCTCCATATGAAGACCTCCTCTGGACATGCTTAACTTGTCAATATTGTTCATAAAATCGGGTATATAAAACTGAAGTCTTCCAGAGGCAGTCTGAACAGGGCAGTATAGAGTGAGGCTATCACCTTTCACCATATGGATACTATGGCTTTGTTAAAGCCTAAAGTTAATAAAAATGAAATTGTTGATGCAGCCAAGATCAGTTTTGTGATCTCCTGTGCCATACTATTCTCATTAAGCAGGTATTTCACTAAATCCACAGGTCTTTTCACATGAATTGTTGTATAGTATCGTATTTCTTATCTTATACTTTTACAGACATTTTAAACATAAATGAAAGACTTTGCTCTGTATGTCTGCACAATTTCAACTCCTCAGATTAGGTTCCTCTTACTAATATACTGAAATTCTTTTATCCTGATTTTCTCCTTCATTAAATCAGTTGTTCCTCCTAGGTTAATTTTAAAATCTGACAACTATACTATTGCTATCTTAATTCAGATCATTGATAGAAATGTTGAACAGAACATGATCAAGGCCAGAGCCCTATAGCTCTATTCTATAGACTTCTCTGTCAATTGATGTCATCCATTCAGCAACACTCCTTGCTTCTGGTCAACTAGCCACTTCCATATTCACCAAAGTATTCTGCTTTTTAATCAATATATCTCCATCTTGTCAACAAGGACTGTGTAAGATACATTGTCTTGTCAAAGGCACTGAGAAAATGAACAATAACCTGAATATTTACACATTTCTCTAAGAAGTGAAATAACAGAGAAGGCCTTAATAGCTTTATTCACATATAGCAAGAAATTTGGTGACAGGAAGAAAATGACACCCTGATGCCAAGCACTACCTGAGATCACCATTCACTCTCTAACTGGCATCTCAAGCAATTGGTTAAATAGCACAAGAGTAGGGCTTTGCAACATTATGGTGATTTTTTTATTATAATGGATTAGGAAAATGAAATTTATAAACCATTTAATTGAGTCTCTCATTTTACAAGTGCAGAAATGAAAGCCCAGGGACCAGAAGTGGCTAACCCAGTATGCATGTTTTAAGTAGCTGACCTGGGATTCAAACCCAGATTCTCTGACTCAAAATCTAGTCCCTCAATCCACTATGCCATATTGTCAGTGACTTTCTTCATATTTTTTTTAGCCATGAACAATGAAATTATATTATGCTTGAAGACACAATAAATATGAATCAAAATAAATTATAAATTGTAAACATATGCATTGAAAGACATAGTATCTAATTTCATAAAGGAAAAGTCAATTAATAACTAAAAGATATTAATAGTAACAATAAGAGTAGGATATTTTAAATGTTACTCTTTCAGAGCCGAACAAATCTTAGAGAAAGATAAATAAAATGAAAAACAATAAAAGTCTTATGGAATCTCCAGAATGGGAACATTAAAAACTACTTCATTTCAATTTGCTCTTACAAAGAGATACTTTGAAGTTATATCAAGAAAAAAAATAAAAATTCTTCACCCCAGATTTTGGGGGGGGATACCTTCTTAGCACAGTTCTTACATTGCATTAACCACATATTCATGTCCAGGTGAAGTATGACTACTGAATGAGTACTCATCTCATCGACCTGGGCTGAAATTACTCCCAAGGGTTATGATTTGCTCATCTGGGCACTGATGCTGAGCTAGCAGCAAAACCTGGAGATAGGGAAGTTTAGTGCTTGCTCTCCTGACCTTTCAAAAAATCACAAAATCATAGGCTACACTCTCTTCTCCTAGAATGGGCAGGGGGAACAATACAGAATCTAAGGATTGTTTCTTGGAGTCATATGTCCTCAATGAGCAGAAGTTTCCAAAGGCCTCTCCCCTTACAGCATTGTCTTTGATCAGCTATCATGAATGAAAGAGTTCAGCCAACAATAGAACAGCTAAAAGGCACACTACCTATCTTCTAAGGAAGGTTATTTTAAAATGTAATGTGTTGAAGTAGCTTAAATTGTCCCAGGGATGCATCATTTATTTAGCCAAATAAGTGCAAGATGATTTGATGGAGTAAAGAATACTAAAAACCTGGGTGATCAGAGAAGGTTTCTGCATAAAAGTGGCATTGAACTTGAACCTTGAAAGACGCTTAGGATTTTAAACTATAAAGGTTGGAAAGGAGGTTATTCCAAACATGATGAATGATTGGTTTGAAGAACAGAAAATTATCTAGTTTGGCTGGAACTGAATACATGAGGAAATATTAAATAAGTCTGGAAAAATATAAAGGAGCTAAACTATGTGCTTTAAATTCTAAAATGAGAAAGTTGGTATATTAGCATATGGACAATAGGAAGCCACTGAATACTTTTCAAGTAAGGTAACAACATATGGCTAGTCCGTTACCATTGTGCTAGACATTAAGAATACAAAGAGATAATTCATTGTCCTACCTCTTAAGAAGGTTATTCTCATTGCATTAGGAAGACAGGACATAAAAATAATAAAAATGAGATAACATGCTAAGTGCTAAATGACTTATAATATCGGTAAGTACCAAATGAGTTTAGGGAAGGGGTAGTTACTCCCAGAGGTGTTTACTCTTCCCAGAAGAGATAAGGCTTCAGTTGGGCTTTGGTGGAAAGTTAAAAATTTGGGAGTCAAAACGGGCTTTGGAGGCCATCAAGTTCAATAAGTATGTGAACAAGAATTCTTTTGGCAATGTAATAATACTAATAGCTAATGTTAATATTGTGCCTTAAAGTTTGCAAAATACATCACATAGATTAGTTGATCCTCAAAACCCTGTGAGGTAAGTAGTTTTATTGTCCTCATTTTACAGATGAGAAAATGGGTGCCAATTAAATTATTTGCCCAGGTTCACACAGATAGTTTTAAATGTCTGAGGCAGCATTCAGATTTAGTTCTTTCTGACTACAACCCCAGCATTCTCTGCAGTCTGCCACAATCCCCAACAAATAGTTATTTAGCCTCTCCTTGAAGACCTTTCTATAGCTTTATTGGTTCACTTAGACAATATTCTATGCAATTTATATTAAAAACCTGATAGATATGAGGAAGCTGAAATCAGTAAATTCATGTTTAAAAAGGTATTACCTGAAAGTATTTTAATTACTTTAGACAACTCCTAGCCATGCCTTCTCTTTCCTCACTCCCTGTAGATACTCAAATTATTTTTACAAAAGTACTTTATAGCTATTCCAATAATGATAAGGAAGTATATATTTTTCCCAATTAAATATCAACTTTCTAAGATCAAAAACTGTTTTTGCCTCGTTCACTAGCCTCTGCCACAGTCTCTTGCATATAGCAGGTGCTTAGCAAATGCTTGGGTGTTGCATTGGAGATCTATGTTTACGGGATTTTATTTATAGCAATCTTGATAACAATCAGTACAACTGCTAGATCAACCTTTGTAGCAATTATGTTTAAACATAATTTTAGATACCTATTATTCTGTGTGTTAGAAAATACTCCTTTTCTTCTCTGTTATATGTGGTCTATTTCCACATTTATTCTTCACAAGCATAAACCAGCCCAAAGGCAAAGTATCTTTAATTAAAATATGCAGTGTAAAAAGGACCTCAAACCATTAAATCATTAGCCTTTTAGTGTATTTAACAGAAATGTTCTACTCCAACAATACATCATAAAAGCCTTCTAAAATCTTAAGCTTGTGATGGGTGTGATGCTGGACACAATTCTTTAACATGACTAGAACAACTGATGTCTGTCTACAGGAGCCCTTCCTGGAAGGCAATTAGAAATGATTTTCTACTTGAAACACAAATGTAGTAGTGTAGGTTTTAAGTCAAGTGAACCTATTTGCCAAAGAATTATGCAACTGTTCAAATGATAGCTTCATTTATGTATTCATTATTAATCTCTGTTCTGCAACCTCTCCATACATTTAAATTTTCTTTATCAAAATATATGACATTAATCAATCAACAAGTCTTTATTAAATGCCTAGTATATGCAAGACATTGTCTTAGACACTGTGGATAGAAATACAAAGAATGAAAAAACTCTTCTCTCTAGAAGCTTACATCCCAATGGGGTAGACAAGTTCAAAGCAATATACGCAGAATAAATACAAATAAATGAATACAAGGAAATATGAAATAATTTGTTATGAAGTACTTTAGTTGGGTAAGCATAAACATTTGAGGAGATTAGGAAAAGTATCACATAGAAAATGGTACAGTGGTCAGAACGAAAACAAACTACAGAAGAGACAAAATAAAAAGAGAGAAGGATAAACATAAGAAAATAGGATGGATGGAAATTCACATTTTATCATTATAACTATGAATGTGAATGGGATGGACTCACCCATAAAATGGAAACTGATTCCAGAATGAATTAAAAACCAATTCAACAATGTGCTGTTTACAAGAAATCAACCTGAAACAGAGAGACAAACACAGAATAAAAATAAAGAGTTGAAGCAGAATAAATAGGGAAGGATTAGAAATCATGACCTCAGAAAAAGCAAAAGCAAAAATAGACCTAATTAAAATAGAGAAGCAGAAAAACAACATCTTGCTAAAAGGAATCATAGCCAATGAAGTAATATCAGTATTAAATGTATATGCACCAAATTCCATAGCAGCCAAACTCTTAAAGGAAAAGCTAAATGAATTATAGGAGGAAATAGGCAATAAAACTATGCTAGTGAGGGCAGCTCAACTTTCTCCTTTTGGTCTAGATAAACCAAACCATAAAATAAATAAGAAAGAAGTCAAGGAGATGAATAAAATCTGAGAAAAGTTAGATACGATACACCTCTGGAGAAAGCTGACTGGGAATAGAAAGGAGTATACCTTTCCTTCGGCTCTACGGTTACTTTCACAAAAACTGACCATGTATTATAGCATAAAAACCTCACAGCCAAATGCAGAAAAGTAGAAATATTGAATGAACCCTTTTCAGTCCATAATGCAATAAAAATTACATTTAACTGATAACTCTGGAATCATACAATGAAAGCTAATTGAAATCCAAATAATGCAAACCTAAAGAATGAATGGGTCAAAGAATGAATCATAGAAATAATCAATCATTTCATTAAAGAGAATGACAACAATGAGACAACATTCTAAAATTTGTAGGATATAACCAAAGCAATACTTGGGGAAAAATCTTCTCTCTAACTGGATACATCAATAAAAGAAAGAAAGAGCAAATAAATAAATTAGGCAGGTAACTAAAAAAAAACTAGGAAAAAACAAATTTAAATCCTTAATTAAGCACCAAAATTAAAATCCAAAAATCAAAGGATTAATAGCATTGAAAGTTAAAAAAACTTGAACAAATAAATAAAACTATGAGCTGCTTTTATATAAAAACAATAAAATAGAGTTAATTTGAATACAAAGAAATAAACATCCAAAGTATTCATATCAAAAATGAAAAGTATGAATGCACCACCAAAAATAAAAGATTGAATTAAAGGAATTATTATGAATTATTTTGCCCAATGATATGCCAGTAAACTGACAATTTAAGTGAAATGGATGAATGTTTACAAAAATATAAACTTCCCAGATTAACCAAAGAGGAAGCAGAATACCTGCATAACCATATCATAGAAAAAGAAATTGAACAAACCATCAATGAGCTTCTTAAGAAAAAATTCCTATGACCAGACAGATTTAAAAGTGAATTCTACTAAACATTTAAAGAACAATTCATCCCAATACTATAAAAACTATTTGAAAAATTAGGTAAAGAAAGAGTCCTACCAAATGTATTTTATGATACAAATATGGTTTTTATATCTGAACCAAGGAGAACAAAGACAAAAAAAGAAAACTATAGACTGATTGATGTGAAAAAATTTAAATAAATACCAGCAAGAAGATTACAGCAATACATCACAAAGGTCATACACTATTACCAAGTGGGATTTATACCAAGAATGCAGGGCTGGTTCTATATTACAAACATTATCAGCATCGTTGACCATGTCAATAAAAACAACAAAAATCATATAATTATATCAACATATGCAGAAAAACCCTTTGACAAAATGCAGGACCCATTGCCATTGAAATATTAGAAAGCATAAGAATAAATGGAGGCTTTCTTAAAATGTAAGTAATATCTATCTAAAACCAAAAGCCAGTATTATCTGTAATGGGGATAAACTAGAAGCCTTCCCAGTATGATCAGGAATGAAGCAAGGATGTGCATTATCACCACTATTATTCAATACTGTTCTAGGAATTCTAGCTATCACAATAAAACAAGAAAAAGAAATTGAAGGAGTAAACATAGGCAGTGAGGAAACAAAACTATCATTCTTTGCAGATGATATGATGGTACACTTAAAGAAACTGAGAGAATTAACAAACAAAACCTAGTTTAAACAGCTAACAACTTCCGTAAACTTGCAGGATATAAAATAAACACACATAAATCATCAGCATTTCTAGACACTCCAAAAAAATAAAAAATTAGGAAGAGATGGAAAGAGAAATTCCATTTAAAATAACCGCAGACAATATAAAATACTTGATGTTCTACCTGCCAAGATAAATCCAGGGACCATATATACACAATAACAATACTTTTCACATAAATAAAGGCAGATCTGAACAATATGAGAAACATTCCTTGCTCATGACCTAATATAAAAAATAACAATTCTGCATATTAACTTACTTATTCATTTCAATATCAAACTACCAAAGAATTCTTTTATAGAGGTAGGAAAATAATAACAAAATTTATCTGAAAGGACAAAAAGTCAAGAATATCAAGGGAATCAATGAAAAAATGTGAAGTATGGTGACCTAGTAGTTCCAGATTTTAAACTATATTACTAAGCAGTAATCATCAAAAATAGGTTGGTACTGGCTAAGAAAGAGATGTGTATCAGTGAAATAGATTAAGTATACAATAATAAATTAACATAATAATCTAGCATTTGACAAACCCCCAAATCCAAGATTTAAAGACAAGAAATCACTATCTAACAAAAATTGCTGAGAAAACTAGAGGGCAGTTTGGCAGAAAATAGGAATAGAAAAACATCTCACATCATTTACCAAGATAAAGTCAAAATACATAAGTGATTTAGACATAAGGGGTGCTATCATAAATAAAATTGGGGGCATGGAAAAATGTACCTCTAAGACTTATGAATAAGGGAGGAGTATATGACCAAACAAGAGATAGAGAGGATTATTGGAAGGAAAATAGATAATTTTGATTAAGGCTTTTGCACATACAAAACTAATGTAACTAATATTAGAAAAAAAAAGCAGGAAACTGGCAAAAAATTGGAGTAAGTATGGTAAAAGTATCATTTCTCAAATAGAAATAGATAGACAGATATAGATATATGTATAGATATATATAGATAGATAGATATAACTAAGCCAAATTTATAAAAAAAAATGAGCCATTCACTAGTTCATAAATAGTCATGGATATGAAGAAGCAGGTTTCAAAAGAAGAAATCAAAACTATCAACAGTAGCATAAAACAAACTCTAAATCACTACTGATTAGAGCAATGCAAACTAAAACAACTCTGAGATACCATCTCATATCTATAACACTGGCTAACATAACAGAAAAGGAAAACGACAAATGCTAGAGAGGATACAGGAAAATTGGGACACTAATACACTGTTGGTGGAGTTGGGAACTAGTCTAATCATTCCGGAGAACAATTTGGGATTACACCCAAAGAGCAATAAAATTGTTCATATCCATTGACACAGCAATACTACCACTAGTTCGGTATCCCAAAGAGATTAAATGAAGGGAAGTGGGACCTATTTGTGCAAAAATATTTATAGTAGTTCTTTTTTTGTGCTATCAAAGATTTGGAAATCAAAGGGATGCCCATCAATTGGGGAATGGCTGAACAAGTTGTCAGCTCAGAGAACCCACTCATCTCAGATCAAGTTCTCAAATAAAGGTGTTAGAAAAATGCTGGAAAATTTCGGGGAAATGAATTACATTTTGGTCTCAGAAGTTTGTTAGCTATGTATTCTTAGGCAAATTATCTTATCTCCATTTGTCTCAGTTTTCTGATCTGTAAAGAAGAAAATAATGATATCTACCTCATAGTCTTGCCATTAGGATTAAGATATGATTGTGAGGTGCTTAATCCAGTGACTGACATATGGCAAATACTATATAAGTGTTGTTGATGATGATGATGATGAAGAAGATGTTGATGATGTTGATTTCATTAATTTAATGTAATTGCATGCTGAATTTTAGGTGTGATTATCATAAAATGGGAAAGAAAATAAGATTAAGGATTGTCTGTGTAGAATAACTTGGAAATGCATTCATTTGGATTGAAATCATCTGGCTGGTAATAAGTTTTGTTTCATGTTTAAATACATAATATTGTGGATGTTGCTGTTGTATTTCTAAATCCTCTTACATTGTGAAATACTGTGAAAAACAATTGCCTTAGAAAGGGTGTTAGAAAAATAACTTTTTGTTTTAATCTGGATGCTATAAAATTATGAATTGAGCTGTTGAAAGAATGTGATAAAATAGATATGAAAACATTAAATACTTAATAGCAAATAGATTTTAAAGCATAATAATAATTCTACTAGAATAAAGAGTGAATTTTCACTTTAAAAAATTTTAGCTATCTTCTAAAAATCATGAAAATGCATAGAGTAGTTTAGAGATGTAACTTCAGTATGTTAACGTGAGTCAACTATTAGGTATTTGATCTATGTCTGAAACACCAGAATGTGGTTGATTTTAATACATAAGTAAAGGATAAATGAAATTTAACTGTTAGGGAAGTGAGGAAATTAATAGTATTGAAGTTCTAAGTTGTGATTAGTGGAATTTTGCTATCTGAGGTAAAAAAAAAAACTGTTGGGACTATAATTTACTATTGTTTTGAATTTTTCTTTTAGGGATGGTTGTCTGAATTGTCATGAAGCCAAAAGTAGAAAATGAAATGTGCTCCAGTCTGAGAACTGCTAAATATGGATGTCTATGCCTGGGAAAAGTTTGGGGGATGACCCTGGCATGACCTAAAATATGATCTCTTGACTCAGTTTCCCCATTGTATTGGTTCCTTTCTGCACAGGAAATTTCCCCACTTTGTTAATCCTGAGCCTTGACTTGTTTTGATATCTTGTGACTTATTGTCAGATATGATTTATGCCTAGAATCAAACAGAGCTAAGGGAGTTTTCCTTTTGTTATGGTATATGTCAGGTCAGTCTGTGACCTTGAAGGGATAAGTCTTGACGTTGTCATACTTACATCTCCCCTTTTCCTTTCAAAGCAGATTTCTATTATCAGGGCAGATGAGCAATAGAAGTTTTATAAGTACAACACTAAATATATTAATCAATAGATTGATAATGGAGCATCTCTGAGACACTATAATAGGATGTAAGTATGAAATATTATTAAATCTGTATTTCTAGTCAAATTATAATATAGGGATGATATCCTCCCAGAAGGGGAATTAAACAAAGTAATAAGACAAAGATATAGAGTAAAAGTTTTCTAATTGAATGGAATAGTAAATTTTGAGCAAGCAATAGGATTAGATTTTTTTCCTCTAAGAACTATAGCCATATGTATATGACTGGCTTCTAAAGGTATGTAGTATGGTGTAGGAGGAAGGCCGAATTTATAATCTCAAATATAATCATGCATATGTTTGAATGATTCGAAATCACAAGGTACGAGAGGTTCTCTAAGGAGAAAACAACAAGAAATTTATTTAGGCCCCACCGCAGCTGATCCATGAACCAGCCTCCCCATTCCGACATCTTGACAAAAAGACTCCAGGCCCAGAAAGCCCATCTCACAAGAGTAACCAGGAGGCCACAGAAAAACAAGATAGTATTTAGCCAAATCATTTTTACTGGCCTCAAGTTCCTGCTCACACTCCTAGATCTACACACGGGTAAGCCCTGCTTCCGCAGCTTCCTGCTTCCACATTTGTTAACTCAATCATTTTCTATTTCACCCACCACAATTAATTCATACCATTCCTTAGCCCAATCATACCTATTCATCTAATTCCATTTTCATCTATTCTCTATTATCCCACTTGATTCAAAATTTTCACCTGATAGTTTTGTCTTTTGCCATTTCTGATTCTGTGCTGTATTTCTCTCTTCTTTCACTTATAAATGGCCTTGCCATTCTAAACTGAAAACCATTCTCTTGAAAATTATTTTTAAAAAAGATCATGGCCCATTGTAGGAACTTTTTGTTAGAAGGAATAGCCACACAATTCAAATTTATTTCAAATTATTTTATGTGAATCATAAGTAACTGAGTTCATTTAGTATATAAGACCAATTGTGTATATATACATATGTGTATGTGTATGTATATATATATATATGTATGTATGTATGTATGTAGTATACAAACATATATATGGTACAATAAAAACAATATATTGCTAATTCCACACACATTAATCAACTTTTCCACCCTTTTTTGTTCCAGGTGTCTGATTTCATCAGTGAGAGAGATTCCCAATGTGAAAACTTCCCCAACAATATAGATTGGTCACTGATCTGTATTTTATAGTATCCTAATATTACCTGGGGCACTAAGAAGTTAAGCAACTTGCCTATGGTCACAATACCAATAGCTACTAGGTATAATTCACAGTAGAAGGCATTGGGCATAAATGAAGTAAAAGACAATAATTACGAGCAAAAGAGACCAAGAAAGATATTTATATTTGATTGCCAGATACAGCCCATTCTTCAACGCAGACGAAACATAATCCAACAGAATGAGGGAACTAACTCAGTTCATTAAACCAGCTCTCAAATGATCCTGCTTCAGATTGAGTGTAGCAGAATCTGATTCCCAAAATAATGTACCATTCAAGTTACCTAAGCAATTGGGGAATTATGGACCCCTAATGGTTAAAAGGAAAGCTACAGAATCTATGTTGGGGGGGGGAGGTGAATCACTTAAACGGAGTCAAAGAATAGACTGTCATGGAAGAAAAAAATAATTGATCCATGAAAGTTGAGTTATATTACTTGTGATAAGGCATTGGTGTGATTTTAAGGTTCCATAGCTTCTGTATTCTACAAGACTGTTTGAATGAGGAAAAGAATAAAATGTACCACAGAAGCCATCTCTGAATAACCCAGTTACTGTCATTTGTTTAAAGATACAGAGGTCTTCTTGGTATTCTCAGCACTCATACATCTTTCACAAGAAAATTTACCAACTCCTAAAAATAAAAATCCAGAATCCCCATCATTGAGAGAAATGATCACCAGAAGGTACAATATAGTCATTGACTTTAAGAAGTCAATTTCATTTTCAATTAAATTAAAATGCTGCTAATGAAAAAAAAAGAAACATCTCCAAATTCAGAGTGGAATGACCTCACGGCATTGCATTTTCCCCTTTTTCACTCCATTAAAGTTTGTGTAATATTGTTATTCCTTTCCAAGAAAGGAACTTTAAGGAAAGATATTAAATAAAACCAATGGATATTTAATACTCTCTCCTTTTTATTATACAAATTACTTATACATCTAAATCAACCTCTTAATGACTTAAGCTAATTGGATTTTTCCAAGGAAATATATGTTTCTAAATCCTGGTGTCCTAAGACCCATTTCCCACCCAGTAAGCATGTTTAACCTAATGATCATTCAAAAAATAGCTTCTTCTTCTCAGCATGGAAGTCATCACAGTGAACCTATAAGCCAGTTCCAAGTATTACTGTGCTGACACAGAAGCAGACAGTGCCACTCCCCCAAAGAAAACATCGTGTGCTTGAAAGCCTGGCAGCCAATTGATTTAAAGCACCCCAAGAGCCTGCCCGGCATGGATTCTCTGGCCATATAATAGAAGGCATAGGTGCTATCAATATCAGTGCTGATAAAGGATAGGCATGCAATGCTATAGTCTCCTTGGAAAATAATGACATTTTCTACTGAAAGCTAGATGAATAGAGGCTCACTAATAAAAGAGCTTCTCTGAAAGGCAGACACCAAATAGCCTCATTGAGAGACTTCCTCACTACTTCCTATCCTGTATAGAAGGTCTACTTACTCTTATCTAAGATTTGTGATTGGATTATAAAGACTGCCTAAATTTCAGCTTCTTTCCTTTTGGAAACTGCTATGGTCAGGTCACTCCGTGCTCCAAGATTTGTGTCATGATGAGAATAGAACTTCTAAATTTCTCTGAAAGGAGACTGTTTCAATACCCTCCATCTCTCCTAACCTGTCAGATTTCAATCAATTAGCCATGATATACATCATCTTGCCTCTGTATAATAATAATGTGGTAGTTACCCCCTAATTCAGATAGATGAGCAACTGCCCAGAAATGTGAGGGTAGGCAAAGGTGTAGTTTTGCAAATCTGTGTCTGAGTTAAGATGGAAATTGCATATTCAGATCCAACACTTGACAATTTAAAATAGTAAGAGTGCAGATGACTTAAATTGGGACAATGCAGGCAATTTCATTACAAAGGCCACTAATAACATGTGCATAGAATTCAGATTCAAGTTTTATCTTCCTCGAGTTCCTCCTTTCATGTCAGGTTTGGTACCCCTGTCACCAAATTGTAAAAAGACTTGCTTCAATAGGAGATTTCTAAGATTCTAGATAATAGTCTCTGCAGCTAGCTGAGTCACCTCTAGTTTAGAAAGTAGAGTGATAGATTACATTTCTTTGTACTTTAAGCAAGTCCCTTCCAAGGCCCTTTATATCTATTATCTCTTTGGATCTTCACAATAATCCTACATTGTAGATGCTATTATTATCCCCGTTTAATAGATGCAACAGCAGTTAAGGATACAGAGCTGGCCTCAGAGCCAGAGTGCCCTAGGTTCAAGACCCACTGTAGACATACAATGACTCTATGACCTTAAACAAGTCTCTAGTCATTTAAGCTCTCAGCTGAAAATCTAGACAAGGTTCCGATACTGTATATCATTGAGTAGGTACCAATATGCAGTGATAGTAGTTTTCTCCTCCAGGAGTTCCCTTTGTCAATCAAATCAGAGGTCTGATCCCTATCCCTTGCATATGGGGGAATGGGCCTTAAGAGAAGTTAAATCATTAACCCAAAATTATGAATCTATCAAGAGCCTGAGATTCAAACACAGGTTTTCCTGACTCCAAATCCAGCAAGCAATTCACTATGCCACATTGTTTCTATAGAGGCATTTTGGTAATCAAATATCTTTTTAAAGTAACTATTCCATCTTTTATACATTCTCACTATATGCCTTAAAATCTTTGGAGAGGATTATTTTTAAATTTTAAGTCTCTCCCTCACCATCCATCAAAAATAGGAAAGAAGAGCGGGGAGAATTGGGGAAGAGGACTGAAGTACTGAAGAGGTAGTTATTCCTTTCCATGAATTTGTCTAATATGATCCTAGGCTGGGAAAGTTTTTCTTTCCAATTCACTAGAAGAACTATCAGTGGGTATAATAAAGCCCTCAGAGAGATTCCCATATTACCTATAAGACCATCACACTTTCCTGTCTCAGACTTTCAGGACCCAAGGCAAGATAGATATGAAATGCTTTGGCTAGACACATAATACTCTACCCCCTTTTCAAAAAATGTTATTTTAGTGAAGAATTGGGGATATGTGGGTAAGCATTTGGAATCATACCTCTGCAAGGCAGGTACCAATAAGAGATGGAGGCTTATTCCCTTACTGTATATCCTATAGAAGAGCTACCTAAACTCAGTTCTTGAGACTGGTCTACATAGACTTTCTAGATTTCACCTTCTTGCCCAGGTTGGAAACTTTTATGGTTTTTCTTTGGTCTTGCTATTTTGTTGTAATGAGGGTTTGCTAGTTTGGGGAAAGTGACAGGAGAGTTTGGTTTTAAGCAATTTTAGAAAAATGTTAATTATGAACGTATTTTAAGAAACTGTTAGATGCTCTGAGACCTGGAGGCAAGGACACAGTTTGGAATATATTGAATAAATAAAATAATTCATGCAGGTATCAGCAGCAGAGATGTTCTGGGTACCAAGACAAGAACAACAAAAATGAATGTCAGAGGGAGCTATGAGTCACATGTCAGAAAGTTTGAAATAACAGCTTTGTAGCACCCACAGACCCAAGTAACTGCACTTCAGGGACAGCATGTTTTCTTTTGTTAGAAAAATGCAACAAGCAAAACCTGAATTGTTGTGTGGGGTTCCTTTAAGAGCAGTATGTTCAGTTGCAAGTTGCATTTGAAGATAGCTAATAATTGTATTTCAGTATCTCCCCTAGCTGCCTAAACTACCTGGCAGAAAATATGTTTGTAGAAATGCAAAATTCCTTTTTGAGGAGAAATGACTGCATGTCTCATTAAGTCTGTACACTTCAATAATTGCATAGGCTCCATTTGCAGCAAAGCAGGGGAACATCTAAAAAGTACAAAAGAAAGAGTTAAATTCTATTTAGTTCCTCTCATTTATGCCACTAGTTGAGTCTAGCCTTTCTACAATTACTTTCCAAGAACTAATAATGCTGAGAAACTCAAAGGGACCTTGGAACCTCAGTTTTCATTTCTGGCTCAGCTCCTTAGCTCCTCAGAAGTTAAAGATTTCAACAGAATTTTCTTCACCTATTGTTCCAACTGGGACAATTTGATCTTCAAATTTTCAGGTACTCAAGAGTACACACAACAACAAATCTTATACTTCCATATGTCAATGAATTCTAAATCCATCAATATGAGTGCTGTGACTTTAGAGATTACCAATCACAGCCCAATCATGCCTCTTCATCTTGTGAAATTTCTATCCTTCCTCTGAATCCATGATGGAGAATCCACCCAATACACTTAGGGTTTATCTCCTGCATTTCATATTTCATTGATAGCAAGGCAACACTTGGGTTATCCATGCCTTGCTATGGCTAATGACCGAAGGACTTATTTTTCCCGGTCATACATGTAATAGACATCTCAAGAATGTTAGTCACACCACTTCTTGTTCTCTAGATCATTTATACTCAACAAATATTTTCCCACCATTAGTAGAGAGGAAGTTGAAAGACACGGTGAATAAAGTACAGTGTTTGAAATCAGCAAAACATGAATTTACATCCATGCGATGTGATTCTGAATATTCTGCAATTTAATCTTACATCTGGGCTCTTCTTCCAAATGCTTTAAGGCAAATGTTCCCCAGGGTTCTGTCCTTATCCTTCTTCTCTTTCCTCATTATAATATTTCCTTTGCAATCTATTGCCTCTTTTTGGTTGACTTCCATATCTCATCTTCACCACTGAACCCTTTGCTAAGTTCCAGATGTTTATCTTCTGAAGTGTCTCATTGTCACTTCAAATCTAACACAGCCAAAGTTAAGATTCTCTCCCTTAATACTTGCTCCTCCTTCTGACATGACTAGTCATCCAGTTGCCTAGATTCAAACCTTTGCTGTTCTTTTATTGTTCCTTTTCCTTCACCTCTCAAGTCATTACCAAATACTCATTATTATAATAATCATTACCAAACAGCCAATTCTATAGCCAGAATATAACTTGCATCTAGATCCCTTTCATTTTCCACATTTAGTAGAGGCTATTATTACCACTCAACTAGGCTAATGGAAGAGCCTCCTAACAGGTAGTCTTGTCTCCATTTTTTTCCCTTCTCCAAATTATCCTTCAAACTACTGCTAGCCAACTTTCTTATTGTGATATTTTTATTCTTCCATTCAGATCTCTGTAGCCTACCACATAAATTCCAGATTATTCAAGGCACTCCATAATTTGGGGGTGAACTATTTTTCCTGCCTTTTCATTCTCTCCCATAAACTTCACCACTTGGAGATAGATGATTGGACTTAGAGAGCAGGAACGTTAGGGGTCATATGGCCAAATCTCTTCCCTCTCATTTCTTTTTTTTCCCCATAGATAGAGGTTTTTTTTTTGTGTACCACACATATCTTGCTCTTTGCTCCACCTATACCTTTGCTCCCATTGTTACCTAGTTGGAATATCCTCCTCCTATCACCATTTTTGAATACCATCCCATCATATCACGTCCTTCAGGATATCTTACCAGAAACTCCTAGAAAGTAACAAACTTTCTTCCCTAGACCTTCACAAAATCTTTGTTTCTTTCTCTCTTCTGGATTTACACATGGATTCTAATTGCATTCACCTATGTATATGTTATATCCTCCTACTAATCTGTACATTGTATCACTCAACCCTACTATAAGCAGAGAATATCTTAGCTAAATTTTGCATTTCCCCCATTTCTTAAGTGGTATCTTAAATGCAGCCAATTCTTAATAAATGTGTCTATACAAATCCAGAACCTGATTCCTCTGATGGGAGGATTTTGTAGATTACAACTCGTGAGTAGCTTTTGCCCTTAGGAAGCAACCCCCTGGGGCTCTGGAAGCTTAAGCAACTTGCCCTTAGCCACACAACTAGTATAAATCAGTGGAATTCTTGAAACCAGATCTTCTTGACTCCAAAGCTGAAACCCTATCCTGTATGCCATGATGCCTTTGCATTTAGTGAATTGTTGAATGTAAATTACTTCTAAAATAATAATTAAATTCATTTCATCACCCATGACCTCATTGTACAGTAGTAATTGGTGGGGAGTTGGGGACTGCGGTGGTTTGAGCTGAAATGGATCATCTCTATCCTATATTCTCATTACACTATAATGCCACAAAGTTAGCATTCTCCACATAGTCTAGAATAATTAGCCTAAAATAGCCTTTGATAACTTACCTAATCTTAGGCTCTTCCCACTCTTGTCCCTTGTATCTACTATTATAGAGAGATAGATAAGGGATCAGTTCACTCTTTAAATGCAGCCAAAGAATAATCTTCCTAGCTTATCTTGGTAAGACTCCACTGCTCCCCAGGTATAATAAAAGTCTTACTTCCTCATTTTAACTACTAAACATATTTTCTCCTGTCCTATAAAGACTAGAGATCATAGGACCATTGATCTAGAATTTGAATGAATGTGAAAGGTTAGGTTACAGATGGGAAAACTGAGACTAAAGAGGTTTATGTAAGATAAGCCTAGCATATAATAGCTATTTCCTATCATGATAGTTTAATTTGCCTTCTGGCTGTCTCTACAACATGTCTAATAATTCACCATAAGGTCCATTTGTAGCCCATTTCTCACTTGTCACTCTCCTTTCCACTCATTTTTGGCCTTTCATATACCACTAAAATCCAAGGATTGGCCTGAAGGACAAACAATTTTAGTGGCCAGTATAACATTCCCATTATTTTTTGACATCTTGGGTGATGTCCTACTTCCTCCCGCAAACTCTAATCACACTTACCTCTGGTCACTGGCTTCAGATCTGTGCTCTAAGGTGATCCACGGAAAGCACAGTGGTGATGGATAAATAGCTTCCAGGACTAGAAAACCATATATCCCAAGAAACCAAAACAGTTCTACTTATATTTTTAAAATATTAGTAATAATTCAAAATGATATACTTGATTCACTTTTCAAATATAGGTAAACCAATCGATGGCAAAAAAGAACAATAATTAATATGTATATGGAGACACACACATGTATGGGTGTGTGTGTGTGTGTGAGTGTGTGTGCATGTGTGTGTGTGTGTATGAGAGAGAGACAATTTTCAGGATAAGAATGTTTCTCACAAACGATGGGGGAGGAACACTGACACTAGAGGATCTGGGCTGGGTTCAAATCCCACTTCTGGTATTTACTCTGTATATAAACTTGGACTAGTCATTTGATCTTCCTAGGTGTCAGTTTCCTCTTATGTAAAATGAGAATGTTAGACTAGATGGCTTCTGAGGTCCCTTCTAGATCTAGAGTTATGATCCTATGATAACAAAGTTTCCCATTCATGAGATAATTATCTAATTCATTTTTTACTTATTTTAAGCAGGTCAAAGTATCATTTACATATTGTTGTTAATATTACTTTGCTAAGCTCTACTTGGATGAAATTCATTTGCCTAATCAATCAATAAGTATTTTAAGCATTTGTGCCAGGCACTGTTAGGTGCTTGGGATGCGGGTTCAAAGAATGAAACAACCTTTACACAGAGAGAGCTTATGTTCTAATGGGGAGACCAGTGCACAGATTAGTGGTCCTCAGTTTGAATTTGACACCACTTTCGTACATGAAGAGAGGGATGTGCTGAGGCAGAGAGAATGAGGAATGCATTCCAGATATGTGAGATGGCCATTTCAAAGGCACAGAGACAGATGACATAGTTCTGTATGTAAAGAAAAGAGAGAAAGCAATTTTGGCTGTATATAAAGC
>CM053623.1:386357141-386382193 GCA_028646595.1 Phalanger gymnotis
AGTTAGGTAATCATCCTGTTGTTTTCAGTTAACCTTTCTACCTAAGATAGTTCACCTTTCTGATGTACTTTTCACATTTGGTCATTTAAGGGATCTTAAGGTTTTCAGATTCAGTACTGAAGCCTGTAAAATTTGGTTGAAGCCATTTATTTTATGGAAATCTGGTTCAAATCTAAATAAATATTTTATTAAGAAGTGAAAAAAAATAAAAATAAATAAATTTTAAAAAAAAACCACTCAAGGTTTCCATCTTCCATGTCTTTGCTCATGCTGTTTCCTCTGTGTAGAATTCCCTGCTCTTATCTCCACCAGCAAAATCCATACCAATCAATCATGCTCCAGGTCAAATGCTATCTACCTGTTCCAAGAAGTCTTTCTAATGCCCCCAGTCAGAAGTGACCTTAACCTGTGAACTTCAGCAGTACTTTATTTGTTCCTGTATTGGAGTACTGGCCATATTCTACTTCGAATCCTAGTTATTCCCATACTTGTCTTGTTTTCCCTCCTAGTGTATAAATACCTTAAGAGCAGTGATTATCCCATTTGTCTTTGAATTCTCCATGGCACCAAGCCTAATGTCTTCTATGAATTAGGCACACAGTTTCAGTGAAAATTATACATTACTTCAAATCAGAAGACTGAGGTCTGAGACCCATTTGTATCACTTAAGAGCTTTGCCACCTGCCATAACCTCTATGTCCATGTATTTTTTTAATCTATAAATTAAGGAGAGATGATCACTGAGGTACCTTCCATCTATGAAAATCCGATACTTAGAACCCATTTTACTAGCTATTTCCCAGGGGTGATATAAAGAAAAATATTTTGAAAACTGTAAGGCTTATATAAAACACGAAATATCGTGACCATTACTGAATGAATATAATACATTCAGTTACTTGTAACCATTCACATAGCACAACGAATTTTCTGATTTCATATAGATGATTGACAAATCAGTAGAGAAAAACTGTCTTTCATTAGAGGGGAGGGAGGGAAGGAGGGAGAGGGAGAGACAGAGAGAGAGACAGAGAGAGAGAGACATACGCAGACACAGACACAGAGAGAAACAGAGAGACATTGAGTGAGTGAGAGAAGAAACATAAGTACCAATATTTCAAAGATCTCTGATTTTGTCATTGCAAATATTCCTTTCATCCACATGATGAGAAGTTTGACCATGTCATGTTATCATAGGTGTTCCTCATGAATTACTGTGGAAGAAAAATAATCATCATCTGGCCATACATTTAAAGGTGGTGACTCTTAGGTCATTCAGTTGCTTAGTCAAAGTGAGACTCAGAGACATAAATTGACTTTCCCAATGTCTTACTAAGTATCAAGCCTCCAAAGTCTACTCTACCTTACTATCTCTCTATTATTTGATGCTAACACTGATGATCATCAGTAAACTGAGTTAAATTGGTATTTGGTCAGATAGCTCAAGATATTACTAATCCATATTCAAAGACTTCCCTTTCCAGCTTGGTAGAATCTGCCAGAACTTGTGCTTTGCTGACAAAGCCCTTGATAAACCAGAGTCACATCTATACCAGTATGGAGTCTCACAGAAAAACTTTAGAAGAGGTCAGCAGCCTCGTTATTAGATATTTACCAAAAATACAGATAGAATAATTATAATACTCAGGTATAATAAAAGAAGTCATAATGTCATAGTATGGATAATGTAGACACAAGAGTAGTGATGAGATTTGGATAATTATTATACAAAAATAAAATGTGTCAGAGTAGGAAATCAAGTCATGCAGAATTCTTAAAATGAAGAGATGTCACTCAAATAGACATTAATGTTTTTTAAAGTTGAAATGGCAGTAATCCCAACAGGGAGTAATGAATATATCCACTATGGAATTGGTTGTCAAAAAGGTGTCTTTATAAAATAGATTGGTTCATTTTGCTTCTTATGGTAATACCTATTTTGCTGATGGCTAGAAAATCATTACATTCAAGCATTTTGTTTCAATTACAATTAGCTATTAGTAATAAGAATAATTCAAAACTACTCAAGATACACATTTCACAGATATAACCTAATGTTGTACAGGATGATCAAAGCCTTCTGCAACTTTAAGCTATTACATCTTAAAATTGCATGAGACTTTTAGGATACCCTGTATTTATTCATTCATTGATTTCTCCAAATCTATTGCTATTCAACATAAGAAGAATCCATTCCCTCCCCACCAATACAATCCAATCTATGCTCACCGTTTCACTGTTTTCCCTAACATAGAGACCATTGACCTATCCTACATGTTTTCATTCTTTATATTTTGTTTTATTATTTCTTGATCTATAAATTTCTTCCATCCATAAATTCTTTTGGGGCAAGTAACCATTTCATGTTATTCTTCGGGGTAAAGAGGGTTTCTTTGCTTCAGTATCCTCCTCTGAAGATGAACTCTTGTCTTCTCTATTCCCGTAATAACTTTCTGTGGTTGGATTGTCTTTTGCCTGTACATTTTTTTGCAGTAATAGCTTAATTCTTGTAATCACCTCTAGTCCTAGGGTATGGAGAATGTTGCTTCTTTACCAAGATGTTCAGTTCTCCCCATCTAGCTCGGAACCAAAGCTAAACCTCCAGCTTCCTATAAGTGTTCATAGCCAAGCGTGTCCCATCCCACTGCTTCTGCACTCACAGAGTGCTATTTGCAGCACAGGTGGGTCTGCTGTTCCTTGTCAGCAGAGATTTGCTTGATCTTCCCCAGCTCCAAGTCAGATGCCCAACTCCCCTCATCATCCTGGGAGTAAGAGTTCCTGTGGCTGGGGCCAAGGCAACCCCCTCAACCCAACTAACCCCAGGGCTTCCTGCTTGCTATTAAAGTAGACCCTAGCCTGAAAGTGTTTGCTCTTAACAATGACCAAACCATCTTCTGGGGATTTTTCTTTAGATCTTCTCAGAATTGTCCCAGGAAAACCCATGTTGTGCCCCTATTCTTGTTTATTTTTAGCCCATACTTTATTCCCACTTGGGCACTATTTTTTATTTTTGTGGGGGAAAATCTTGAGAGCTTGGAATTTCCTCACCTACTCAGCCATCTTCCCAGAATCCTCTCCCCTTACCATGTTTTTCTGGTAAAAATAAATATTACAGGCCAGATTTTCTTTCAATGCTTACCTAATATCGGTTCTGACTTAGAATTTTGCTGTCAGAACTAATTTGATCTCCAATAACAGGGAACTATCACGGCCATATTATTCTTCTTTCTGTAAGGAAATATCCCCAATACTGAGTGTTTCCCCATTACTGAGACCAGTTATTACTTTTCCCTCTTCCCTTTGTGGTGGTTTTGAGGTAGAGAGACTTGAATATCCCCTCTCTGTCAGATTAACTGACTGTTAATCAGCACAGGCTACTCATCTACCAAAAAGAAAAGTTCACAATCCTTCTCTTCATAGCATAGAAACAGGTATATAATGCTCATTCCCTAAGTATCTAGAGCAAGTTTGAGGAGGTAATAATGCCCAGATCACTTCTGAGGTCTGTCTGCCTTAATTTTCAGAGACCAATGAGAGTCATGAAAGCTGCTTCTGATATTTTTTACCTATGTGCCCATTTATTACTTCAGTAACCAAAGGTTTCCTTTTTATACTTGTCTTCAAGTTCAATTTATATTGTTTTTCTTTACTGATTCACTTGATTAGTCATCTCACAGTTCATAATCAATGATATGTAGAAAAATCTCATCTATCCCTGTCTTCTCACTCTGCCCCAACTTCTATATATATATAAACTTATTCTTCTTTATAGGCTAGAATTATAGATATAGCTAGAGTGTCCCTAACACACACACACACACACACACACACACACACACACACACACACACCCCAAGCCAATCCCAAAGGTCTTGTCAAAACTGACATGATTCATTCCTATCTCATATAGTTTATTTCATTCCATGTGGCAATATTTCTGCTTTGGCCAACACCAATACCAGTCTCCCATTTCTCAAAACTGTTTATTATCTTTCATTTAAGATAAGCTACAGTTTCTTTCAAAGATATTTGCCAATAACATATTATATTTGTAAAGGAAAACATCTCTTCAAAACACATTTCTTTCAAATGTTTGGCTTCCCTATGAATTCATTAACTCCTGTGTAACAATCTTGCTCCAAGATAAAAGCAAAGCTACAAAATACTTCAGCTAAATGGAGTAAGTGAAAAGAAAAATGTCTAATTTCATAAATTGTAAGCAGGGCATATTTAAAATTCAGGTGCTATTGTCAGAATTATTAATGTATTCATAAAATATATTCTTAGATGTTCAAGGAATTTATTGATAACGGTGTTTTTTTCACAAGGATTCCTCTCTTAAATTTACCTCAGTGACTATTAAAGTCTGACCTTTTGTAATTGACAGAAATATATTCAATAATCTTCCCTTGAAATGTGCAATTTAATTCATGGAATTTTAAAAACAGTGTTCTTTGGACAGGTAGTTATAAATCTCAAGAAAAAATCATTTACAAATTATGCATTTGTTTCTTCATTTCTCTTTTAAAATGAAATTATATAAATAGACCGATTGTTTTAAATTATTTATTTCTCTATTTCCATTAGTGCTGCTGATTTTTTAGAATATAACTCATATCAGCAAAAGAATTATAATTTCATAACTCGTAGAAAAAGTTAAAGATTCATTCTACTTACCAAGGAATGACAGTATTTAAGGTGGTTAATACCTTTGCTATACATTTAGCTGGAATACATTTTAGATGAGCAAATCTCAGTTTTAAGAGTTACAACATGCCCATGGCAGCCACATATAGTTCACTGATGGATAACTAGAACACTTCTAGGAAATGGACTCCTTAAAACCAACTACTAGCTGTATTATTGATTTACACTGAGTGTGCTCTGGGTTTTGTCCTTTGCTTTTCTTTTGATTTCTCATTGTTCTTAGGGTATAATACTACGAATAAGAAGTAGATTGAAATAAATATATTGTGTGTTTAGTAAGGTTTTATTTATTAATTTATATAATGAAAGAGAAGAAGTACTTGAGGCAGCTATGTAATTCAATGGAGCAACTGCCAATCCTGAAATCAGAAAGACCTGAGTTCAAATCTGTCTCCAGACATTTACTAGTTGTGAAACTCTGGGCAAGTCAATTAATTTTATTTGCCTTATATTCATCTATAAAATTAGGACACTGGTAGCAACTATCTCTCAGGATTATTATGAGCACAAAATGAGATAATATGTGTAAAGTGCTTTGTAAACCTTAAAGTGCTACATAATAATATTACTAATTATAATAATTATTATTATTTGAGTAGTCTTGATATATCAACAATGAAAGAAAGCCCAGTAGATAATAATATTTGCCATTTAGGGTTACAGGATAATAGAGCAGAAGAACCAGTGTTTTACCAGGTGGCTTATAAGGAGTAAGCTACATAAAATTCCTCTGCACTCACTCAGACTAGGTATAGCATTTTGAGTCCAAAACAAAGAGTATTTCTGAAAGAAAGAATAATAGGGCTGGTTAGACTAGACAGTTGATGAGATGCCTTCTCATTTTTAAATTCTATGATTCTGTGGTCTGCAGAAAAGAAAGGTCCCAAACTTTTCTGAGTGTGCTATCCAAACTATGCCCAGAAAGTAAAGTTATTCTACCATAACCAGATCAAACATGAAAACTTCTGTTAGTGATCATAGTCTGTGGTCTACAGAGCACCATATATATGTTCATCTATGTTGGGGTCCCTCTTACCCCAAACTCCCAGGCCTTTGTCCAGCAAAGGCCTGATCTCGTGGGCAATGAACAAGGTGGGAGGCATGATGGTGATAAGCAGCTCTGATTTATTTATTTAACAAACTTTTATAGCTTTGATTACGTGGCAATCGAGCCACCTTGGTCCTCCTACTCTCTGCCTACTTTCCTCCCCTTTCCTTCCCGCGCTCTCCCCATGATTCACCTCTTCACAGGTAAATCCAGAAAAGAACCTGGCACCATGTTGCCAACAAGGGCGAGACCCTTCCTCCTGACTCCATCTTGTCCCACCCATACCTCAGAGCCCTGAGTTTACCACAGCAGGCTCTGGGCGCGGAAGTCCAACGATGGTAAGGGTCAGCTCTAACTCGCCCCATTACACATCTAAATCAATGGTGTGTATCAAATAGAAATAGGAGCCAATAATCCATACGTAAGAATCCCCATAGGCCACATATTAGCATTATATTATATTATATTATAATATTTTTCTTTATTTCATTAAAAAATTCCAAATAACATTTTAATCTGGTTTGGACCTCACTCAGGTCTGCTGTGGGCTGCATGTTTGACACCTCTGATCTACATGATACCAATTTTGGTGGGGTTGGGGGGTGGGACAAGAAAATGAAATACACGAAGGGTCAGATTATTATATTTCATCCGGATTAGGGTCAAGTAGCAATAACCTAAAATGATATATGAAAGTCAGAAGAACCTGTTCACGTAGAATAAGATATTAATCTTTGCATTGAATATGGACAATATTATGTTATCGTTATCACTGGTGATCAAGAATATGGTATCCACAGGATTTGTTACAGCCCAGTAGGTCATATTAGCAAGCTACTAAGCTTATAGGAAACAGTCGGTATTTCCCCTGACATTACACCTGAGGTTCTGTATGTGGGATCCAGATGAACATAAGCAAGAGATTAAAATCAAAAAACTCAGGGTACCAGGTAAAAATTTTCACTCTTAGCGCTTATCTACATATCACTTTTACCAATGAACTAGTGACTTGAGATTGGATACTTCCTTAAAGGAATAAACTGATATTATGATTTCAAAATGTGAAATCAGACAGGTGGCCTTCCTTCTTTTCCTAACACTGTCTGCATCTATTTTGTGGTACAATGAACAGAGTACTGAACTTAGAATCAGGAGGATCCAAGTTCAAATCCTTCCTCAGACACTTTCTAGCTGTGTGATCCAAGATAAGTCACTTAACTTCTCTCTGCTTTAGTTTACTTATCTGTAAAATGGGGATAATGATAACACCTACTTCACAGGATTATTAAAAATAACAAATGAGAACATATATACAGGTTTTGTAAACATTGAAGTCATATATAAATGCTCGTGATGATGATTATATCTACCTTTTAAATTTTGTCTTTTATTGATAAAGAAATTCTAGGATACAGACTCAGAAACTTGTATTTCAGAGATGGAAGGAACCTCAGAGTTTGTGTCTAATTCCCTCATTTTACAAATGAGGAAACTGAAGTCTAGATAGAGATATTAACAATCATTTTAGCAGGAAAATTGGGACTAGAAACTTGATCTAATCTTCTCACAGGCTGATTTTGTGATGGTGGAGGAAATTTTAAATTGGGTAGAAGGAAGTAGGGATAATGATTAGAACACATGCTAAAGTTGAAATCCATATGCTAGGGAAATTTCAAGTTAAAAAAAGAATTCTCCTCAGTGATACAATTAGCCCCCAATAGTCTATTTCCATGTGAATGCCAAGGGATCCTCGGTAGAGTCTGACTTTGATACTGGTCTTGTAAAATAGCTTGATCTCATCATAAAAGGCACTTTAGAGTAGGGGATCCTAATTCAGATATGATATAAAACCACTTCTTTGGCTGCACTCTTCTCTCACTTTCTGAAACAGGTGAGCCAGATGGCTTGCACATCCTAAATCTCTCCCCAAGGGTGAGCTTAGTACCTAGGGAAGAACTCTAACTCGCCAATGTCATAAGTGCACTGTTTTAAAACTCTGAGGTAAATGTGAGCTAATGATGCTGTAGCAGAAAATTACTACTGTTATTATTTAGAATTTAATTTTCCATTTGCATTTACTGTGTACTTCACAATCACCCACTGGTTATTTCTTGCCACTAACCTTTCAGGTAGTTCAGTTTAATTGTGCTTTGCCCCTCCCAATGGCTACACAGTGGGTAAATCATCCCTTGATCGACCAAAAGAGTTACCATGCCTCCCTAAGCACCCAACTCACTACTGGGGAGTGACTCAGGCCCCAGGGAGAAGAAAGTCCAATAACTTTCTGAATTAAGTGCAGATTAAGCACACTGTTGGAATCTAGCCTGGAGATAATGGTAATGAGCACTTAGCTCCTTGTGATGAGATCTTCATTTTAGAGGAAAAGGGGGGTGTTTCTGACCAGCCAAGCATTCCTAGTAATGGCTTCTATCTGAAAGACAATAAGTTGCAGTGAATTCAGCAGACCCTGAGATTATCTACTGCTTTGACATTCTGTGAGCAAATACCTTCAATTGAGGGTCAGGTTGGGCTTCCTTCCAGTACTTCAAATGCCTTCCCTAACAATTAGAATCATCTTGTTTTTATATAGGTTGATTCTAAGCCAGCTGAATTACATCCAGTGTTCTATTTCTATTATAAAATGAGACCAATGGACACCTGAACAACTGTGTTTATCAAGGTGATAGTTCATTACCAATGGAATATAAATTCAAGATGGCACCAAAATCTAATTCATAGTTGGAGATCAATAACTATCTAAAGGGGCAGAAAAGCCATATAATATGCCTATGCCATTTTTTACCCAAAAGAATGAGAAAGTCAGAGTAGTCTAAATTGTGGAAATCATCCAAGTAAGGAAGTGCTATCATTGTGTATGCTAACCTGGGTGTTAAAAATAATTTTAAGTATTAACTTTTGTAAGTAGGATGAATTCCAATAATTCTGTTATTCCTATCATTCTTATTAAAGTGCAAGTAGAGATTCTGCTGACCTACTTCATAGACTGTCACATTCCAAGTATAATGATTTACAACTTTTTAATACTTATAACAATCCATTATTTATTTCAAAATTCTTTTTTTTCTTGCAGGATCCTACAATAGGGCCCATAGCACCCTTGGAAAATGTAGTTCGTTTCATGATCTATTTTATAATTTCCAATTAGTATGAATAATCAATGTGGTTTCTGTCACATAACAAAGATATTACAATATTAAAGGACTGGTATAGACACAGCAGGAGGGAGAACAGTAAAGTCATGATCAGCAAATTAATTAATTCTCTCTTGAGAGAGCCCTATATATACCGACCAGAAATATCAATGTATTTGACAGGAAAGGAGATTAGTATTAGTATTGCTTTGCATTTCTATTACTCCAAAGAGATAAGAAGCTTTGCAAAATCTTAGCTATCACAAACTGATCCTGATACCTATGCAAGAGGTAAAAGGCATTCCAGACTAAGATAATCTTCACATTCTGAACTGCTTCCATCTGCAAGCAAAATTGTGTGTGTGTGTGTGTGTGTGTGTGTGTGTGTGTGTGTGTGTGTGTGTGTGTGTGTGTGTGTAGGGAGAAAGAGAGAGAGGGAGAGGGAAAGAAGGAGCAAAGGGAGAGATGGAGAGAGGAAGAGAGGAAGGAGGGACGGAGGGAGAAAGAGAGGGAGGGGGAGCAAGTGGTAAAGGGAGAGGGAGATGGAGAGAGCTTGAATAGTATTTATGAAGAGACCAGATTGTCACTGGGATAGATGGCAGAAACAAATGGCTACTGTCCTTGGTGCTGATAATAGCCATGATTATGAACTATATAGAAGGAATTACTTCCTCTTACTTTTGCCTGAGCCTTTCTTCAAACAGCTACAAAGATCACTTCTCATGATTGACAGTCCTTCACTAACTGTTGCTAAGATCTATTTTCCAAGTTACTCCTTGAGACAAGACCCCCTTCTGATCACTAACTTTGACAAAAACTACTTTTCATTATTTCCATTTGCCAGTAAAACAACAGTGTTCATGATAATCTTTGAAGTCCTAAGGACCATTCTTATGGTATGGTTCTATGAGGAGGCCCACTTTCAAAAGAATCTTCCTTCAAAGTAGCAAAGACATTTGCTTCCTCCTTATTCTAAATATTTCTCACCATTCATTTTTACCACCTCTCCTAAAAATACAGTTAATTTTGGTGTTTGGAACTTAATTTTATGCTGAGAAATTAAGGAGGACATTTTTAAAACTTCCTCTGCCTAAATAAACACAATGTTAATGATATAGAAGGGGTAGTTTTAAACTTGACCTATCTAGCACACAGGTAGGGACAGGAAGATGAGCTCTGGCCTGGGATCTACAGCCTAACAAGGTGAGTAACCATAAACAAATCACTGCACCTCTCTTGAAATCAGTTTCCATGTATGTAAAATAAAAATAATATTGTGAAGAATAGGCATCATAAGCCTTAAAATACCACATAAATATGAGTGATTTTTTAACAAATGCTACCAGTTCCCCCTCCAGAATAATTGAGGGCTGCGCCTAACACTTTTAAAAGTCATCATAATTGTTTTCAAGAAATATGAGTCCCACTGTAGGAAAAAAAATTTCTGGATATATATATATATGGATACACACACACACACACACACACACACACACACACACACACACACACGCACATCAGAAATGAAAGGGCAAAAAAGCACTCCAAATAAGATGATTTAATTAAGACTTATTTCCTCTTCATCTGAAGAGCAACTAGATCATTTTCTACAGGAGTAGTGGGAGGGACTCTGCAACATTAGACACTCTTATGGCTGGGAAAACCCAACAGTGATATATAACTGATTGTGTGCATATTGACCGTGCCTTTGGATTTCTCTTTGCTCTCTGATGTACATGAAACAAAAGTCAATATATAGAAAATAACATCGGACTTCATGTGCTTCTTTACTTCAACTTTTCAATCTCTTCCCTGAGGAAGAAAGTGAAAGTAAGATCTAGAGTCTTAGCATCTTAGAAGGAATCTCAGAAATCAGCAGACAACAGCTAGAGCAAGAGACTCAAGGAAGTGAACTTATGCCTTGGCTCTTGGCAGCCTTTTCTACTGTGTATATCTCTTGAATAGATGGCCAAACACCAGTTTTAAAATGGAGGTGTCCAGGCTTAGAGGTGACCCACCTTATGAGTTCATGAGGTTCTGAGATCATCAGGTGGAACAGAGTGGATTCAAGGAGAGTTTTTTCATCAGAAAAAACAACCTCTATCAGGAGGCTGGGTCTAAGATCTCCAGAACAAAATGCTGAGAAGTTGTTTGGGTGTTACAGAGCCAAAGTGCAATGTAAATATTCCTAACCAGCAATCTCACAAACTGCTGCCTGTTCTAATATTTATGATTCAGTCGCCCTAGGTAGTACATGGAGTCAGGAAGACCTGAATTCAAATCATGCCTCAGACATTTGCTAGCTGCATGACCCTTGGCAAATCACTTAACCTCTGACTGGATTTCCTCATTTGCAAAACTGGAATAATGATATCACCTACCTCTCAGAGTCGTTATGAGGATATAGTGAGATAATATTTGGAAAGTGCTTTACAAACTTTGAAGTACTAAATAAATGCTAGCTATTATAATTATTGTTAACAGGTTATATGTTATCAGTTTCTTAGGTCTTGTCAACATGTGCTCTCTTTGTCTTCTTGTATTGCATTTTCATATAGGAAATAAAATATCTGCCCCATAAGCGATTCATACTGTAATTTGAGAGCATTTCTAATTTCCTTTTGGAGAACTTGGGCAAGAGCCAAAACCTAAATCACAAACAAATCAGGGTACCAGGATGGGGGCTATAACAAGTTAAAGGATATTATTAGAGCTGGACTCCCCCAGGACTAAACCTGTTTTTATTTTTTTTCGTGGACCTAGAAGAGAAGGGTTCCTTAGATAGAGGAATTAAGTGTAATGAATCAATCCCTTGAGCCAAACAGTGATCATTATTGTTAACTATGCTATATTACAGGGTATATATCTACACACATACACACATTAAAATAAGAAATGAAATTGTACTGAATCTTCCTCAAAAACTAATTTTTTTTCCACCATAAATTAGGCTCCTTTTATGAAGGAGCATGTAAAGTTCCTAATTGTGATGTTTGTTAAGTACTGATTGCAAAGATGTAAAGGCCCTCCCCAGGAAAGATTAGCAAAGAGTATACAAGCAGTTGTTACTGGAGTTACTATACAGTCAGAGATCCACCTGGGACAAAGGAATCGATTAAGAAATGAAAAGAAACTCTGATGCCAGGAAACTCAACACTTGATTTGCAGGGGAGAAACAGTCTCAGAGAGGGAAAATGACTTGATCAGACATGTGCAAGTAATAAGGAGCAGAGCCAATATCTGAACCCAGATCTCCAGAATCTAAAGCCAAGGCTCTTTCTATATTACTCTCTTCCTTAGATGCTTTCACATCTTATGAGTAAATGAAAGTTTCATTGTAGTGTTTCTCAAAGTTTCCTGTGGATTTTAAACAGAATCTCCCTAGTGAATACTATTCAAATGCTGCAGACACCACACAAGAGGAAGATTCTATCTTTGTGATTGTTTTCTTACATCTGTGATGATATCAATTGAGTAGTATAGGAAATAATTCAACTCAATTTAACTAGCATATATTAATCACATACTACGTGCAAGATACTGTGTTAGGTGCTAAAGTTGGCAATGGGGATGTTTCTGACTTGCTTAAAACTCGGAGCATAACAGAGACAATGATAGTAATGTCAGCCGTGGCCAAAATGGTGAAAGGGCCCATGGTCACTGTGGTGAGTGCTTCTTTCCCTCCTGAAGCTATTCGCTCCATACCTTTACCTTCCTCCAGAAATTAATGAGCAAAAATTGCCTGAGAGCTGACACAATTCAACAAGTACTAGTTTAAAGTCACATCTACTACAGACCAAACTATAGAATGTTCCAAAAGTCTTAGTGCTATATTGAGCTATTAAATTTCAAGCTATTAAAACTTTAAACTGCACTAAGACTTTTGGGACACCATGTATGATAGGTATGCTATTAAGTGGTAACTATATAAAGATTTGATACCTAACATAAGTAGAACATTTATAAAAATAAGTCCTAGGTTGCTGCTAATTTTCTTCTCCCTCATGGGAAATGAATGAAAGTTCCATGGAATAGAAGCAAGTGCTTCTGGACCTTCCTGATGACTAAATTGATTTTATCACATTGTATTTTACTTTCTGATTTCAAAAAGAAAAATAGCAAGGATGAGAGGAGGAAGAAATCAAGCCAAAAAAAACCATAATCATTGAGGGTGCAGAGTGAATCTGAAAACCGGCTAACAATTTTAAAATGTATAGCTGTTATTAAAGATTTAAAACAGAAAAAAGTTCAGGGCTCAGACACAAGCATTAACTATGAAAGCTATCGACATTATTTATGACTTTTTTCTGAGTAGGCAAGTGCTGGTAGAATACTTGCAGTAGCAACAGAGACCAGTTTTCACTTGAAATTAGCATTTTGTTTAATTATCAAATAATCCAGGATTCGGTGTTTGCTCTTCTTCTCTAAAATTGAAAAAAAAAAAGAAAGAAAAATAGTAAATGAAAGAGAAAGAACTACACAGAGAGAATGGAGAAAACCATTTTGAAAGTTCCAAAAGAAGCACTGGCCTAAAAAGCAGTCAGGTATAGTTCAGACCCTGATCACCTCTCACCTAGATTATTGCAATGACCTCTTAATTGGTCTCCCTGCTTCCAGGTTCTCCTCACTCCAGTCCATCCTCCACACAACTGCTGAAATAATCCTCCTCAAACAAAGCTGTGACCACATCAACCCCCTATCCAATAAATTCCACTGGCTCCCTATTGCATCAAGGATCAAATATTCTGTTGAGCTTTTAACCTTTCCAAACTTGACCCCAACCTGTTTCCATTCGCTTTAAACATTGCTTCTCCTTCAGAAATCTCAGATTCAGACAAACTGGCCTTATTTCTAGTTCTCACACATAATACTCGATGATATAAAATCTATGCACTTTTACACTGACCACTCCACATGCCTGGAATGCCCTCTCTCCTTATTTCCTTCTCAGACAGACCCTGTCTTCCTTTATGGGACAGCATCTTCTGCATGCAGTCTTTGCTAAGGCCCCCAATTGCTAGTGTTCTGACTCCAAACTACTTTATATTTAACTACTTTGTACATATTTTCTCTACCTTATGCTTATGCTGAAAATATTTATGTACTTGTCTCCCCAACTAGAATGTTAACTTTTCATGAGTTGGAATCATTTCATTCTTTATACATGTCCCTAGTGCTAGCTCACTGCCTGGCATAGAGTAGGTGCATAATAAGTGTTTAATTCCTTTCCCATGGATGAGGTAGCAGCAGCACTCAGTGGCAGTACCAGTCGGTCAATAGCCACTTATTGAGTATCTATTATGTGCAAGGTACTGTGCTAAGCACTGGAGATACAAAGAAAAGCAAGATAGTCCCCACTCTCAAGGAGAGTTAGGACGACCTACATTCAAGTCTTTCCACTGATAAACACTGATTGTGCAACCCTGGACAAGTCCCTCAACCTCTCAGTGTTCAAGTCAGATCTCTTAAGACTGTAAGTTGAAGAAAAGGTGCTGACCTGCTTCAGTAGGGAGGAATAGTTCTGATCCTACCCACTGCAGCAAACTTTTCCCACTTCTCTATCCCTTTCCAAAAAAACAAACAAAATACCTGATTCCAGAGTCCACTGCTAGGATGAAAAGTGCCAAAATGACAGGCCCAAAGTAGTCCTCTTCCTAGCCATTATTCCCCTATGTGTTTTATCTTTCTGTCTTAGAAGGTAAGCTCCTTGAAGGCAATGGCTAGCTTTCCTTTTGTATTTTTATACCTAGCACTTACCACAGTGCTTGGCACATAGGGATGGCTTAACAAATGAATGATTAAAAAGTTAGCATGAGTAGAATATGTGGAACCACTCAATGCTAAAGAAATAAGTTCTTCTTTTGTCACCTTTAAGGCATGGCCCTAAGGCAAGGCTTAACTGGAGATACTTAACTATATTGGAGGCAGAAGCAACAGAGAAGGGCGCCAGGCCAGATCAATGATGCCTTCACATTAGATCCGAGACCAATGTCTATAAACCAGGGTAACCCACAAGAGTTTTGAAAGGAAAGGAATGTGATTCGTCCAGAGATGTCACCAGGAAGCCTTCAGCATAATGGTCTTCAGGCCATGGCAAGAAGCAGAATCCACAATGACCCTGGACCCCTGAGTTCCACAGTTCAGGGAAGTTCCATGCTCACAGTTTCTCACATGTTTTATAGAGATATAGTTCTACTCAGAAAATTTTATTCGTTTCCTACCTTGAGATGACAGGTAGGAAGCTGCTAATTAGCTAGGAAAGTAGAAGTTCCTAGACTAGAATGTTCCAGTTATAGAAGTTTCCAGATTTCCAGAAAAGGTTTGAGGCTGGGGTCAATAGGAAAGGGCAAAACTAGGAAACAAATAATCTGTTGGCCAGATAAATACTAGTTCAAAAACAAACCACCCAAAACCAAAGGTTTTTCTTTTCTTCTGTATAAGAAATAGCAAGATGCAGCTATATATAACTCCCACAAAGAAATCCTTTTCAAATATGCCAGCTCTTCTGCCAATTCCTTTGGTTCTCCTTGTGGGCATTACCTATTTGGGCACGAATATGCTCTTGGATTTGTTACTTGGTTCATGTGGACTGGTCTTGACACCTTAATTCAACAGAGACTTCCTTGAATAATAACAATTTGTTTTTTCTGTGGCTCTTTGTGAACACAAAACCACTTCTTCACAACAACCCTCTGAGGTTCCTTGTGAAGAAATGTGGAATTGGAGTGGTTCAATGGTTTGCCCCGGTCACACAGGTAGAGTCAAGAGTTCAAACACACACTCAAGTCTCTCAACTCTAAATCCAACACTTTTGCTGCTGTGCCATATTCCTTCCAAATGTGGAGACCATAACCTAACCCTTGCTTCTCTCCCCAGTGGTACACAGTGTGGCACTGAGAGTAAAGCAGTCATGCAATGAGAATTTGGGGAATGAACAAATGAGCTAGACTGGACACTAGGCAGATGGTCTGGTATACAGCTATAAAGGCAAGAGTGGTAAGGCATAATAACAGCTGATTTTTATAAACTACTTTAAAGCTTGCAAAAATACTTTCCATCCCTTATCTCATTATATCCTCATAATGCTATGGGTTAAGTGCAATCATAATCCTCATCTTACAGATGAGGAAACTGAGTCTCAAAGAGGTTAATTACTTGTCCAGAGTTATACAGTTAGTAAAAGTCTGTGGCAGTATTTCAATCCTAGTCTTCCAGGCTTTGAGTTCAGTGTCCTATCACCTATAGCAATGAAGTCAGACATGGCACAGGTTAGGACCAATAGCGAGGAGCCACAGACATAAAGACATAAAAAGAAGTAAAGAAACAGTGGCTTTCTGCCTCATAGCTTCCCAGCTTTCTTCAAGTTCCCGTTAAATTTCCACCTACTTCAGAAAGCTTCTTAATTCCAGTGTCCTCCCTCTGTTGGTTATTTCTTATTTATCCTATGTTTAGCTTGTTTGTACATAGTTCCTTGCATGTTACCTTCCCCCATTAGATTGTGAGCTCCTTGAGGGCAAGAACTATCTTTTGCCTCTCTTTGTATCCCCAGGATTTAGCACAGTGCCTAGTACACAGTAGTGAGTGAGAAGGATAATTCGTGAAGACTTCACAGGGTAAGTATATAGGGGCTACTCTATTCTCATATTTCTGGAAAGGAGAATGTCTGGGGGAGTAGGAGAGACTTGGAATTTAACCTTGTAGTGACTTAGCTAACTTCTGGAAAGTCAGGGCCTGAAGCTGTAGGTGCCCTTCCCTTCCTGCTCTCTTCAGTGCTAGCACAAGAATTTTACCAAATAGGGAGATAATGGACTACTAGCGAGCTGTTTGTTCTCTGCTCCAGGAAGGTCTCCCTCTCCTCCCTCATTCCTTCTCTTTAGCCATATCATCGCCACATTAGTAGCCAAATAAGGAAAGTATGTATGGATTGGCTCTGTATTTGGCTCTGTATTTTCACACCTAGATCATAAGCCCGCCTCCCAGTCAATGGTGAGAAAGGATAGAGGCGGACAGGAATCTTTGCATCAGAAGCATATCTAGTGCTGCCCTTCCTTTGCACTTTGCTTCCCTCCACCAGGAAACTGGTGGAGGTGATGCCCAAATCTTGCGAGGTTTGTAAATTAAATTCACTTTGCTTCTCCTAAAGATGTCTCTCCAATTATTTGATTTTCCATCCCATACAGTAGGCATTTAATAAATGGCTACTGACTGACTGATTGGCTGGATCAGAAAGAGTTTCATGTAGAAGCAATCCAATGTACAGAATAACTTGCTGAGAGAGGCTGTATATGCGGAGGGAAGCTGAAAACAGACAAAGGAAAGTCAGTCATCCTCAGAAACCCATTCTGTTCTCTTCTCTGGAATTTCGCATTAAAGAAGACACTTTCGTTTGAGTTTTATCTTAGTGCCTGTAATGTCAGAAACTCATTCACCCCTCTCCCAAGACCTAAAACCATTAGGTCTCTGAGTCAGATGGGTTCTAGCCTGACTTGTGCCTGCACTAGGATGTACTCGGTGGACCCAAAAGACTGATCTTAGGGCTTTGTCGTCTTGATCACAACATCTGGTTCTCTGGTCATTTTCTTCCAGGTCTGAGGCAGAAACTTAAAGTCTCTGACTCATAGTAAGTACTAGCTGAATTGATTTGAATTGGATTGAATTAAATGACTTATGGCTTGGGGCCTGGGGCCTGGGGACATAGCTGCAGCAGTGGCAAGTTGCCCAGCACCTGGAGGCATCTAGAGAGTCTGGGTTTTTTCCTTGTAAATTTGACTATGAATGTCAACTGTGTGTTACCAAGGACTTTTTGTCCTTGGTAACTAAATAATCAAATCTCCTCTGCCTAATGAAAAAAAAATCAAGCTAACAATAATATATCAACATTTTGCAGGTGTTGTTTGACAAAAAAAAAGAAGAAAGAAAGAAACTTTCTATAGCAAACAATTCTGATAATAGCCTAGAAAAGGAAGAGGATACAGAACAGTGATCAGATAGAATTGGGGGTTTATTGGGGAAATATCTATTACTTGAAGTTTAAAAAAGATAAGAGCCTTTTGCCTTGAACAAAGAAAAGTAAAATGTTATATAAGCAAAAGAATACAATGATGTTAAATTGAATTCAATAAACATCAGGATACAGGAATGATGTGACAGGAAGGGAAGCAATGGTGACTGGATAGAGAAATAATAGAAATAGTAAGGAACCCATCACATGGAAGCGTAGTGAGTGTGCTAACTACTTTCTCTAATTAACTAACAAGGGTTACTGATTGACTCCTTGGAAATTACAGCTAGCTTCTTAAAAAGAGGAATAGTTTAGCTAACCATGACCCAGGAAAAGACAATGAATGCTCCTATCACACAAGAACATACTAAATATTTACCTTCAAAAAGCTCTTGCCACGTAATGAACATATAAGTCAAGTAGATATAATCCAACTGCGATTTGGGTTGAAGAGTAGCCCACAAAATTCAATTGCTGCATTTTTCATCCAGCCTCCCAACACATCAGTACAAAGTAGACAATTCAGCCAATCTAAATGTTTTGTTTCTAACTAAGGCTATCAGATATCTGAAAGGACCCTGATGTTATACTACGTTTTTTTTCCCTTTCCCTTTGGGCACACTACCTGTCATGGAGACATGGACATGAAAATTTAATGTATGGTCCTCAGACTGCTGGTTCTACCTCACCAGGGTGGAGAAAGTCTTCCCCTAAACTTCCAGCCCACACTAACTTCTCCCTTTCCAGACTGCTTTGGTTGCAGAATATTCATTGTATGATCCATATACCTTGATGACAAATTATCTTGATTTTTATTTAATCTGTATTTAACTTAACACTGTTATCTTTTTAGTATAAGAAAGATTCAGAGAAGCCAGCTTTTGAGTCTCATCTTTGCTATTTAGTAGCTATGTGACCTCAAGCAAATCATTTAACTCATCTGTAAAATTTCTCCATCTGTAAAATGAAAAGGTTTGTCTAAATCAGAGAATTTTAATCTTTTCTCTTTTTCATCTGACCTGACTGGCAGTCTGGTAAAGCCTACAGATCTCTTCTCAGAATGTTTTTAAATGCATAAAATAAAACATATAGGATTACCAAGAAAAATAATTATTTTCAAGTCTGATTATCAAAATGTTTTAAAAACAAATAAAGTGGAACCCAAGTTAAGACCTTTTGTACTAGATGGTCTCTAAGTCTCCTTCCTATTCTAGAACCTATGATCCAATCTTAACCACAGGGGGATTATATACTTTTATTTTATCACTGTATAGTGCTTTTAAATTTAAAAAAAAGCTAGAAGGTGCTTGAACACATAGTGGTTGAATTGAATTCAGTTAAGTGTAGTGCTTTCTGGATACACTACCAAAAAGGGATCTCCTGGCCTACTTCTATATAAAATGTCCCTATCTCCAGCATCTATTTGCCTCTAGACCTGTCCTGTCCATCTCCTATGATCAATACCCAAGAGACCAGTACAGTATTACCATTACCCCTCCATCCACCAACACCAATTTCTCAAAGGAAAGCCAGTTCAGCTAATGCATGAAATGCTGAGGGAGAGGCAGAAGGTGGCATAAGCCAGTCAGCAGAGACTTTTACCAACACGACCATCTCTCTACCTCACTGGCAGTGGAGGTAGCCCCAGATCCTCCCACCAAGAACCGTGAAAGTAACTGCAACACCCATCCACATAGCTATTGCACATAAGACCAATCCCTATACATATAATAAGAGCTAACATTTATATAGCACTTACTATGTGCCAGGCACTGTGCTAAATACTTTACAATTATGATTTAATTTGGTATTCACTACAATCTTAGGAGGTAGCTGTTATTAGTATTACCATTTCAGAGATGAGGCAACTGAGGCAGAGGTTAAGTGACTTGCCAAAGGTCACACAGCTAGGAAGTATCTGGGGCTATATTTGAACTCAAGTCTCCTGACTCCAGGCTTGATGCTCTATCCACTACACCATGCACCTGCCTCTAATTCCATCTAAAAAGTGCCTTGCAACTGCTATAGCTCCCTACCTGGGGGCCATCTCCAGTTGTACTAATTTATATCTTGCTACTGAGCCCACATGGCTCCGGAGGAGAAAGTAGGATTGGTTACCTTGCACAGCCCTCTCTAACTTAAATCCAAATTCACTTGCAAGTCATGGCATCACCTTGCTGATGTCATAGTCTTCTTCAAGAACAAAGGACCAACAACAGCTCCCTACCTCCTCAACAGTGACAGCTATCAAAGAACTACAAAAGTTCTTGTTGTGGTTATGGTCAAATGGTCCAACATCAAAAACAGGACTAGTTTTATGAGATGAAACTATACCAAAGCAGTTGGATTGGCCTTATCTCCCCTTTTTATTCCAGCCAAAGCAGATGATTTTTCATCCAGACCATTGAGCCTCATAATCTCCCTTGCTGCTACACAGTACAGAGCTCTGGGCTATTCCATCCATGTTGCTGCTGCTAAATTAGCTTATGAGTAGTATCTTTCCTTATGAGAATGTGGCCTCCTTAAGAACAGAGACATACTTGCTTTTCTGTTTGTAGTTTCAGAATTTATCAAGGTGCTTCATTCATTCTTTATCTCATTCATTCATTAATTCATTCATTCATACTTGATTTAAGGAAGTGGAATGATTGCAAAAATTTCCACATATGTCTATGCCATTCTACTCCTTCCCACTGGAAAAAGTGAATGCACTACCCTGAAAGAGTCTGCATTATTTAATATCCACTCAGGGCATCTTACGAAATCTATACAATTCCCTAACCAGACACGTCATAGAAAGAATTGGTTTGTAGAGTATGTTAAACAGATTGGGTTTCCCCTGAACCACCAACACCGGTCACTCTATGAGATGGCAAATTTCTGCTCTATATAAGTTTTCTTTCTCACCAAAAAGTGTCAGCTAGGGCAAAGCAAATTGGGAGAAGCAAGTTATTTTAGGACTCACTCTCCAATTCTATGTTGTATATCTAAAATCATCTCGATATGGTTATTGAGGAGTCATTGATGAATGGGTTTCATAGATGGATGATATACCTCGGAGTGATTCACATTATAAATCCCTTTCAGGAGGTACTAGCCATATATTAAGAGATAACTGAGACCATTCCTGAAAGGAAAGCAAAATAACTCAGGTAGAAAGGCAGACAATTTGTTATAGGAGATGTTACAGCAAGTGAAGTTTTGAAATGACTTTATCCTGTAGGTTGTGGGTCTTTTTTATTTTTAAATTAAATTTTCTTCTGCATTAAGAACTTAAGCATCAACTCAAACATTTCAATATACAAGTTGAAAAATTAAGAAAAATATATATTAAATTGTGAACTTCTGTTATATAATTTATTTTAAGTGCATGTTAAATATAGTGGGATTGTAACATAATTGCCATCTGTACGCAATCCTTCCTGAATTTTTTTCTGTTTTTTAAATGTTTTATCAAAGCTATTTTCTTTTTAGTTTTTCTCTCCATTATTACAGCCTAATGCCTTCCTTCCCCCAAAATGAAAATCCTCCTTTGCTGTTGTAGATCTTTTCTCATGTATATTGTTTGTAGCAAAGCCCAGCAAGATGTGAGAAGGTTAGCAACAAATTCTCCTCCTGTAGCTCTTAAACAGGATTCTTTTCATCACTCTTTACAATCTGTAATCCTGGCTTTAGTTTAAATAAAATCTCATTTGGTGCTATGGGCAAGAATTTTTATTGTTTTATTTGGGAAAATTTAGTATCAGTTTAATTAAGCTTATTGGCTTTTATCTTTAATGTGTTTTCTTTGAAATGGCATCTATGTGAGCAAAAATGTGGCCCCTATGTTTATGCTCAAACCAAATCAAATTTTTAATTTTATCTCAGGAAGATTTTTGCCACTGAGCTTGATAAGGCTGAGTCACATACATGCCCACATCCTTGTTTATTTTCCTTTCTCTACCTTGGCTCAGACCATCTGGAAGAAGGGTTAATTGTTTAGCATTCACCAGAATGTTTTAGGAGAATAATTCTGTTTTATTGCAAAATGAAAACATTTTTCTCCAGAATTTCACCCTGGTGCTGTAAAGACTGCCATTATGTTGAGCATTCAGTGGTAAATGTGTCTCAGTGGAAGAAAGGAAGAAAGTACATAAAATCAATATGCTGTCATGCCAAATTTCTTCCCAAGGTAGGATAGGCTGCCAAATCCTCTCATAAGCAAATCTCGAAGGGAATTAAATTATATACTTTGCTCCCTTTAAGTCCCTAAATTCAGGTAAAAACTGGCTTTAATAGAAACAGCACTGGCAAGTTTATACAGGATTGTGCCTTACTACACCTGTGTCTGGCTTCCATTCTCCTAATAACCACAGTGAGTCAAGAAGCTAAGATGAAAAGAACAAAATGGGCCTGAGGAGTAGGCAAGGATGGATAGGAATGCTGGAATACTGTTGAGAGAAAAGATTCAAATTTAATTCCCAATCCCATATCCAAAATGGGTACCAAAATCATCCCTACTGTGAATGCTAAAAAAAAAAAATGCAGAAAAATAGCTCTCCCTTTATGGTGCCCTGTGAAAAGAGAATGTGATATTTTCATTTTAATTTAAAAATGGAAAACGACCCATATTCCTTTCCTATGGATAGGAATGTGAATGTACAAATATGTGGAAATTTGGGATATTGGTAAGAGTACATCTTGAATACTGTTTTTGTTTCATAGCATTCAATGTTAAAACTTGAAAGCATGACCAAAGGATGGCAGTCAGAATGGTGAGGGAACTCAAAGCCTTATCACATGAGGACCAATTGAAAAATGGTTAACCTGGAAAATATTTATGAGGATCATAGTAGTTATCTCTAAATATTGCCTTAGAACATAGCTCACTACTTGACACATAATAAGCAATTAATGAAAGTTCTTTAAGGACTGTCGGATAGAGGAGGCATTGGATCTATTTTCTATGGCTAGAAATACACAGAAGTAGGAATAATAGATAGGAAGTAGGTGGTTCAGTGTATAGGGTGTTATACTTGGAGTCAAGAAGACTGAAGTTCAAATCCTGCTGTAGACACTAACTTAGCTGGGTGACCTTGGACTTAACTTCTCTCAGCCTTAATTTTCGGCTGTGCAAAACGGGAATAAAATATCATCTGCCTCATAGGACTATTGCTATGAGGTTCAAATAAGATAACATCCTTTCAAACCTTAAAACTAGCTATTATTTTTTTTTATTATGTGCCCTGACTCTAGATCCATTATTCTTTTCACTATACCATGACATAAAGTTGTCTAAAAGTGGAATTGGCTGCCTTGTAAAGCAGTACCTCTCTATCATTTAATGTGTATAAGTGAAGGTTGAGTATTTGCTTATAGAAGAGAATTCATATTTAAGGTAAGAAATGATCACTGGGGCTCTTTCCAACTTTGGATTTCTATAATTACTTGGGAATTTAGCAGACACAGCCAAAGACCTGATGCAAGATTTGTGGAGAAGAAAGTAATACCAATACCATTGCAATGAACAATGGCATCATTGCCTTTCTTGTCACCAGAACAGGTACTTATCTTAATAATAGAATGGTTTTTGTTAAGCCAATCAAGAAGTCTTGTCTTGTATCATCCCCCATCCGATCCCACCCCACCCCACCCCACCCCCAACTTGACCAATGACACAGCTGTCCAGTTACCATTAAAGCCACAGTTGTGGCAAAGAGACAGACCAGAACTAAGCATCTCCTACAAGGATTAAACCAACTACCTCCTTAGGACATATAACAGAGAATCAGAAACAAAATCAACAGGAGAATTAGGCCCCTGACCCATTAGCCAGTGGACCTGAAAATAAGAGATTCTTATGTTTAATGGGCTTGGCATGGCCTCCCAGTGTTCATTGAAAGATACAGTAATTGTGAATTTCTCTTCTTTTCCCTTTATGTTTCCCAATAGCTGACACTGGAATGCAGTGCGACATACTAGAGAAAGTACTGGGGCAAATTAGAGACCTGAGGTTACAATCCCAACTCCACTTACTAAGTGTGAAAAAGTCCCCAATCTCTCTGATTCTCAGTTTCCTCAGTTGTAAAATGGAGTAATAACAACAGAATTATTGTGAGGGAGGTATAAGACAAGGGAACTTAAGCACTTTTTAAATTACAAAGTACTGTAGAAACTGTTGAACTATTATTGGGGTTTTTTTCCATTTTAAAATGTCTGTTTTTCAGTCTTAAAATTGAGACACTCAGGCTCTAGCTGACAAAGGGGGAAATCCTGCAGGGAATTTTATCCTGGAAGGTGGATTTTTAAGCATTTATAGCTACCATTCCCCTTGCATCAGAATATTTTTAAGGCATAAAAGAAAACCTTCGATAAAGTCTTCACATGTCGGGGCAAAAATGGAAATTTTGAAAAGAAAAAAGTAAAAAATTCTGAGAAAGGATAAAAGCTTCTGGAAACATCAGCTGTACTAGCAAGGCCAAGAAATCCATTCTTATTCCGAGTGGGAGGTGTCATAAATTTCAGAGTGCTCATAATTTAGGATCTGCCACTCCATTCCATTTCTGAAACTCCCTTTGAAGCCACAATATTAGTGGCAAGAGTTGATTATCTTGAGTGCACCAAATGGAAGGTTGCACAGCCTTTGGAATTTGACATTTTAAATTTACAGCCTCCCCAAGGTATAAGTGGGAATATTATGAGGAAAGGCATCCTCCTGGCTTTTATGGCATGTGATTTTTATTCCTCCCCCACCTCTAGCCTCCTGTTAGCCCAGCTGCTGGATTCTTGTCCTGGGGGTAAATCCACATGTACCAAGGAAACCAGCATGACTTAGGTAGGACTCCATGTATTATTCAACATTCCTGCAGATGGTATGTTTGCAAAACCACATGAAGTCATGGGAGGCTTTCACTTCTCTCATTTTACAGGTAGGGAAACTAAAAAAATGAACAGTCAAGCAGAAGGTAGAAGGCAACAAAGAAAGGTGGGCCAAAATGGAACATGCTGTTCTCAAGACTCAAGCATACTGTTTGGTTCCCTCAGTCAAGGAAACTTTCATTCAGGAGAGGATAATAGAATAGGAAGGTGGGAAGGAGGGAATGAAGGAAAGAAGCAAGGAAGGAAGGAAGGAAGGAAGGAAGGAAGGAAGGAAGGAAGGAAGGAA
>CM053623.1:386390823-386411724 GCA_028646595.1 Phalanger gymnotis
CGGTGGCTGAACTGCAAACTCTATCCCAGTCCCTGGCAGCTTCTCCCACTAACCTACTCCGTTGTCTTTGGTGTTCGTGGGTTGAGAAGTCTGTTAACTGCCGCAGCTCACTGATTCAGGGTGCTAGGGCACACTCCACCCGGCTCCTGGTCTCGTTGATCTGCGACGCCCACGCTGGGCTCTGCTCAGCTCTGCTCCCCTCTGCTCCCAGCTCTGTGTGGGATAGACCATACCCAGAGACTATCCAGGTTGTCCTGGGCTAGAGCCCTGCTTCCGTCTACCACTTTGTGAGTTCTATAGTTCTAGAATTGGTTCAGAGCCATTTTTATAGGTTTTTGGAAGTACTTGGCAGGGAGCTCACGCTAGTCCCTGCTTTCCAGCTGCCATCTTGGCTCCGCCCCCCTCTCTATGTCTTACAGTAATAAAAAAAATTAGTTACGTGGAGTCATAGAGCCTGTATGTTTCAAAGTTGGGACTTGAACTCATACCTTCTTGGCTTGTTGGACAACTACTTATCCACTATGTCATGCTGATTCTCTCTGTGTAACTAAAGGGTCATTTAAAACTGCTTTTAAATCTGTCAGGGCTTAGAATCACAGCCTTCACTTTGAGATGAGGAAACTGAACCCTGGAGAGGCCAAATGACTTTCCCAAGGTCACACAGATAATAAGTAGCAGAAATGGGAACTCAAATCCAACTTACTTTTCCTTATACTATACTGCCCTGGTTTGCAACTCTTGCCTCTGACAAGTTGGAATAGGTATGACTCCTTAAACAATTTTACCTCTGATTCCCCAGTTCTGAGATAACAGGACCAGAAACCTCAATTACATTTGTATGGATTTACATAGAATATAATAATCCATGGAAATTATGGTTATTGCACATAATTTGCTCCTATAGGTTGTTAACCAATATTTGGCCCATTGCTTCTGTCTGGATCACTACATTATCTATTTGGTTTGAAAGAACAAGCAAGGTGAAGAGTCTTTCTGGAGCCATTTCTCTCCTCAGGATGAGGTTCAGGAGAGAGAGCAAAAATATCCTATAGTAAATGACTTAGCCTCTTGCTTCACTGAGATGATGGAATACATACCGCATTAATTCCATTAACTCCCCATCTCCACTTCTCAGACTCTCTCAGTATTATCACCCATTCTTTATTCCTTTCCTGTATTAAAAGAACAGTTGTGCCTATTCTTCACTAATCCTAATATCATTCAAATCAACAAGAATTTTTAAGCCCTTACTTTGTGCCAAGCACTGTGTTAAATGATGGTAACACAAAGAAAGGGAATGATCTTACCCTTTCCTGACCTCTCATCACATTTTGTTTGCACCTTCCTTATATTTGTGTGTTTTGTTATACTAGATTTGCTTGCCTCTAAGCTCGACGAGCACAGAAGTCATGTCTGCTTTAAATTTTGCATCTACTCCTAGGCCTAGCACAGTGCTCTGTAAACAGTGGAAGATTAATTAGTGTTTGCCCAATTCAATTCAGTTTAGATCCTCTCTACCTACTGCATTGTTACTTTATTCACTTCTATCATAGCCCTGATTTAAACAACATTCTCACATCCTTCCCAACAGCAAGAGTACAGACCTAGTCCATTTCATCAAATAGCATTTATTATGTGCCTTCATGCATATAGCATTGTTCTGTCCAGTATGGGTTCCTGGAGTAGCATTTGTGTGCTACCAAAAGAGGGCTTGTTAGTACCCCACTGCAGTATCTGAGCAAGCAAGAAAGTAAGGCAACTTCTTCAAACATGCACATACCCAGGCCACCCCCTCTTCTCTGATTCATGTTGTAAAAAGACTACACACATAGGCTATGGGGTACAAGGGGTGCGGAACCTGTGGCCTCCAGTGGCATTCTAGGTCTTGGGTGCAGCCTTTTGACTGAGCCTAAGTTTTACAGAACAAATCCTTTCATTAAGGGAATTTGTTCTGTGAAGTTTGGATTCAGTCAAAGGGCTGCACTTGTGTCCTCAAGGGTACAAGTTCCCCACCCCAGGAGCCTCATATCCCCAAAAGCTTTGACCTGTAGACAATGAAATATATGCTGTCTTTGCTGGCATAAAGGGGAAAACAATTTAGAATTTTACCTACTTGAATGTTTCTCTTCTTTTCTTCTGGTTGGAATTTACTTTTCTTCACCCAGGTGCAGAAGCAATTTTTGTAACATCACGTTTTTTTCTTCAGGTTACAAGGGTATCATTCTGGCAGAGAAACGGTGAAGAGAAAAAGAAATGCTAATTAAGGGAAAAGTCTATTCATATTCTTCCATGAACATATTATTATAACCATTCACCTGTAAGCTCTTAAAGTCTGAATATGGGATTATTTCCCTGATATATCTTTATGTGCCATTCTTCAATTCTTGTCTCTGAAAAAAAAAAATGTAGAGCCTGGAGTCCAGCTTTACTGTAGAATGGTAAAGTTGCCCTTTCAGTGAACATCACATCAATGTGCTCTATAAGGAGGCTGTACAGGGATTGTATCTTAACCACTATGCTTGTATTCTATTAATACACACACACACACACACACACACACACCCCACAACCTTTGAAGTTAAAACCTTTCTAATGCATTCTTCTCATCCAAAGAAAGACCAATGGAATTTTTCCTTTATTAATTTCTCGACATGTAACAATACATGAATGTGATAGACTAATGAGACATGATAAAAGGCATATAGTCCTATGCTGATGCAAACACTGCAGGTGACACTATAGCCACCTGGCCATCCAGAGAGAAGTGTGTTATGTATAGTCATGTCCCTATTGACAAGATGGTAAAGAGAGATTGGGAACATCAGGAGTTCCACATGTGGGACATATCAACAATGACAAAAAGATGTCATGAATGACCTATTAACAATCTTGTTGATTTGTGCAGTAAGAAGGGATATCTCTGATTTACTCAGCCATCATAATGAAATTTGAAAAGGTTAACAAAAAAAAATATGGATGTTCACAAAGGAAAATCTATCCAAGGAAAATAATAAGTCAGGAGAAAATTTGTGTTTTCTAGTGCTGATTATAGGCAGAATGTCATTTAGGAATGGTAATGGTAATGATCAGTCTCCTGTCCCTATACTACCTCCCAAAAAGAAATCCAAGAAAAGCAAGAATTGCAGGAGTTAGTTGTATGTAATCACAATTTCCCTTCACCATATAAAAACATCAAGAAATGCACCCAAATGGGAGAAAAATAAAATAAAGAAAAGGAAATGTATTTTTAAAATAGTACTCATTCCACTTCAGTTAATTACTAGCTGTGTGACCTTGGGCAAGGCACATAAACTTTGCTTGCCTCAGTTTTCTCATCTGTAAAATGGGAATGGTAGTATCACCCACCAATATTGAAGGGAGGTTGTGAAGATCAAATAAGATAACTTATGTTAAGTGTTTTGCAAGCCTTAAAATGAGCTATAAATACTATCTTTAGTAAGTAGTGATAGTAGTAGTAGCAGCATTAATAGTGCTCTTTCTTCAAAAGGAAAATTCCACAGAAAAGACAGCACATAGTTGAAAGGAGTGAAAATAAAAAGAACTAATACAATGAAGAAATGCTATGAGGTAAAAGAGAAGGAGCAAAAACCTTTAAATGAAAGTAATAATATCATAACAACAATGAGAGACAGTGTGACATCATGGCTAGAGGGCTTATTTGAAGGCAGAAAGACATAGTTTCAAGTCTTTCCTATGACACATGCTAATTGTGTAACTATGTAAGAATGTGTATGTACATTCAGTATACCTGTGTATATACTATATATACACATATATACATATATGTGTACATATCACATGTGTATATATGTATGTATATACATGTGTATGTGTATGTATATCTATGTATATATGTGTGTGTATGAAATCAGTAATTGAAAGCAGTCCTAATTCTGTAATATTAGTATGTGTGTCTTCATTCACATAGGATCTATCTGGGTTTATGCGAGCATTTCCATATCCTGTGGTCTTGTGGGGAAGGGTTCGGGTTACCTTTTAGAGTTCAATGGCAGAGTTTTATTCCTCTGTAGTTTTAAACCCCCATAAGGCCATGGTTAAGATTCTGGGAAGAAGCAAAGTTAGATACTGAGTCCTTCTACTACATGCATCATAGCTTCCTCAGGCTCGTGAACACATAAATAAGATCACAAGTCACAGTTCATAACTGCTTTGGTTTGTGGCAGGAAAAATCACAGTCCTCCAGTACATTTATGTTATAGACCAATTTTATGCACAATAAATAGCCATTTATAAATATCTTCTTCTGAATTTGGCACACTTGTGTTTAATGAAAGTACCTTTCTAATTATTGGATTTTTTTTCAAATTTGTTTGTCTTAAATTACATTTAGGGGGCAGAAGTGGAACATGCAGAAAATATAAGTATCAAGGCTGAGTGAGCCTATAAGGATAATGTATACAGAGCTTCCCTGGAAACTTCTGAGGACATGACAATCCATTGCATTTTGGGAATAATGGACTTCCTAACTGTTTCTAGCCATGGGTTCGTCCAAGAATTTGACATTTTGTGTCGAATGATATAGAAAACCCTGAATTGTCCCTTGATATCTCTGCTCCATGTCAACAGCATGGGCTTGGGATTCTGCACATATTAAAAGGAAGAAAAGCTTCTAACTCAGTCTCTCTTAAGTGCTGCTCTTCAAGTGGCATCACATTATTCCAGAGGTAGGTAGAGAAGAACAGTCTCCTACCCTGGTATCGTGGCAATCTTACTTCTGCTTCTCATGTAGAAAGAAAGCTTCCTGCCCTGGACTTCTAGCTCCCTTCGCCTTTTTTGTGTTTATACTTTCCCGACCTTAGGCTAATGAGTAGCCCATGGTGAACATGTGTAGGATGGGTTTTGGCCTTGTGAATTCTGAAAGGCCCAGAGATTCTGGAAAAACCATGAAAGCAGAGGCTGCCATGTCCTCCAGAGCATCAGTGCTATTACAGAGAAAGCTCCTGCATCAGGGAGGATGGTCACCTAAAAGAAAATCAAGCCTGGCTCTTTGGACAATGCTCAAAGGTGAATATGAAAAGCCTGACTAGCAGTCTTGCAAAACTGCTTTGTGTTTGAATGAAAATTTTAAAATAGCTTCTGAACCCATTATAACAATTATTAGGAGTCAGGTTACTGAGTCAAGTTAATATTGTTAAATCTGTAGCACGTTGTGATCATTCCATGTTTATAATTTCTTCTGGTATAGGAATAAACTACCTGTTCTAATACCTGATTCTTATTGCACATTAAGTTCCTATTTGACTCTCTACTTTTGGGGAACTCCTTAGACTTGGTAATCGTAACTTTTCCTCTAAGTAGTATTGTCCCTGGGAAACAGAGAGACTTATAAATTGGCCAGTGAATGTGAGAATGAAGAGTATGAGAATTTGAAGTCAAGTTTCCTCAGGAATGAATTCAAATATTCCCCTTCTCCACTTATCTCTAGTTGGGAAAAAATAGGCTTTAGAAATAGAAAGTAGTAATGATGCATGTGCCCAGATTCAGCAGAAGACAGCTTTAAGTTGTTAATGAGATAAGGTAACATCTATAGCAACCCTTTAAGCTGATAGAGAATTTGGACTACACCAGGTACAATTTATGCCTTCAACACTTCGTGGAGGTTTAAGGATCTAATTAGATAAAATCTTCTCTCTTCTGCTTGTTGCTTCTAAGGAAGTTTGTTGTTGTTCAGTTGTTTCAGTTGTGTCTGACTCAACATGACCACATTTGGAGTTTTCTTGGCAAAGATCCTGGAGTGTTTTACCATTTTTTCCTCCAGCTTATTTTACAAATGAGGAAACTGAGGCAAATAGTTAAGTAATTTGCCCAAGGTCACACAGCTAGTATGTGAGGCCAGAGTTTAACTTATGAAGATGAGGATTCCTGACTCCAGGCCTGGCATTCTGTCCACTGTGCCACCTCACTACCTCTGAGAGGAAGCACAATAGATTTAGTTTCATACAGGCTGCATTCAAATCCTGGCTCTGCCACATCCTGCATGTATCACCTTTGGCAAATAACTTAGCCTCTCTGGGCCCAGGTTTTCCTATCTCTAAAATAAAGAAGTTGAGAAAAGCAACTTCTAACGTCCTTTCCATTCCATTACCCTTAAGGCTCCTTGCCAACACCCAAACCTATGTATGACCTTATGATGATTAGGTTCTATGTTATAAAGAAGAACACATAATGACGCTGCTCTCCTCTTTCTTTCCTTTCTTCCCTTCCTTCCTCCTTCCTTCTATCTATCTGTTTTTCTTACACCCACCTTTCGTCCCTAGTTTGGAGCTTGGAATAAATAGTAAGAAAGATGTAGAGACTGAGAGTTCTGGGCTCTTCATTTAGAGACTCCTCAATTCTTGTGCCCACTTTCTCATAACTATTTCCTATCTTTCCTGTATGTAGCTTGTTTGTACATAATTGCTTACTTCTCATCTCCTCTTTTAGAGTGCAAGCTCCTTTTTTTATATCCTCAACACTCAGCATAGTTCCTGGTATACAGTAGGTGCTTAATAAATGTTTAGTGACTGACTACGAAAATAAGAGTTTGTGTGGTCTTGTTTCGAACTACAGCCCAGAAAAGCTAAACCAATTCCAATTTGTTTTTAGGAAGGTATTTTTTTTTTATCATTAGGGTTACTATTAAGAATTGCATGCTCAAATTACAGAATTATTTTTATGGATTTGTATGTTTCTACCAATTGAGAAATGTCTCCAAAGGTTGATACACTCATAAGTCCACATTCAATATCTTCCTCAAACTTTGAAGCATGATTGTCTCATTTAGTCAGCAGGGTTTAGCCAACACCATGTTCTATTGTATATACACTTTAAAATGTGGTGAGATTTCCTAGTTGGAATTCGTTGAAGGATCACTGTGTCCCCAAGTTTCTTCCCAGAGCAGTGCCATTAAGAATTCCGTTGAAGAACACAGGTTTAAAGACTTGTAAAACAAGAGTATTGCTAACATAGATAGAATTCCGTGGGTAGAATTTGAATTTCTTCTCAGAAGGCCATCTCATTCAGTCCTACCAATCAGAAAAACAAAGGGAATTATCATAATTTTGATTCTAACTAGTCTTGAACCTTTTTGTAGGAAAACTAGGCTACATCATGTTTTGAGAGATGCTAAAAAAATCCTAGGATCATAGACCTTAGAAGACCTTAGAAGCCATCAAGTTCAACTCCTTCATTTTATATATGAGGAGACTAAGGCCCAGAGAGGCTAAGTGGCTTGTCAAATATCTAAATGAATGTCTGAGGCAAAATTCTAATTCAATTCTTCCTAACTGCAAGTCCAATCAGTTAACAAACATTTAATAAGCATCTACTATGTACCAGCCACTGGGCCCAGTAAGGGAAATGGAGGGAGGACACCTACTCTAAAAGGAGCTCAAAGTGCAAACTCTATCCAACACACCATTCTGCCTTTCCACTGGCATAAAATTATTTCCCTCATCAGTCAGTCAAAATGCCACCGGGCACTAATTTCTCACTACCTCCGGAAAGCACCTATTAAATAGCAAATGTCCATTAAAATATATTACCCAGATAGGTTAACACATCAAACCATTACCACCTACACAATATATTACTATATCAGTTTCGGGGTTAGCTGCTAGTTCTGGGGAAAAGGAACACATGTTGGAGAGGTAGAGACTGATAGGGTAGGTAAGTAATGGAAAAATATCTAAAGGCTGAGAGTTCTGGACATGTGGAGTACAGAAATACAACTGGTACAGAACATAAATTCTTTCCAGATCTCTGCCTGTATTTATCTGGAATCCTTCTGGAAAACTGGAAGAGTGCACGAAGAAGAAGAGCAAGTGACTGGTGCCCTGGCCTCTTGAATCTGCTCATTCTGCATCATTTGAATCTCAGTCTTGTCCAGCTGCCTACCTACTTACAACCCCTCAGGCTGTCTGTATCCACAGGGGCTCCATCCCTGCCCTGCCTCAGGCAAAACCAGAAATGGAGATAGAGGCTCAACACCTTGTGCCTGAGGCCAGAAGTGTTCTCAGAGAGCCTCACTGCATTATGAATCTACCAAATATATCTTTTATCAACCAAATTCTATTCTGTCCTCTTCTACCATCTCTTTAGCACTCTCCTCACACTGTCATCCAGCTTTTGTGCTATAATAAGAGAAGCAAGTAAAATGATCTTCATACAAACAAAACCTTTAAAGTTCAAGTGCTTGGAAAAAACCACAGGGCTGGTCCCTTCATTTTAAGTCTCTAGCAACAGAAGCAATATAATCGGTCTAAAGAGCCCTCCAAATACTTCAGCCCTGCTGCTCTCAGAGTTTTTTTTTCCCTGTTATTTCAAAGCCCTTAGGAAAGAAAAGAAAAAAAGGCTTTCAGGGTTTGATATGTACTATGCTTTAAATTAACCAAATAATGTCCACCAAATAATGCAAAATACAGATCCAGAGATCCAGGCCAACTGTTCATTGTAGACTTAGCACTCCTTAAGATGCTTGGGCCTGTACCTTCTTTTCAAATGCTCCTCAAAGGCTGGTTGTGCCTTGTCTCTGATCAACAGCCCCAGACTCACAGGGGCCCTTTTGTAAGAAGCAAATCATTTCCCAACAAAGGTAGGATCAAGCCCTTGATTTTCAAGGTAAAACATAGGAAGTTAAGCAATGGTGCCACTAACAGAAGCAAGGTCATGGGATAATATGGTCAGCTAATTATTTTGTCCTGCTGAAAAAAAGGCACAGATCAAATCTTTCCCTTTCCTAAGAAATTAAATTAATCTGGTCAATTTTTCTTAAGCGTGGAAGACTTCTCAAATTTCCCTATTAAATTTGCATTAAATTTCCATGTCTCAAACTCTAGATCTCCAAGGGTATTTTAGATAGGATTTCTTTGATTTCTTTCTGGTTTGCTTTGTTTGCAGGAATACAATCAAAATGATTTCAAGCCTGTGAGGAAAGGGGAAACTGGGCTTATGGATCTACAGAGTGCCAATTGAATCAGAGCTTTTAAGTCTATCATAGTTTATAACACAAGAAGTGAGGGTAATTCTAGCCTACTTTTCACTTAAGTAACAAGGGGAAAAGCATGAGTACAAGTTACAGTGTCCCAAATAAGTTTGTAAAAGCTAGTGTGGAAATATATTTCAGAAGAAAGAAACGGTATCAGTCAGGAATATCAGTTCAATTTACATCAACAAGCATTCATTAAATATGTACTATATCAAATCCTTTTGTAGGTGTTGGGGATAAAAGTAAAACAAAAAAAAACTGCAGCAATCTTTGCCTTCATGGTCCTCACATTCTATTTAAGTAACTATGATCATTAAAGTGAGAGTTTAAGATGTATATAAGACTAAATAAGTATTCCAGAGGGTTTAACATAGAAGAAAACAACCAGACAGAACTTTTAGGCACACTCACAAATGGCTGGTTGTGGGGTAAGAGGGTAGGGAAATGAAGTAAGAGGAAGTAAAGTCACTATACAGGTACAGGGGAAAATCAGGATACCTCAGTGCTTGAAGTAGCTGTTTCATTTAGCTAAGAGTGTTACTGGCATACAAGAACATTTTCAACATGATAGTAGAGATAGAAGCCATAGGCTTCCTTGGAACACAAATTCTCTTGACCTCTTTCAGTCTTTTCAAACCAATTTATATCCATGTCAAATAATAAGCAGGGTTTATCATATGTATAATATGTTCCTTAGGGCTATGTCTTTAACTGTAAGATTAGGAGACTGGATCTCCAAAGAGTGGCTAAGCACGTCTTTCCTCAGGGTTCTAACAGTAATGGGGGTCCTAATATTATAGCTCAGAGTATAAGTTGTTTATTCCTCCATTGATTATCAGCTTTTATAAACATGCCCAACCCCCCTGACTAGGGATACACTCTTCCATAAATACATACAGAGGCCAGGGGGAAGTTGGTTCAGTCTTAGAGAGCACATGGAACAAAAAGGTAAATCAGGTATTGATGGATTCAAAGTCCATTGCTTCCTTCATGGAATCCTCACAGGATTCCTCTTAGGTATATAGCTCTGGTACACTCAGGCCAGAATTCTTAAAGAATTCTGAAGTTGTCTTTTTTTTACCCTAGCCCCTTCCTCAGTGTGTCTAATTTGAACTTTCTCAGCTCATAGTTGTAGGCATTATTTATTACTGACCCAATATTTCCAGTATTATAGTCAATGTGGGGAGAGAGGAGAACAGAGTATGACAGTCTCTCTAGGCTCACTCCACAGCCTCCATCCTGCTTGCTGCTCTTTTGGTAAAGGAACAAGAAATCTTCCTTTGTAAAGTACTTCCACAGCTTGACTTCCAGAGAAGTTGCAGAAAGAGTGCCCTTGCTAAAATCTCCTTCTCTCATTTACACAGGCCCAGGTTTGTGGGTAATTCTTTCAACTAATCACAATGTATTTTGTTCTCTGATTTCATGCAGTGCCTCCAAGACTTCATTCTTCACATCTGCATTACACATTTGATTAATTGAGTTATTCTGCAACTCAAAGAGATGATCTCACCTTATAAAGGTAGCAGAAAATAGGGCATCTTGTTGGTCGTATTAACTGAGGTTGGAGTATATAAAGCACTCCTCTTACATAGTCTGATAATATCAATGTGTGGATACAGATTCCAAATGATTGATGACTTAGTATATCTATGACCTAGAGAGCTGCATAAGGCAAAGAGAAGTTACCTGACTTACCCAGACCACATACCAGTGTCAGAAGATTTAATATAGGTTTTTCTGATTTCCAGCCCATCATTCTATTTACTACATCATACTTCCTTTATTTATATATGTAAAATGTAGGTTTTATACCATTCTGTTAATGATGTCAATGCTACTTTCCTACAGGGCAGGGTAAGTTCAAAAGAAAAAAAAAGAAAAAAGAACTGTGGAAAAGAAATCTAATTCTAACACAATTAGTCTACCTCTTTTAAATGACTTCCAAATTTTAATTTATTTTTTCAGTGACCCCTGAGGGGAAATAGGGAATGCTTTATGATCAGATATTTAGGCTTAGAAGGAGCATATAGGTAATTTAGTTCAATCTTTAATCTTATAGATGAGGGAACTTAGTCCCAGAGAGATATGTGACTTTCCAGAGTCAAACAGAAATAAAGTGTCAGGGTCTGATCAAACCCAAATACTCTAATTCCAAATCCAGAGCCCTTTATGCCACACCATGTTTGGAGTAAAGACAAATTAAAGGATCTAAAAGTAGTACTGGAAGGGCTAATGGGTGATCATAGGATCACAGAGTTGGAGCAAGAAAGAAAAAAAAATTTTGCTAGGTCCTGAAGGATAAAAAAGATCTTGGCTAACTAAAGAGAAAAGATGAAGGTACACCAGATTAGAGGAAAAACATGAACCAAGTAGAAACTGAATATGGTGGATTAGTGGGGAATGGGGAGAACTGGTGACAGTAGGCAACCTTACTGGAGATGGAGGATAAAGACCAATTAAGGAGAGTGGGAAAAGATGATATAGCGATAAATTGGAAAGGATATGGAATGTCGGGCTAAATAGTTTAGATATCTTTCTCTTATTTCAAAGATATTATAAGGTGATCAATGAAAAAAAAAACCTCATGAAAAGGACAGTTTTGGGTTGAAGGCTCATTATATATGTTATTTCATTTGATCTTATGATAACCCTGGATTCCAAATGAATGAACAAAGGAAACAAGTATCTATTAAAGCACATAATAGGACTTCCAGGGGCAGTGCCAAGATGGTAGAATTAAGGAAGCAGCCAAGCTCTCCCAACATTCCCCTCCAAACAATTTTAAAATAATGCCTGGAATCAAATTCTGGAGCAGCAGAGTCAAGAAAAAGGTTCAGTTAAGATATTTTTCTAATCCAAGAAAAGTTAGGAAATTTAAAGGAAAGGTCTGTGACATTGGGGTGGAAGCTGGCTTGGAGTCCACATGGTGGCAACACTACCCATGGCCTTGAAGATAGCAACGATAGCAACAGCAGCTCTGGGAGCTCTCAAACCAGAAGTGCTAAAGGAGTCAGATAATTGGTTAGAAAAAGACTTCATGGGACCCCTGTGCTAAAAATAGGTAAAGAACAGGGTGCTGTTTGACACCTCCATGGCTCATATCAACTTCTGGGTCATATTTCCAAGACACAGAGGAGTGTTTGCAATGTCAATATCATTTGTGGTAAAACAAGGGAGCAATGCCCACACCTCTGCCCAGATCATATCACCTTAGAGGCATCAAAAACCTTCCAACCTCACCCCCCCCCATAAAAATAGCTCTGAAAACAGCAAAGCAAGAAAGCCTAAGGTTTGGGACAGTAACTCAACACCAAATGAACAGAGCCAAATTTATTTTTAAAAAAATAAGAGCCATTCCCCAGTTGATAAATGGCGAAAGTTATGGACAGGCAGTTTCCAAAGAAGAAATCAAAGCTATTAATAGTCATATGAGAAAAAAAGGTTCTCGCTACTTATTAGAGAAGTGCAAATTAAAACGATTTTGACATACCACCTAACAGTGATCAAACTGTGAAAGACTTGGCTACTCTGGTCCATAATGATCTAAGACAATTCCAAAGGACACATGATGAAAATTGCTATCTCCAGAAAAAAGAATTGATGATCTCTGAATGGAAGCCAAAGCACTTTTAACTTTTTTATTTTTATTGTTTTATTTTGGTTGTTATTTTATTTGGTAACATAGCTAATGTGGAAAAATGTTTGGCATGGCATCACATGTATAATCAAAAATTGTGTTTGCCTTCTTTATAAGAGGGGCAGGGTAGGAGGGAGGGAGATAATTTGGAACTCAAATTTTTAAAAATCATCTTTAAAAATTATTTTACATGTAACTGGAAAATATTTATTGAGTTCTTTTAAATGATAAGCAGGATAGTTTCAGAAAAACCGGGGAAGATGACTGATACAAATTAAGTGAATGGAACCAGGATAACATTGCATATAGTACTACCAATTTTGTAATGATGATTGAATGTAAAAGACTTAATGATTCTGATCAACACAAAGATCTAAGTAAGATAATTCCAAAGCATGGTGAAAAATGTTATCCACTAACAGAGAGAGAGGTCTGATGAACTCCAAATGTACATTGAAGCATTCTTTTTTCATCTTCTTTGTGTTTCTTGCTTTTTATTGTTTTTGCAACATGGCTAATATGGAAATACGAAAGAAAAGAGGAAATGACAGATAAATGGGCATGTGTACCAATTGCTTAACTGGTTCTGATTAAGTGAATTTTCTTTTTCTCTGTGCCTCCTATAAAATGACTGGCTTGGATTAGATGATATCAACCTGTGGCTCTGGTTTCCATCTAAAGTTACCTTGCATTCGCTTTGTATACAAGTTGTATATACCTGTGTATATAAATGTTGCCTAGGGAATTTGAAATAAGTTTTGAATTTGAATTAATTTCTTCTAAGGTAAGGTCTGATTTCAAATTTTCTTTGTATCCACAGCACTAAACATAGATTCTAGTATGTATAAAGTACTTAATAAATGCATGCTGATTGATTGAAAAGAAAAAAGACATGTAAGATGTGCCAGACACCATGCTAAGCACTTTACAAATATTATCTCATATAATCCTCCTAGCTACCTGGGAAGTAGGTTGTTCATATTATCTCCATGTTAATGGTGAAGAAACTGAAGCAGACCAAAGTTAAATGACTTGCTCAGAGTCACATAAAGATTAAGTTTCTAAGGTTGGATTGAAGCTCAAGTCTTTTCTGACTCTAGCTGCAATACTCTATCCATTAAACGACTGCCTTGTTGGTGAATGTGAGACTGTTTCTGTGCCTAGTTTCCTTCATTCACCTCAAAAAGCAAAGAAAATGTCAGTAAATACACATACCTCCAAACTGTACACTTAAAATTGAATAAGCATAAAAAAGTTCCTAATGAAGAAATATGCAAAAAAGTGAAGAAAAAACTCCTAAAGAATAAGGGCAAATAGTGCATGATAATGACAATTAGAATCACTACCACCTTCCCCCACCCCCACAAAAAAAAGAGAATGAAGGAAATAGAAGAATGCCCGGGGTGATAGAGATTTTGTTAAAATGAGAAATAAAAGGAAGAGATGAGATATAAATTCAAACTTTTAAGAAAAATGGAAAGATGTATTAAAATAGATGCTGAAAATTTCAACAAATTAAATAAAGCAGAGGTCTGACTGAAAAAGAAAATAGAAGAGAAAACTCAAAAAAGTCCACAGTTAAACCAGAATTACTAAAAATACAAGAGACAAAAGGCAGGAAAATTAGAAGACAAGATGAAGTATCTACAAGCAAAAGCAACTTGCCATCAAGACCAATATTGAGATGATCCACAAATCATCAGACTACCAAAAGGACAAAAGAAATTACCTAACATTTCAGGAAATCAATCACATAAATAAATTTCCTTGGAAGAAAAAATACTAGAGAGTGAAATATAGATCAGCTAAAATCATAAGATGAAGACAGAGAATACTGATCTGAAAATATTAAATAAAATATTAGAGAAAAAAGACCTCAGCAATTTTTTTTTATTTATTCACTATGACCAGGTTAGATTTCTACCAGGAATGCAAGGACAATTGAAGATCAGCATATATATTGGCATTAATTAATTAAACATAATAGTGACACAACCAACATAAACTGGATGATTATATCAATAGCAACATAAAAAGTTTCAATAAAATAAAGCATTTTTTAAAAAAATTTTAAAAAAGAATGGGAATGAAAAGAAAACTTTCCATATCACAACCAAAAGTATCTAAAACTGAATTTGTTCTTTTTAAAATTTAGGCCATTTTTAGTTTAAAAAAACCTGTCTTTCCTTTCAAGACAAATATATGATACTCTGTTGTGCATTTTATGCAGGGAAAAGTATATTTTCAAAGATGATAGAAAAGCTTACAAAATTATTCAGATCTTGGGAAATGCAAGCATTGTTTGCTATGTTGTTATTCCTGCCATGAGTTAGCTGGTAAGTTTGTTTTAATTCTGTAGGAAAACAATATAAAAAATTTCTCCTTGCTCTAATAAGCATACATGCCATTTGGTATTTTACTTTTTATATGGGAATACTGTTCCTCAGATTTATAAGCTGAGCATTTTATATTATCAATGCATTTCATTTTGACACATCAGATATTTTTCAAATGACATCAAAACAAGTCCTCTTACAAAGTATATTTTCCAGCTTCTTTCTCCACCCCCCCCCAGTTTTTGTAGTGTTAAAAGAAAGAAGGGAAGTATCCTGTAACAGACTATTTTTATGTCTTTGTAGTTATTGTACCTGTTCTTCTGATTGAGATTTCTTCATCACTCTGCATCACTTCCTACAATTTTTTGCATATTTCTAAACTTTCTTCACATTTTTTCTTTATAATTATATTCAATCACATTAGCATCCAATAATTTGTTTAGTCATTCTATAATTATTGGATACATATTTTGTTCCCAGTTTTTTATTATCACAAACAGTGCTGCTATAAGTGTGTTTGGTACCTATGAGTCATGGGTTGTTATAAATAACCTCCTTGTGGTATATATAGTCCTTGTAGTGCAATCTCTGGCTGAAAAGGTATGAACAAAGTAGTAATTTGTGTAAATAAGTCCAAATTGTTTTCAAAATATGGCTGGACCAATTTACAGCTCCACCAAGAGAGAATAAGCATGCCTATATTCCCACAGTCTTCTGTCAACATGTTTTCTCTCTTTTACTAATTTAGTAAGTATGAGGTGATACCTAAGAATTCTTTTAATTTGCATTTTTATGCTTATTAGTGATTTTGAACATTTTTCAGGTAATTAATCAAAGTTTGTTTCTTTTAAAACTGTTTCTTTGTAGCCTTTGAACATATTAATTGGGCAATGGTTTAGTCTTAAATAAATCATTCAACAAGACTTCCTCAAGTAGCTACTACATCCCAGGTACTCTGCTAAGCATTGGGGGTATAAAGAAAAAGTAAAAATGGACCTTACCCTCAAGGAATTTACTTTCTAATGGGGTAAACTAAATATAAAAAATTAGGTACATACAAGATACACAGAGAATACATGCAAGATAATCTTAGAAGAGAAGGCACTAGCAACTAGAGGTACCATAAAAGGGTTGATGTCAAAGGTGGCATTTGAATTACAAAAATCAATATTTCTGACTGACAAAGTCCAAGAAAAGAAACAAAAAGATAAATTTCATTAAACTAGTAACAAAATATATTAAATATCTGGAAGTTAATCTACCATGGTAAGCGCATATAATACCACAAAATAATTTTCAGAAGTGAAAGATGTAAATAATGGAAGAAATACATGATGTTTGTGACTAGACAATATGAATATATAAAAATGAGAATACTAACAAAATCACCCTATAAATTTAATAATAATTTAATTTAATAATTAAATGAATCAAATTACCAAAGTTATAATTTAGAGAATTACACAAAATAACATAATTTGAAGTAATAAAAGGTCAAGAAGATAAAGTAATATAATGAAAATAAGAAGAAAGGAAGGAAGTAGGCTTACATCTTCTTGATCTCAAACTACATTACAAAGCAATAATTATCAAAAATCACCTCGCAGTGCATTAAAAGAGAAGTGATTAATTCAGTAGACTGGAACTAAAAAGCACAATACTCTTACTTAATTTGATAAACACTAGAATATAACCCTCTCATGTGTAAAGGTCTCTCATTTTGACAAAAAGTGATAAAAAAAAAACTAAGAAAACAATCTGGAGAAAAATAGTTTTAGACAAGCATCTTTTACAACATATCACAATAAATTTAAAAATTTATAAACAAGGTAAATATTAAAGCTATATACTTTTTTAAGTTAGAAGAAAATAGATTAGATCTCTCCAAATTTTGGATAAGGGAAGAATTTGTGACAAAATATGAGATAGAAAAGATTAGGAAATATATTATTAAGACACAATTCCCAGCAGACAGGGACTCAAAGGATATAAACAGTTTTCAAAACATAGAAAACAAACTTTCAACTACCATCTGGAAAAATAGTTCTAAATCATTAATAATTAGAGAAATGTAAATTAAAACAACCCTGAGGTTGTCACACCCATCGAATAACAAAGATTGGCAAACTGATTGCTGGGAGACTCATGGGGTTTTAGGTACCTTAATTCACTGCTAGTGTGATGAAATTATGCAATAAATGATACTAAATTGATCTCAGCCTTTGATATGTGGATTACACTACTAGGACTGCACCCACAAGAGATTTTTGGCAGCAAGTGCTGACCAAAATGGACAAAAAACATTCACAACAACATTGTGCCAACAAAAACCTGAAAATGGAATATATGATCAGTAAATGAGTAATGGCTGAATAAATGGTGCTAAATTAATGTAGAGAAGAGAATATGAGAGCATAGCATAGTGAATGTGAGAGCTGACCTCAGAGGCAGGAAGATCTAGGTTCAAGTCCTTCCTCAGATTTCAGATACATGACCCTCAGCAAGTCACTTAAACTCTCAGTGTTTCAGGCAATGCTCAAAAACTATAATTATAGCAAGTGACATTTTGCATTGGTAGAGAAAGTTCCTCACCAGAAATTTTCCATATCGATAAAATGAAATTTCTGTTGGGGAAGGGGAAAAGCATATTATTTCATTGTAAAGAGTGATGTATATAAAATTTGCGGAGAAATTTGGGAATATTTGTAAGAAGTGATACAAAGTAAAGGAAAAAGTGAAAAATGCAGCTATTACTAAAACCTATATTTACATGCATAGTATTTTAGAGGTTACGAAGCATTTCACATACATTATATCATTTGAGCCTCATGACCTTGTACATCAAATATTGTTCTTGGTTTTGTTTAGTCATTTCAGTCACGTCTGCCTTTTCATGACATGCGGTTTTCTTGGCAGAGATACTGGAGTGTTTTGCTATTTTCTTCTCTAGCTCATTTTACAGGAAACTGAGCAAATAGGGTCAAGTGACTTGCCCAGGGTCACACAGCTATTAAGTGCCTCAGGCCATATTTGATTCAGGAAGATGAGTCTTTGTGACTCCAGACCCAGCACTCTATCCACTATGGGGTCATAGTGGGGTTGTCTTGCATCAAATATTATTTGTCTCAATAGCAATGTCAATAAAGAAAACAAAAAAGGCAACTTAGGGCAAATTGAATAGATAAAACTGGCCTCTTTCTACAAAACAACATACATATCTATCCTTTCAGTTAACAATTAGTAAACTACAAAAGGTAAAAGAGACCATTCAATCATTTATAGTCATATATTTTAGAAGTTTTGCTTGCCTTCTGGGGATATAAATTGTAGGGAGTGGGGAGAGTCATATACAAGTCTCTCATCAAGTCCAACTCTACACTTATTTACTATGCCTCAGAAACCTCATCATCCAGGAGGATCAACCCAGCCTGGAATTCACCCTCTAGGAGTTCACTTTCCGTGGATACTCTCTGGGATTTGATAGCTCCTCCCAGAACTTTCATTTAAAGAGGGGCCCCAGGCCAGCCATGTCTTCATTTTTCACCTGACTGGATGAAAAATGGATGCTTCCTTTCCAAAACCTTAGCAACCTTTCCAAAAATAGCTACCTTCCATCCCTTCCAACTTTTCCGGTTTCCTTCCATATGTTACCTTCCCCTATTAGAATACAAGCTCCTCGAGGACAGAGATTGTCTTTGTTTTTGCTTGTATTTGTATTTCCAGTACCTGACACACAGTAACTGCTTAATAAATGCTTATTGATATTGCTCATTGAACTGAAGAAGGTCTGACACAGTACTTTGAGCATAGCGAGTACTTACACAAGACTAAAATCAAGGTCCCACTCCAAGTCTGGGTTCTTTCAAATATCCCCATTGCATAAGCAAATAAAACAGACATGGTCACTGCATTTTGCGAATTTGCATTCCAAAGTAAGTATCACTATGAACTGATGGGAGGGGGAATACAATAATGGGAAATAAAATCAAGAAAATAATAGGAAAATCAGAAAATAATGGGGGGGGGCGTTCAAGAGAAGCACAATAGGAACTCTGTTGCCCAGCTAAAGGCCCAGTAACACTGTGTCCAGTGTCACAAATATTTCCATTACATGAAGTTAAATGTTGATCAATACATAGGAGAATGAATAGTGAGAGAAATATCATTCTCTTAGTGCATTAAAGATGGCTTCATTGCTGCAGTTTGGGTGTGAGAAAGAGATAACGTATGTTAAGTACTTTGAGAGTCTTAAAGAAAAGGGACTTTATAAATTCACAGAATTACTGTGATTTTCCCAATAGAATCTAGGACCCATGCCTTATTAGCTTGATTTTCTTTGTAAAAAGGAAAAAAATAGTGAAATTACCATTTTCTATTCCTTTTGAGTTTTTTTTTTATCCTGCAGCGAGAGGCTTCATAATCTTTTGTTACATGGCACTGGGCTTCCAATCCCATTTACTTCCCTGCAAGATAATGTAAAGCTCAGCTCTGCTCTGCTGTGATAATGGAAGTAGATGGTGAGTGATTTGATGGATATGACAACAGAGCTGGTCTCACAATGCTGTGCTTCAAACTCAGTGAGAAAGAAAAAAAAACACCTCAGTGCCCAGGGCAAAGGAATTCAAGAGGCACTCTGCCCTCTGAGAGGAGCATGGGGAAACTTGTCTCATCAGCATCCGCCTCCCTATCCCTTATCAAACCTTGGCGGGGATCAAGGGTGGTAGGTTAAGCTTGTTGACAGATGTCTCCATGACAGCCTGGGATAAAAGTTCATGTCCCTCTCTCCCACAATTAAATATTGCTTTTAGATAAAAAGAAATTGAGCATTTGGAAGGATGACCCATAGAAATGGCCATTCAGATGATCTTACCAGAGGGTGGCTACTGCACATGCTATAGCTTCTTGGAGCTACAGTGAGAGTTGGGTGGCAGACTGACACAAAAGGTAGATGAGGGAATGGCAAGCCCTCACACCAGAGATGCTAGTCCTCCCTGAACATTCCATACATGTGAATTCTTCATATTTGTCATTTCTTTTCTTTTAATTTATATTTATTTATTAATTTTTTAATTTTTATTTATTTTTTTAGTTTTCAGCATTGATTTCTACTAGATTTTGAATTACAAATTTTCTCCCCGTTTCTATCCTCCCCCACACTCCAAGATGGCATACATTCTGATTGCTCTGTACCCCAGCTAGCCCTCTCTTCTGTCACCCCACTCCTCCCATCCCCTTTTCCCTTACTTTCTTGGAGAGCAAGATAGATTTCTATGCCCCATTGCCTGTGTATCTTATTTCCCACTTGCATGCAAAAACAACTTTTTTTTGAAGATCCGTTTTTAAAACCTTGAGTTCCAAATTCTCTCCCCTGTTCCCTCCCCATCCACCCTCCCTAAGAAGGCAAGCAGTTCAACATAGGTCACACGTGTATCATTATGCAAAACCCTTCCACAATACTCATGTTGTGAAAGACTATATATATTTTGCTCCCTCCTATCCTGTCTGCCTTTATTCAAGTTTATCCCTTGACCCTGTCCCTTTTCAAAATTGTTTGCTTTTGAATACTTCCTCCCCCATCTGCCCTCCCTTCTATCATCTCCCTTTTTTTATCTCCTTCCTCTTTCTTTCCTGCGGGGTAAGATACCCAATTGAGTATGTACATTATTCCCTCCTCAAGTCAAATACAATGAGAGCAAGATTCAAACATTCCTCCTCGCCTGCCCCCTCTTCCCTCCCAACAAACTGCTTTTTCTTGCCACTATTATATGAGGTAATTTACCCCATTCTACCTCTCCCTTTCTCCCTCTTTCAATATATTCCTCTCTCATTCCTTAATTTGATTTTCTTAGATATCATCCCTTCATATTCAACTCACTCTGTGCCCTCTGTCTATCTATCTATCTATCTATATCTATATCTAT
>CM053623.1:386412224-386433393 GCA_028646595.1 Phalanger gymnotis
GCCCCACCTCAGTCATCAATCCACACCCACATAGGTTCCACACCTAATAGGGCTTTGGGCCTGGGGCTTAGCACCTAGTAAGGCTTAATGAAATACACTGAGTTACTCAAAGAAAACAAAGGCCATTTTGCTTACCAACACAGCTCTTCATATGTTCACAGTCTAACATGGAAAACAGTATGCTATGTACAAACAAGATACATACAGATGAACTGGAGGTAGTTGTGCAAATGCCAACTTACATGCTTAACTCCATTTGTACTGCATGCTCCTTATCTCTGAAATAACAGCTACCTAAAAACAGATACCATGCTATCCAAGTGTATTTGTATACCACAACTCTTCAATTTCCCTAGTGTTCAGCTCAGTGTCTTGTACATAGTAAACATGCAATATCTGCTGTTGAGGAATATACATTTGTTCATTACAAATGCTTAATATATTTGCTCAGGATGATAGCCATAATGACTCTCTCAATGTTTCTCTGAAGAAATTTGGAATGGATTGCAAGACATGAGAGATACTGGCACGGTATCACCCAGTATGGCATACCCGCATCAAAGAAGTCACTGTGTTCTATGAGCAAAGCAGAATTGTTCAAAAGAAATGCAGAATGCACAAATTTAAAGACATCTCTGCTCCAGATGTTCATATGGATTATTTGTGCCTGACCTGTGGTAGGGCCTTCTTATCTGATCAGACACAGCTGGACACACTATACCTTGACCCTAACATAGTGAAGTCATTTTGGTCATCCTCAAGAACAAAGGACAACAATCAATCAACCAATATATTTGCTCAGGATAATAGCCATAATAATAGAAAAATATCTAATTTGTTATCACAGCCATTATTAATTATTGTTGCCAGTTGGGGCAACTTTAGGCAGGGGAGCTTTATGCCTGTGAATTCAGACCAGACAATATTATGTTAGCATAGAGAAGGCAGCTAGGTGGCAGAGTGAAGAGAGCACTAGACCTGGAGTTAGGAAGACCTGAGTTCAAATTTGGTCTCAGATGCTAGATGTGCAATGCTAGGCAAGTCATTTCCCTCATCTATAAAAATGGGGATAATAACAGTACCTACTTTATAGGGCTATCATGAGGATCAAATGGGATATTTGGAAAGAGCTTTGTAAACCTTAAAGGTCTATATAAATGCTAGTTATTATCATTATTAGGAGAAATATGCATCCATTCAGGACCCTGCCTGCTTAGCTATTCCTTACCTCTTCTCCAGTCTGTGTCCATTATTTCTTTCAAAATCTGGGTGCTAAGAAGCAATTCAGGAAAGACCCCATGATTTGCTCCAATTGTTCTCTATTCTTTATTGCCCACAGTTTCTACAATACAATTTCATAGATTTTGTAGAATTGTGGAGGTGGAAGCTACTTTAGAGGCCATCTGGTTCAAGCCCTCCCCAAAGACCTCCATCTTATCTATAGTAGGCCTAATTACACTCGAAGACCTCTAATAACAGGGAACTTCACTACTCTTTTAAATCACTAATTAAATTTCTGGACAGCACTAACAGTTAAAAGGTTCTTTTCTCACATGGAGCCCATTTACCAAATATTCATATTTTCTTTATAGTGATTATTGTTTTTCCTATATTACTTATTCTCTTTATTCTATGTAGTTTTGTACATGTCTTATTGATCTAAATATAGAGCACCCTCAAATATAAGCTAACTATAAACCTAAAAACACATCTCTTTAAAAGGGAAAAATATAAATAATTTTTTTTAAATCCTGAACTACTTAAGAGAAAACACTTTCCCTAAAAGTAAATATGTATACTTTTGTCACACAAGAAGGTAAGGAATCATAGCAACAACTCTAATAGAACCCTCAAAAGTAAGAAAATTTAGAATTTCAAATTTAGATATGAAGTTGGGCTTTTCTTGGCTGAGACAAAAGCTAACAAAGGTGGGCCCTTCTCCCTTGCCCTTTCTCCTCAGTCAGCTCCTTCCCTCACTTCCAGGATGCTCTCACAGCACAGCTGCAGTGTAGCAAGCAGGAAATGGAGTGGGGGGGTGAAGAGATTGGCCAGCCAACCCAACCCCAATCCGAATACATAGTGCTGCCAGGTGGACAGAATGTCAGCCAGATTGCCAGACCTGGCAGCTGTGTCTCCTCTATGAGACTTTCACCCCAATTCAGTTAGCTTTCCTAGAATTTGATTTCTGCTTGAATCTATGGGCTTTGCTTGTGAATTTGGATACTGACTGTTCTGTGATCAATTCTCAACACTAGCTTCTGCCCCAATGTAACTTAACTTTCTCCAGAGCTGCTTCCGAACCCCATCCCTAAAGCACACAGAGACTCACAGGCAAGTGAATCTCTCCACCCCGTAGTGAAATTTTGCTCTCCTGGTAAATGCAGATGGAATTTGGACCCTTCCACAAGAAAGAAAAATGCACATAAGGAAGAAATGGATTAATTTCCAAATAGGATGAGGCCAGAGTTCCCTGAAAGTTCATTTATCATAAGACCTCATATAATGGCTTATACTTACACACATAGAAGTTGGTTGGTTCTATCTCTCTCTCTCTCCCTTCCCCCCCTCAAAGATACTATAGATTGTAGATTCACCAAAGATCCTCATTAGCCTTTCAACAAATAACTTAAAATGCCCATCACTACTCTCTTTTCTAAGGTTTCTAAGAGACACGGTCCCAGACTCAGATTTTTGGTGCAAAAGGCCACACAGATAGTTTTGGGGTTTTGTTGTTGTTTTGCTTTGTTTTTTACAAATGAAGAGTTTGTAGTTTGAAGGGAGGAAAGGGACATTTCCACCTGAGATCTATGCATTCCCCAAGAGGAGTCATGTCTCTAAGTGCACTAGTGGAGTTATATATGCCTGAAATCCAACAACCAAAATTGATCCACCCACAACCAAAACTGACCTGCCGATAATTTTGACTAAGGTGCTATACGTCTAGTACCAAATGAGCTGTCCTGCCTGTCTTCTTCTAACTCTGCCCTCCTTTTTGGACCAAAAGACATGGAAAAATCCTTCCAGCCACTTTCAGGTATCAAAGTAATTTTCTTTAAATATAGGAAAGAAATGTGATCCTCCTACTCAATTGCAGTGGCTCCATATTGTTTCTAGGATCAAATATAATCTCTTTTGTTTAGTTTTTAAAGCCTTATACAGTCTATCCTTCTGGCTTCATTAAGCATTATTCTCCTTCCTAAACTCTTCCACCCAACTAAATTGGCATTACCTCTGTTCCTTACATAGGGCACTCCATCTCTTACCTCCATACATTTGCATTGGCCACCCCACATGTCTGGAATGCACACCACTCCTAATTTTCACATCACATGATCCTCTTTTCCTGAAAGTCAAAACTTTCCTTATCTTTCCAACTGCTGTTGCCCTCTCTCCCGAAGTACCCTGCATTTAACTACTTTGTATTTAATATTAACATGTTGTAGTTATATTTATTCACTTTGTATTTATATTGGATATATTTATGTATATACTTGTCTCCCCTTAGAATGGAAGGCACTTGCAAGTAAGGATTGTTTCATTTTTGTATTTGTATAGACAGTTGAGTGGCTCAGTGGATACAGCATTCGACATGGAATAAGGAAGGTCTGAATTCAAATTCAGCTGAAGACACTTACTAGCTATGTGACCTTGAGCAAGTCACTTAAACTCTCTGCACCTCAATTTCCTCATTTGTAAAAGGAGGATAATAATAATGTCTATCTCTCAAGGTTGTTATGAGGAGGAAATGAGATATTTGTAAAGCATGTTGCAAACCTCAAGGTACTATGTAGTTGTTTTCCCATCACCATATAGTGCTTGTCACTTAGTAAATACTTAATAAATGTTTGTTGATTGATCAGTTGACTTTCAAAGTGTGGAGAAAGAGATGAGACTAGAAGAGGTTTTCTGTCTATTGTTCATTCTCTCCTGCCCTGTCATTTGCCCTAGCCTCACTTTTGCCTTTCTCAGTTTACCATGCCATGCTTGTTTTTCTTTCTTCTTTTTTATTTTCAAAACCTTTTGTTATAACCCCAGCCATAATCTAGGAGACATAATGCATGTTGGCAATGGATACAGTATGGTTAGGGCACCACGGGCCCCAGGTATAATCAGAGTGGCCAGATTATTTTATCACCTTCTTTCTTAATTCTAACAATCTACAAAGATAATTCCCAATCCTTCTTTTAATAACTACCTTAATACTCCACCCCAAACTTCTCTAATTATCTGTCTCCCTTACAAGTAAACCACTCGCTTCCATTGATTTTTAAATATATTTTATTTCATTAAATATTTCCCAATTACATGTAAAAACTTAACATTCATTTTTAAAATGTTTAAGTTTCAAATCCATTCCACCCACTCCCTCCTCCTTGAGAAGGGAAGCAATTGGATATCAATTATACATGTGGAGCCATGCAAAACATATTTCCATATTAGCCATGTTTCAACAAAAACAGACAAAAAATCAAAGAAAAATAAAGTAAAAAAAGTATGCGTCAATCTAGAGTTCATCAGTTCTCTCTCTCTATCCCTCTGGATATCCCTCTGGATATCCCTCTGGAAGCGGATAGAATTTTGAATCATGGGTCCTTTGGAATCATCTCAGATCATTGCCTTGATTGGCCAAGTCTTTCACAGCTGATCATCATAATAGCATTGCTGTTGCTGTGCACAATGATCTCCCCAGTTCTTCTCTCTTAACTTTGCATCCATTCATATGGGTTATGCCATGTTATTTTTTTTTCTGAAACTACGCTCTCATCATTTTACACGACACAATTGTCCTCCATCATAATCATATGCCACAACTTGATCAGCCATTCCCCAATCAGTGAGAATCCCCTCCCCTCTTTGCCATCAGAAAATAGCTGCTATAAATGTTTTGGTACACGTGGGACCTTTTCCCTTTTTCATTTATCTCTTTGGAATACAGACCTAGTAGTACTATTGTTAGGTCAAAGAGTATGCACTGTTTCCTAGCTTTTTAGGCAAAATGGCAAATTGTTTACCAGAATGGTTGGACCAGTTCACTATTCCACAAACTTTTTTTATTTAGTTTTGTTGTTTCTTGATGTCTCATGAAGTCATTATCTTCCAGTTGCTCAATTCTAATTTTTAAGGAATTATTTTCTTCAGTAAGCTTTTGTACCTCTTTTTCCATTTGCTCAATTCTATTTAAAGGAGTCATTTTCTTCAGCCAATTCAGTACCTCCTTTTTCATTTGGCCTATTCTACTTTTTAAGGAGTTCTTTTCATCAGTTGATTTTTATGCTTCTTTTACCATCAGTCCAACACCTTTAAAAAGTATTATTTTCTTCAATGTTTTTGTGACTCTTTTACCAAACTGTTAACTGTCTTTCACAATTTTCTTGCATTTTTTCCTCTACCTTTCTTATACCTTTCTTTAACTATTTGAGGAATTCTTGTTGGGTTTGGAATCAATTAGCATTTTTCTTTAAGGCTTTGTAGCTTTTTTCATAATATTGTCCTCTGAGTTTATGTCTTAGTCTTTCCTACCACCATGGTAGCTTTTTATGGTCAAATCCTTTTTCTCTTATTTTCTCACTTTTCCAGTCTATTTTTTTACTTCAAACTTTATATTAAAGTTAGACTCTGTTCACCTGGGGATGGGGAGGCAATGTCCCAAGCTTCATGTTTTTTTCATGTTGGTATTTTCAGAGCCAGTTCTAGAGGTCTACGAGTTTTTCATTCTCCCAAAGTGGTGTGATCCTGGGAGACGTATAGCCCTGCTCTCCTGGTCTGTACTCTAGTCTTTACTCAGGAAGGGCCCTGGTCCCCTGTAGCTACATGTGCTAGTGCTCTCTTTGCCTTAGAACTGCAAGCAGGGCTGCTGCTCCCTTATGACTAACTCAAAGTGCTCCTCTCTTCCCTGCAACTACAACCCAGAACTACACATAGGCAATAGAGTTGCCAATCAGTGGCAACTGTATACAATGCCAGCAAAGAGTCCCCTCTAATCTCTCTTTGATCAGTTGTCCAACCTCCTTGCCCTCTCTAGGCTGAGAGCTCCCAAAGCTGCTGATGCTGCTCTGCTGTTGCTGCTTCTGTGTATATGGTTTCCAGATAGGCTTTTACCCTGGTGTCATAAACTTCTCCTGCTAACATCCTAAATTTTCTTATGTAGGAAAAATTCCTCACCCTGACCCTTTGTTGGTTATTCTATTCTAAACTTTGACTTGAGGTATTATTTTAAAGTTATTTGGAGAGGGAGGTTGAGAGAGTTCAGCTTGGTTTCTTCTAATTCACCATCTTAGGCTCCACCCCCTCCTACTTTCCTTTTATTTTTAACTATTTTCTTCCAGAGGAATTGATGTTTTCTAAGCTGCTTAGCAGTCACTTCTCTCTCATAATGCTCCTAGCCATTACTCATTTTGAGAAGTCCTATACTGCAATGTATTCTTATCCCTGTATCTTGATCCGGGAGGCCCTGTCTGGGACTGTATCAGAGAACAAATGGATAAATTAGACCTTTGGTATTTTGGCTCCAAAAGAGTAGACTTGCCTAAAGAAGAGGTCATATAGAAATAGGCATCAGCACGTTACTATTGACTATCTAACAATCATGGCTTTCCCCTTCTCTTTGTTTCTTTTATTGACTCACCTTTTGTCCTACCTAAAAACCAAATGTGAGAAACTTCACTTTTTAATATATCTGAGGTTCATTTTTTGTTAACCTAGTCCCATTGTTTGTTTGTGTCTTCAGGCTATTAAAGCATAGCAAAATCATCAAAAAGGAAAAAAAAAGCTCTATTTTCCCGATCTTACTTCCTAAAGAGCTTCATGTGGTGGAATACAAGGCATCGAAATGTTTTTTTCATTGATTATTGTCTGTAGAACACTGAGATACCATTTTTCTGATTTTACAAATAACAGACTATGTTAGTGACAAAAAATCCTTTCACAAAGCCCTCAAACAATTCTGCTACTCAATATATTCCATGGATAGGGAGTGAGACTATATATTATCCAAAGGAAAGTCATTTCATTCCAAATCTGATCCTATAGTACAGGTGTCAGAGTGCTAAGAAAAAGATGAGTATAAGGGAGAGACCATTAATTGATCCCTTCCAATTTTTCCAAATCTGGTTTTAAATTTTTTTAAAAAAATGTATAAACTTGTATAAACTGATACAAAGTGAAATGATCAGAATAAGAAAAATTTATGCAATAACAAAAATATTGTAAAGGTAATCAACTTTGAATGACTTAGGAACTCTGATCAACAAGTAGAATATGGCCTATCTCTGTCCTCATCCTCCTTGACCTCTTAGGGCATTAGAAATTATTGACTACTAGCTTTGGGGGCAAATTCTTTTTTCCTAGACAATTAGTAACCCTACATTTTTGGGCGGTTCTCAGCCTAACTTTCTGATCGCTCATCTTCTGACTCCTCTTTCTCTGGCTTTGTTACACAGTCCATGTGGAGAAAACAGCTGATGACTTTGCACATACTCTATATGGAGAAAATAGCAAATGGCATTGTTCACATTCAATAAATAAGGAAACCAAGGTATAAACAATTAATTGTATCCTTTCTCTACGTGATCATACCACACCTAGAGGGTGTGTTGGTAAGCAAAATGGGCTCCTTAGCACTTAGTGCCCTTGAAGAGTTTGGCTTTTGTTTGCTTTGAGTAATTCCCTGTATTTCACCGAGCCTTACTAGGAGCTAAGCCCCAGACCCAAACCCCTATTAGGTGTGGAACCTATGTGGTTGTGGATTGGTGACTGGGGTGGGGCCCAAGGTGGGGCTGGCTAAAATGAGATGCCTACTCCAGAGCCATACCCTATTAGGTGTTAACCTAACCTATGTGGATGTGAATCTCCCAGGGTCCTAAGGGGAGGGGCTAACTCAAGAACCAATCATAGCAACCTAACTTCTGGTCATTCAGATGACGTTTGATGATATCTGAAGCCCTATAAGAAAGGAGGACAGAGACATTTGTTCAGGGCTCTTGAGATGGTGTTGATGAGGACACTGGGCAGCTGTAGCTAAGGAGCCCTCCAGCTTGTAAACCTGGATGCTGAGACTTTGTTGAACTCTGGTAACTATGTATTGGGATTTGAATCAGACAAGGTCTGTGTGTTGATGTTTGTAATTTGTTTGTATTTTGTTCTGAAGTTCAGTGTGCTGGTCTTTTTCACCTGAGCTAAGTGGATGATATTTGCATGCTGAATTAAAGTAAGCCTGTCAACTCCTTCACCTTGCTCTCCTTAGTTAAGCAGATCAAAAGAACATGTGCTGTTGGCAGCTTTCTGGGTGCTGGCTGTGGGTGGATCTTTCACCCCCACGGAAGCTGCTAGCCAGATTGTTCAAACAGAGGGTTACGTTAAGTTCAGGGCATCTCATTTTAGGATAGACAATGAGAAGCAGGAGAGTGTCCAGAAGAGAATAACCAGGATGGAGAATGGCCTTAAATTCACGCCATTTGAAAATTATTATTTGAAGGAACTAGGGATGATTAATGTAGCAAAGATTAGACTAGAGGGCAGGATAATAGCTGAATTCTAATACTGGAGAAGAGATTCAGCTTTGGATTCTCTTTGGCTAGGGAAGTCTGAAAGAAACACAGTAGGTAGAAGTTGTGAAGAAGAAAATTTCAATGATGCTGGTAAACTTTCCTAGTAACATGAGCTATCCAAAAGTGGAATGAGCTGTCTCACAAGATCATAGGTTCTGTCTCACTGAAAGTCTTGAGGCAAAGGAGTTGGTGACCACTTTCCAAGAACGTTGTAAGAAGGGATTCTTTTGGGAGTTATGGGTTGGACTGTAGGTGGCCACTGAAGACCATTCCAACAGTGATACTCACTGATTTTCTGATTTCCTCTATGAAATGCCACGTAGAGCCACTTAGCAGTTGTTATAAGCCACCTGAGAGATTGTGAGCTCATTAAGGCGAGGGACTGTGCTTGGTTTCATCTTTATATCCCCTAGAGCCTAGCACAGTGTCTCACATGGTTGGCATTTACTAAATATTTATTGAATTGAGTAGGCATTTAATAAACCTTTCTTGAATTCAGTAAATAATAAATGTTTGTTCATTTGAATTCTCATACAGTGCCATTAATAAAGTAAGGACATCCATTTACCACGAAGCAAAAAGGAAAAACTCTTTGCTGGGTTAGACTATCTTAAGCAAGAATAAATCTTAGGAAAAGTTTTGAGATGTAAAGTACTTTGGTTTTTTTTGTTGTTGTTATGGTGGTGGTTGTTTTTGTTTTTGTTTTTTGTAGACACCTTTCTTCAATTTCTGTTTTCTCTATCCATTTCTTCCATATCATTTATGCTTCCCTGCACAATCTCTTCTCCCTGTTCTGAATACTCATGCACAAATTTCAAAAGAGAAGAGGTGGAAAAAATAAGAGCTTATTAAGAACCTGAACTTCAACTGGATCCCCTCCTGTTTAGCTTTCCCTGGAGCGCTAGTTATTAGCTGCAGGGCAGGACTCATAAAGCCAGCAATCATCACAGTCACTACAATTCAAACAGCTGAGAATAAGCCACTAAAGGCTGAAATAAGAACCCCATGTCAACACATTTTAATTTTTTAAAAGCCCATCATTTCATTGATCATGTCATACAGAGGCCAGCTGTTTTTGCCTACAGAACATTTCCCCTGCTCTGATGATTTCTTCCACATGATTTGAGCTTCCTTCAAGAATCTATGATTTCTCTGGTGGGGGTACTCCCTCCACTGGACACAGGTTGCAAGTCCTGCAAATATGAATCAATGATTTTAGGAGTATCTGTGGCCAAAAGAATACATTACCACTTGTGAGACTCTCTGAACATACCCAAGCTGCTTTTCATATGACTGACATATAGGCTGTATTCAAAGTTTTTCTAACTTGGTAGCTGTACCTACCAGCCATTCTATTCCATGGGCTTAGTCTTTGAGGCCCCAGGGACTCTACACTATAATGAGGTAACAGCAGAAAATGTTTTTGGGTGACTTTAGCATTAGCTACATGGAAAACTGGAAAGTTACCCACTGTCTAAGGGAGGCATCCTTAACCTTTTTCGTGTCATAGATTCCATTTGCAGTCTGGTGAAACCTATAGACCTCTCCTCAGAATAATGGTATTTCTTTTTAATTCATAATTGAAGACAACACTAAATTTCAATTAAATGCTAATGAAAATATAAGTATATTTGTCTATCTAAGTTCAGAACCCCTTGAAACTTATCTACAGACACATTGGGGGTTCCTGAGCCCAAGTGAAGCACCCCTGGATTCTTAAATTCTAAAATGATCATAACTACTAAAAGCAGCTTCAACTTGCACCATCTCATCTGCTACTACATAGAGATTTAACTAAATATCTGGGCATGAATGGTGAAGAGAATCGGGCATGTGTGTACCGATAGGTAGCTCAGTGTCTAAGCCTGACTCTCTGGGAATGACTGTCAGTAAGGGGTATGTTATTATCCAACTAGAGCAACAATTGACATCACCAATGGTGGGACATATTGATTTCCTAAATAAAATGCTCTAAGCATCTGGGAAATGGCTTAAGTTCACATAGGGTATAAACTTTCTTATATATTTTGGCCTACTAAACTTTGACAAACTCATAGGATGACAATTCTAGAGCTAGAAAAGTTATTAGAGAACATCTAATCCAACTCTGTTATACTACACATGAGGAAACAGAGGCCCAAGGGTATTAATTGACTTGTCCAAGGTCAGACAGGCAGATAGTGTCAGAGGCAGCTTTGACATCTGATCAGTGAGTCAACCCACTTGTTTCAAGCCCTCAGATGTCCATGCTCTATATTCTTCCTAGTAATTTCATAGGAAAGTTTTTGGATGATATATAGTGTCACTTCAAGGATTGTGCCCTTCCCAACTTTGCCTCCCTCAGAAGTCAAAGATTACCCTTCATTCAACTGAGAATTTCCCTAATTGTTGACATTTGTCCGTTCTGCTTTGGGTACACCAATATCAAACATTGGCACACAATACAGAGGCACAGTACATACCAATTTAAAATACCCAGCTCACTATCTTCCAGTGACTAGTAGAAGAAAGACATGGTAGTAATCACATGTTGGCATAAAAGCAGTCTGAATTCCCTGCCAATTACCCACATCCTTTGGGACTCCTGCTGCCACAAATTGATTTGTTCCAGAGGTAACTCCAAGTAAAAGTCAAATAGCCTTTCTGGTCCCAACCCCTCAATTCATCTTTCCAATCATTAACTTCTTCCCTCTACTTGTCAAGTGGGGATAACGATTCCTTCCTCATAACATACAAGAATAGCATAAGGGTTAGATAAAAATTTCAGGAACACATGGAGATTTTCAAGGAAGAACATTTTCTAGAATTATCTGGGACTGCATAGAAACAAGACCTAAGCGTACTTCTGCTCTTAGCTGGGCAACGTACTTAGTTAAGCCACGCAACTTCTCTGTAAAGTTAGCAAGTGCCATTACCTCCAGTTTCACATAAGGTGGCAATCCAGGAACTAAGTAACTTATCATCATAACAACTAATATGGGGAATCTAGACTCTGATGGTTTGGAGAACTACCTTATTCAAATTATTTTGAAACAAAAGATAAAAAAAATCTAAAGAAAATCAATGACATTTTCATCATGATTTATTAGAAACAGACCTTTATAGCCATTTACAATATAATCCACAACATCTGACCTTCCTTATTTCTTGCTTTATGGTTAAACAGTCACTATTGAATCAGTTTTCCCTGTAATAATAGCTGAATGGGAAACCTTATTGACCTCTTTGGGTCACTTCTGATGGCAATCACCTAAATGGTGGCAGAGTGAAGTAGTGGAAAGAACACAGAATGTAAATTCAGAGGATGTGGCTTTGAATTCTTTCTTTGCTACTTCCACACTGCTTATTTGACCATGTCAACTCATTTTACTTTTCTGAGCCTTAGTTTCCTCATCTGTGAAATGGTGCAGTTGAACAAAATGATCCTTTAAGACCTTGCCAGTTCTGAAAATAAGAATCTTCATAAAGGCCAGGTTTTACAGTATTAACCAATTTAATAAGGATCTACTAGATACCAGGCACTGTGCTAAGCAGTGGTGATACAAAAAGAGGCAAAAGACAATCTCTGACCTCCTAGAGTTTATACTCTAATGGGGAGACAAGATGCAAACAAATATATACAAAGCAAGCTGTATACAGGAAAAGTAGAAAAGAATTAACAAAGGAAAAACAGTAGAATTAAGAGAGATTGAGGAAGTCTTCCAGGAAAAGGTGGGGTTTTGTTTGGACTTCAAGGAAGTCAAAGAGCACAGTAAGCAGGGATATATAAATCCAATGTTCTTTCCACCATGCCATGCTGTCCCTTAGTGGGCATAATTCCTTCTTCCCCCACCCCCACCCCACACCTCTTCAGAAGGTTTTCAAGAACACAGAGGCTGTATATAGGACAGACTTTTGTTAGTATCACTAGGAAATCCAACCTTTGTTCCAAGTTCCATCGAAGGTGAAAGCCTGACAGAAGAATAACTGACATAAAAGAAGTGCTTTACATTTTGCAAAACATCATCTCATTTCAACCTCATGAAAAGGTACTGCAGTTTTTACAGATGGGTAAACTGAAGTACATAAGAATTAAGCAACTTACACAGCTAGTAAATGTCATATTCAGTATTTGAACCTAGTTCTTCCAGGAAGAAAAACAAATTTTGAATAGAGTAGGCCTTTAATTAGAGTGACAGAAAGGAAAAATACAAAAGAAAAGGGAAAACTGAAAATACGTCTCTTTTCCACTAGAGCAATGGTCGTCAAAGTATGGTCTGGAAACAAGAAAGGTCATTGTTGGTCATCCAACCAGACTGACATTAATATTTATAATACCATCATTTCTATTCTGCTTTGTTGAAAAGGTCCACTTAAGAAAAATATTTCAGGGAACCAAAGGGAATGCTTGGTATTATACTTTCCAATGAGTAAGAATGAACAACAATGTTATGATTTGACTGACCTTGAGTCTTGGAGTCCTATAGCTTTGCAACTTCCCACCATTTTCATTTGGAGTATTTGCTTCACCCTGGCCATAAATGGCAGTTATTATTTTTAATGGTTTTCTATCCACAAACACAGCATATTTCTCAAACAGACAGTGCCTTGGTCTATCTAGCAAAACAATTCTTCTTCAGTAGATTCTGAAACACATTTTCAACTAGCATAAAAATAACTTTAATACCTGACATGCTGCATTATCGTCAAAACAGTTCCTATTCACCACGTATAGGCATATTTCCTGAAGCTGAGAAAACACCAATTTTTCTTCCCATTTATTAAGCTGAAGATGGGAGAAGAAACTCTTCTAAGAAGTTTTTATCTTTCTTCAATCCTCTGTCCTGTGACTATGTTCTGGCTCCTTTCTTCAGAGTTAAACATAAAGCAAACTTTTATCAAAATATTCTGGGTCCTTTTCTCTAAAACTTCACATTAAAAAGCTCAGAACTCAAGAAGTTCTACAAATGTTGTATTGTGAAGTGTGCGGTCTTATGCTTAACAAGCAACTTAAGTCATAAGAGAGGCTAATGGTGAGTACAAAACAAGGATTCTTAACCTTTTGGGGAGTCATTGATTCCTTTGTCAGTCTGATGAAGCCTATGGATCCTTTCTCAGAACAATAATTTAAATGTATAAATCAAACATGTAGGACTAAAAAGTAAACTAATTGTATTGAAATAGAATTATCAAAACTTTTTTTTTAAGAAAACAAAGTCACAAAACCCAGGCTTCAAATCTCTGACTTAAATAGTATATGAGTGGACAATATCCATATACTCATTTCTACACAATTCTGAAAATTAAATAGAAAGCCTAGATATCCATGCCACCCCTTTATACTGGAAAAAAATTGAACTCTAAGTGGTAAAGTCGACATCATTTGCTTCAGGATCCCTACTCAAAGTCCCACAGTCTGGGCCTTCCTTCAGGGAATGTAATAAGGAGTCTGTAACACATTTAAGGCTACTCTTTAAAAAGTAACTAGTAATTTTCCAATATAAACCAGAAGAGCAAGCTGCTTAATTCTATTATCAGATGGGTTGCTCCACGCTAAGTACGCCATAGAAGACAAAAAAACATATTGCGATGGGTAGATTTAGTAGGATTGTAGAGGTGGATAGGACCTTATTTCATCACCTCTACTGCCCAAGTAGAGTTAACACCCAGAAAAGTTAAGAAACTTGCCCAAGGTCACACAGCGAGAAGCAGAGTCAGAATTTATATCCAAGCTATATATACATATATGTCTATACATATGTATATATGCATATGGGTGTGTATATATATGTATATATATATGGGTATATATGCAAATATGTATGTATATATGTATGTGTATACACATACATATACACACAGAGACATACATATAATTTTGTTCACATTTCAGGTCAAAATTTAGGAGTGGTCTTTTGTGTACAAATAAGTAAATGAAATTTGATGCACACCCTATTATTTAGAGTATAATTAGCAAGGAAGTAACTGCTATAGTGCTTAGCACTGCCAGAGCCTGGAAGATGGTTTGTCATTCAGTCATTTCAGTCGTGTCTTACTCTTCATGACACCATTTGGGGTTTTCTTGGCAAAGATACTGACTACAGTGGTTGCCATTTTCTTCTCCAGCTCATTTTACAGATGAGGAAACTGAGGCACACAGGATTAAGTGATCTGCCTGGGGTCACATAGCTAGTAAGTTTCTGAACCCGGATTTGAATTCAGATCTTCCTGACTCCAGGCCTCATGCTCTATCCACAGCAAAACCTAGCTGCCCCCTGGCACATGGTTGGTACTTAATAAATGTTTAATGACTGAATGATACTGCTACTAGACAAATCAACCCAAATGAACCTTTACATATTATGAAATACAATAGACTCAACACCATTTTGGTGTCTTTGACCTTTCTTTTTCTCCTCATACTCTATTCTGAATACATATACAATGTTAAAGATTTTCACGGTATTACCCTCAGATCACATTTTCTTAAAAACAAGTTTAGACAAAAGCAAAACTATTGGCCCCTCACTCCATTGTCTCTTATCAGATGGGGAAGAGCTAATGCTTTGCTTGTTCTATAGGTGATAAAATTGAATCTCAAACTTTTAATCAGTCAACAAGCCTTTATTAAATGCCCTTAATGAGCCAGACTATGTACTGGGAGACACGAAATAGACCCTACTCTCAAGATGCATACATTCCTTCAAGGTAAACAACGTGTGTGTGTGTGTGTGTGTGTGTGTGTGCATGCACACACACACACACACACATGCATGCACATACCAAATTTATAGCTAATGCAAGTAGGCACTGTTAATTAGAGGAATCAGAAAATATTCATATAAACACTGGTTTTCCTGGGAGAAATAACTATTGTCATCATTTCTTTCTTTTAATATTTTTCAATTGTTTTAAGATAGAAATTGTCCTGGGACAAGTTATTATCCTATTTTTTTTATATTTGATGCTTAATGTACAGGGGATTTCACAGGTGGATAAAATAATTGTTTTGTTGTTGAATACAAATAATAAAGTATAAATACATTCTTTGCAGGCTTATTGAAAGCATCCTCCATACAACCACAGAAACAAAAAGAATAACAGGAATGATGTGCAGCTCAGCCCATTTCTTTATGATTTTAAGCTCCTCTGCAAGGTCTGAATATTTTAAAGTTCTCCCTCTACATCCAAGTAGCTTGGATATTATGAGCATTTGATATGATAATTTTAAATATTTTCTTAAGCATTTATGGGTTAATATCATATCTGGGATATTATGGGAATAAGTTTAATCTATGATAATGGTTCAGGCCTAGTACAGTTTATTGATTGAATTATATAAGATATTTCAATGCCTAGATTAGTAATATGGAGATTATCATCTATTTTCAAAATCATCATGATTGTCATCACTGGTATATTACTATTATTATTTTACCTTGTTCTTATCTTTTCTGGTGGAGTTCAGACAGAAAAGTAGGGGAAGACAAGTCATTTTTTGTGCTTTTATATTTAATATTCCTTGGATGCTTGCATATATGAACAAAATAAATGCTTTTAGGAATGGACAATAACAATAATAGTTAGCATTTATATAGTGCTTAGAGGTTTACAAAGTACTTCCTTTATGTTATCTCATTTGATCCTCACAAGGACCCTATGAGGAAGATAATATTTATTTGCATTTTGGCAGGTAGGTGGTACAATGGATGAAGTGCCAGGCATAGAATTGGGAAGACTCCTATTCCTGAGTTCAAGTCTGGCCTCAGACAACCTAGGCAAGTCATTTAACCCTGTCTGCCTCAGTTTCCTCATCTATAAAATGAGCTGGAGAAGAAATGGCAAAATACTCCAACATCTTTGCAAAGAAAAACCCAAATGGGGTCCTGAAGAGTCAGACATGACTAAAAACATCTGAACAAATTCACATTTTACAGATGGCGAAACTGAAATTGAGAAAGGTTAAATCACTTCCCACAGTTACACAACTAGATCTTATCTATGAGGCGGTATTTTACTTCAGATCTCCTTGACTCCAGTTCCAACACTTCATTTCCTATACCACCTAAAAGCATTGAGATGTCAGCTAATCTTCTATTTCATTGAAAGCATCTTCATTAAAACTCCTTTAGCAAACAGGATAATGGGGATGATATCTATTTCATCTGCTCCCACATGATTTTGACTTCTCTTGCTAAGTCTACACATTTTGAAAGCTTTTCACTCCACACACTTTAGAGATGAGTATCTAATTAAAGCTACACCTAATGAAAACAAGATTCTCAAATTTTTATGGATTAACATTATGTTGAGTCAATTGTGGGCACCAATTTTGTCTGTAATAATTCAAGTTCCAGTACAGTTTACTTTTGTAATTCTCAGGGATATTCTGAGGTCTTTAATTATATTAGAGAGATTTGTCTTTTATCAATTTATAAAAGATAGTAAACTTTTGATGTATAATCCTAACCACCTGATCATGCCTTGCTAGACATTCAACAAGTGGGACAAGTTTATAACCTGCAGGGATGTGTTGAAAATTCTACCTTTTAATTGAATAATACCTATTGATTAACACATCTGGGCTCCTTAAGTATGATCCTTCTATAATTTTTATTGTCCATGACCTCAATTTGAGTTGATATCATAAATTCTTCAATAAATCTGCATGACTTCATCACATTTCAGTCATTCTTTGTCTACATATTGTTGTTTGCATTCATGTAGATGTTGCCTGTGGAGGGCCTGTTGATTTCACTCTAAGGTTCATGGGCTCCATCAGGAATTAAACATTTTTGTTTACATTTGACCAGTCCATTGTTAGGTACTTAGGGTTATAATTACTATGGCTCCATGAAGTCCTGCCATAGTAAAGCATAAACATAGATACATACCCATTGGTTCTAGAACTATTTCTATGTCTTTTAACCTATTTAGAATATGTTTGGAAAATATCAATATTCTTTCTCCTTTTTTGACAAGGAAGTGTCAAAAACTATACACACACACACACACACACACACACACATACACACACACACATATAGTTTCCTTAAGGTGGTAGACCCTTATGATGACAATCAATGATTAAAAATCTTTTGGGGGCCCTTGCAATAGGCCTCAGGTGGGGCTAGTTAAAGGAAGCTTGATTAGAGGCAGGTCTACAACCTTTACTTACTAAGTACTAAGCCTTAGGCCTACACTCCTTTGCTGATTGGGCATGAGGCCCTCAGGTCCTAGGAAGAGTGTATATGCCCATTAAGGTCAGAATTCAGGAAAAGAAGTAAGAACTCTGAGTCCACAGAGCTGAGAATCTGCAGACTAGGGAGCTACACAACTCAGAGCTGCTGAGAGAGTGCAGAGAACAGAGTGAAGACCAGAAAGCTGCAGAGACCAGAGAACTGAGGTGGCAGGGTGGGGGGTGGGGCGCAGAATTCAGGCAAGCACACAGTTGGAATTCATGAGTGTTTAGAGGAAGGCCCCAGCAGGAGGGAAGGTTACAGGATGACTTCATTCTTTGCTGTAATACTCTGTTATAATTTCCTTGTTGTTACATTGAGATGGATGTACTGGCTTTGGGATACAACTGTTGCTATGTTGTGTTGGAGTTATTGGCTTGGGGATTTAATCCTCTGGTGTCTAAATAAATGTTATACTTCCCCTGCCTTCTACCTAGGGAATCTCTTATACTTTGCAATTCCAAACTATACAGGCATGTTCATGGTCATCTTCCAGGTCATGAATCTTGCCCTACTGATCCAATCCTCTGTGTAATTAATATTATAGAGATTATTATTAGACTATATTTCAAATCTATTATTGTCCACTTTACAATTCTAAAATTATTGATATTACATAGGTGTTAATGGTTTTTAGTATGTTGTTCCTACTGAACTTTTATTTCAGAATGAGTCAATTTCTAAATTTACACTTCGTTATCTTTATATTAAAAAAATCATTTGTATCTCATTGTATGAAGTTCCAAAAGAAATAGTCCAGTGACAAGTCACTATCATGCTATTATTCTTTTATATTTAATATTTGCAAGATATTGAAGGTGCTTTTGTGATTAAATAAAAGTATTGTGATATAAACCTATTTTTCTGTAGGCTCCCTGAAAGTACTGTCAATATAACTATATATGACAATATAACATTGTCAATATAGCTGACATGACAAAAAAGAGGATGTGTACTTTAAGGCAACATAAAAAGCAAAATGAATAATTCAAAATCAACTTTAAAAACTTTACTACAGAGGCTTGAGAAGTAAAGTAGACAGAAGTGAAAAAGTACCCTTTAAAAAGGCACATGTAGAAAATTCAAGACATTGGCAGAGGCAGTGGTTTTATGAAACATTTTTTTGTTATTTTTGTTATGTTATGTTTGTTATTTTGTTATGTTCCATTATTAGTTCTACTTTCTAGAATTTGCATTAGAAGAAGGCTTTTGATGACCTTGAGGTCTTCAACTTTTCCATCTATAGATTTTAGTAGCTCCTTTATTTCATTTTTTATTTTAGCTGATCTAGGCTCAAGAATGGAGTTCTTTGTTGTGACTGCTCTACAATAGTCAGTGATACACTGTGGTATGTCTTTGAGCAATACTCAGCCGCTTTCTATGCCTAGACCTTCCCCTTAATTCCAAGGCTTCCCATGATTCTCTGAAACCTGCCTCCATGTCCCACCCCCAAATCACTGCTGTCCATACTCCTAGTGCTGATAAGTATCAACTGAAAGTAAAACCATGGTACTTGCTTTTTATATACAATTTTTTAAAATACCATGACAGAGCTTAAATATGACATTCTTTTAGCGAAACTATTTCTGCTAAAATAGACAGCAAGGTAATCTTGTTTTGTGAAATATTTTTAGAGGTAGCTACATGGTACAGTGGTTAGAGTACTGGACTTTGGTGTCAGGAAGACCCAAGTTCAAAACCTGCCTAAGACACACTAGCTGTGTGAACCTAACCAAGTCTCTGTCTCAGTTTCCTCATCTATTAATTGAAGACAATAATTGCACCTATGTTGCAAGGTTGTTGTGAGGATCAAATGAATTAATATTCATAAAGTGTACTGCATACCTTAAAGCATTACGTAAATATTATTTATTTATATTGTTACCATCTCATTTTAAGGTCTAAAAGACCCCCCCAAAATCACTCAAAATTTAAATAAAAATGGAACCAATGGTTATGACACCAAAATGTGGCAATCTATTGTAAAGAACACTGGGCTCAGAGTCAGGAAACATAAATTCTAATCCCACCTCTTCCATTAACTAGGAGCATAAACAGACATATTATTTAACCATTCTGGACCTCAGTTTTTCCATCTATAAAATGAGAGAATGAGAACATATAGTTTCTAAGTTTCTGTCTAGCTCTAAAATTCTAGGTTCATAAATATGGGTTGCAAAGATTCACATAAATTGATCCAAATGAAAGTGAGTAGAACCTGGAGAAAACAATTTTAATGATGTTGTAAAAACAATTTTGAAAGACGTAAGAACACTGGTCAATGTTATGACCAATCACAATTCCAGAGGAAAAAAATAAACCATGCTATTTACCTCTGGGCAGAGGAAGACATATGTTTTTAGATATGGTCAATGTTTCTATATGACATTTTGCCCATTCATTTTCTTTTTCCTACTCACTCATCCTACAGAATTTGTCTATGAATATTTATTACTGGGATTTCTTTTCTAATGGGGGGAGTAAAAAGCAAATTATATATTTTTGCTAACTGAAAAATTCAAACTTTGAATTTTAAAAATGAGATAGCAAAATGGGATTTTAATAGAAAATCATAAATATTTCCTTAGCCCTTCAACTCACCTGCTGTTTTTGTTTAAAGTCATTTATATATGCATATCTTATTCTATATGTTTGTGTGGTTTATCCTTATTTTTAAATAAGTTGGAAAAAATAAAATAAACATAGGAATGGGAGGGTGTCTTTAAAAAATATTCGAATGCTGATCTTCACATATTAATAAACTGTACATGACTCTCCCAAAATCATGTGAGAGAAATCAGCTTAAAAGATTTAAGTTTCACAGTCAGGGAATGGGGAAAAGAGAATACAGCATAAGAGAACTGTTTGAGCTATACTGCAAACTGTAAAGCCCTGTGGGAGAAGTATTTTTGTTTTCATAAAGGAAAGATAATTTAGTAGACACAAGGTCCAGATGCAAAGATGCTGAGGTACCACATGCATTACTGCAAATTAGAGTACCAAGGCAAAGCCTCTGGTGGATGTTAACCCAAATACTCAGATTTCTAAATATCCTTCCTTCAAAGACTTCTCCCCAATGACAGCATTAACACTGTGATGATTAACAATAAGAGGTTCTCAAAACACTTATTCAACCCTCTCAAAGCAAGATTTAAGAGGGCAATATCCTAAGAGGTACCTGAGAAAGATTTTCATAATCTCTTTTCCTCCTCTACTCCAAACTCAAGAGTGACTATCCTGCCCTTTGCCTCAGCTTCTTCATTCCATCTTTCTGTTCCCTTCAATTATGAGATTCAGTTTTGTCCTCCCTGCTTTGCTCTTTTGCAAATCACTAATAATTTAATTCACCCCTCGAACCCACCATGAAGAGACAGGGAATAGACACTAAAGAGGATGCTAAAAAAA